>SJYQ01004443.1:0-69725 GCA_006410935.1 Redunca redunca
CCCCGCCCCACCCGTCCCCACGCCACACACGCATCTTCATCCTGGGAGGACTCCCATACTTAGACCTCGGAGCCCCAGCCCCTACACAGCACACACACATGTCTCCATAGAGTTCAGTGTGACCAAGATCCCGCCCAAGACATTTTTAATACGCCTGAGCCTCTGCAATGGGCAGTGCCAGTTGCCCTTCTACCCCCAAGAGCCAGACCCGCACCCGCACCGCCACCCCCGTCTTAAGCTTTCTTCTATCTATGTCCACGTCGTCACCACCCCAGCCTCCACTAGACTTCAGACAACTCCTCTCTCCTTCCTGGACTGTTGTGAGGGTGTCTTTTTCTTTTCTTTTTTCCTTTTTTGGCATGTGGGATCTTAGTTCCACACCCAGGGATTAAACCCGCACCCCCTGCCCTGGAAAGCAGTCTTAACCGCGGGACCACCAGGGAAGTCCTGTGAGGGTGCCTTTAGGGGGCCTCTCTGTTTCCTCTCTAGGCCGACAGAGGGATGCTTAAGTCATCCATCACAGTTGCTTCCATTCTCCTCACCTGCAAAGACCTTGAGAGCTTCCCATCTTGCTTAGGGTCTTGGTATAGAGTAAAAACAGCCCCTCGCTACCCTTTCCTCTGTCTCTCCCACCTGTAGAGCTGATTATCTCTTCCATGCTGCTCCTTGCAAAGGGATCTTTGTAAATGTTGACCCCTCTTCCTGGACTCAGATAACGAGGAAGAGAAATGTTATTTGATTAACTCCTCTTTATTCTTCTGTGATCATAACCACATTGTCACTGTCTCAAAGGAGACTTCCGGACCTTCCCAGCTAGGTAAGAGTCATTGAGTCATTTATTTATTCATTCCACACCAGTGCTAGAAGCCCAAGGGGCAGGGAAACCCCAGATATGTTTGAGGGGGCAGGGTGGGTGGGTAAACACTAAAGGTGTCCAGAGAATCCTGAGTAAGATGATTCCTGGTAATAAATGAGTGGCTTGTTCAAAGAGCAGCCAAGCAGCCTGTGTGGAAGAAAGGACTGAGCTAAGAGCTAATCAGACAAGAGGAGGAGCCAGACTGTAGAAGACCAGGCCTTGGGGTTTAGATTTTACTCCAGATTCTCTGGGAGGTGGTCAGGGGAAGATTAGAATAGAGGATGACCTGGTTCTGATCTGTGTTAATTAAACACTATTCAACACTAACTCAGTAAGAAGAAGACAATCCAATTTAAAGAATGGACCAAAGATTTGAACAGACAATTCAACAAAGGTATATGAACATCCAAGAAGCACATGAAAAGATGTTTGATATCATTAGACATCTTAGCCACAATGTGAATTAAAGCCACAATGAGATCACATTGTATTATACTATCAAAATGGTTTTGTAAAAAGGGATGCTGCTATTTAAGTGCTGGTGAGGATGTGGACCAACTGGAACTCTCAGACACAGATAAGGGTGGAAATTGTTACCCCCACTTCAGAAGACAGCTTGACAGTTTCTTAAAAAGTTAAACAGAGGAATGGATATAGAAGATGTGGTACATATATACAGTGGAATACTACTCAGCCATAAAAAGAATGAAATAATGCCATTTGTAGCAACATGGATGGACCCACAAATTATCATACTGAACAAAGTAAGAAAGAGAAAGACAAATATGATATCACTTATATGTGGAGTCTAAAATATGGCAGAAATGAACTTATTTATGAAACACAAAAGACTCAGACATAGAGAACAAGCTGGTAGTTGCCAAGGGGGTAGAGGAGAGATGGATTGGGAGGTTGGGATTAGCAGATGCAAACTATTATATATAAAATAAATAAACAAGAAGGTCCAAATGTATAGCACAGAGAACTATATTCAATATCCTTTAATAAAGTATAATGGAAACCAATATGGAAAATATATATGTGTGTGTATAACTGAATCACTTTCCTGTACAGCAGAAAAACATTGTAAATTAACTTTTTTCGATTAAATAAAAAAACTTAAAAAAAAAGTTAAAGACATCTACCATATGACCCAGCCATTTTACTCCTAGGTATTTACCCAAGAGAAATGAAAGCACACATCTCTATAAAGGCCTGTAGACGGATGTTTATAGTAGGCCTAGTTTTAATAGCTCCCACTGGAAATCACCCATGGTCCACGAGCAGGTAAAGGAATAAACTAACCGTGGGATGTTTATGAATGGCATACTTCTCAGCAGTAAAAAGAAATAAATGATTGACACATGCAGCATCATGGATGCATTTTGCAAATATTGTGTTGAATTAAGAAAGTCAGACTCAAAGGGATGATACTTCTGAATCCGTTTTGGTGAGATTTTAGTACAGGTGAAATGAACCTATGGTGACAAAAGTCAGATCTGTGGTTACCTGGGGGCATGAGGAAGCTTTCTGGGGTGCTGGCAATGTTCTTTATTTTGATGGGGGTGATGGTTTTACAGGAACTTATGTTTGTCAAAACATACCAAACTGTACACTTAAGATGGGCACATAGGATTTCATGTAATTTATCTCTCATACTGAAGGGGTTCTGAGGAAAAAGAAAATATAGGGACTGAGTAGAGTGCCTGAGACGGCCCAGGAGAGGGCAAGCAGAGACAGGTGGCTGCCCTTGCGTGAGGTGCCCTGTGACCACTGTGCACCCCCGGCAGGCTCTGAGCTCCCCGGGGGGCCCAGAACACGTCACACAGCACTAAGAAATGTCAGCTGTGGAATGAAGTGGGGTGGCCCTTTTCCTTTTATATTCTTTGTGTAAGGAATATTTCCTCATTTCCTTATTTATCTTAACTTATTCTTCGGGTTATAATTAAATACTATCATGCTTAATTTTGTTGGTTACATAGTTCCATCTTTGGCCATTAGGATCTAACTCCTTTAGGTGGGAGCCTCTGTATCTAACATGCCTCATCTATTTCCCCTGCTACTTCCTCTTTTTTTTTTGGCCCTGTTGAGAAGCATGTGGATCTTAGTTCCCCTGCCAGGGATCTAACCTGTGCCCCCTGCAGTGAAAGTGTGAAGACCTAAGCACTAGACTGTCAGGGAAGTCCCATCCATGTTCTTATTTCCTGACACTATAAGATGCTCTCAGGTTCATTTTATATTCTCCCCATCCCAACCCTAGGATCAGCTGTTCTTCTAAGAAGCTAAAAGTGCTTTTTAGTGGAGAATGGTGTTTAGCAACCGAGATCTCTTGGGACAGTCTCAATTTGCATTTCTCTAGTTATGAGTGGATCAAACTTGAGTTTTTTACATGTGTAAGAGCCACTTGCATTTCCTTTTCTGAGAACCAACTTTTCGAATCCTTTGCATATTTTTCTATTAATTGCTGGATTGAAAAATTGATATCTAAGAGAGTATTTATCCAGAAAATTAATCTTGAGTGTTAGTTATGAGTGTATTTCCTGGTTTGTCAATTGTCTTTTACTTGGCTTTTTTGCCACACAGATTTTTTTTCCTTTAGAACCTGCTGTTTTTCTCCCTGAATCTATAAATGTAGTGAATGACAGTAGCAGGCTCTCTGATGCTCACCATCTTTACATCTGTGCCTTTCTTAGTCATGGTGTTTTTGCTCTTTTGATAAGCTGCTGGATTCACTTTATTAGTACTTTACTTGGGATTTTGGCCTATTTTTCATAAATAGAATTGACCTCTAATTTTTGTTTCATTTTGTTTTTTGTGTTATCCTTTATTTTGCTTGATGAAGAGATTTAAAGCCATAATATTTTTTCTCTGAGAATAACTTCAGGTACATCCCCAAAATACTGCTCTAGTTTTCAATCCATTTCCAGCTAGCTGGTTGTTTCAATTTCAAGTTCTTCTTTAATCCAAGAATAACTTTTAAAAGATATTTTTAATTAGATAAATTTTGGACTGTACTTTGTGGTTAGTTTCTAATTTTATTTATTTTATTCAGAGAATAGTTCTATATGTTCTGGTTTTTTGAATTTGTTAGTATTTGTGTCCTAATAGTCAATTTTTGTAAATGTTCCATGAGTATTTAAAAAAGACTGAATATGGAATACAGACACAGATGCAGAGAATGGACTCGTGGACATGACCAGTGGCAGGGAGGGAGGAAAAGGCGGGACGACTTGAGAGAGTAGCATTGATGTGTATACACTACCATGTGTAAAACAGATAGTTATGACCTACCTAGATAGCATATTGAAAAGCAGAGACATTACTTTGCCAACAAAGGTCCGTCTAGTCAAGGCTATGGTTTTTCCAGTGGTCATGTATGGATGTGAGAGTTGGACTGTGAAGAGAGCTGAGAGCTGAAGAATTGATGCTTTTGAACTGTAGTGTTGGAGAAGACTCTTGAGAGTCCCTTGGACTGCAAAGAGATCCAACCAGTCCATCCTAAAGGAGATCAGTCCTGGGATTTCTTTGGAGGGAATGATGCTGAAGTTGAAACTCCAGTACTTTGGCCACCTCATGTGAAGAGTTGACTCATTGGAAAAGACTCTGATGCTGGGAGGGATTGAGGGCAGGAGGAGAAGGGGACGACAGAGGATGAGATGGCTGGATGGCATCAGCGACTCGATGGACGTGAGTCTGAGTGGACTCCAGGAGTTGGTGATGGACAGGGAGGCCTGGCGTGCTGCAATTCATGGGGTCGCAAAGAGTCGGACACGACTGAGCCACTGAACTGAACTGAATTGAACTGAGTGGGAAGCTGCTGTATAGCACAAGGAGCTCAGCTCGACGCTCTGTGATGAGCTGGATGAGCTAGGATGATGAGACAAGATGGGATGGTGGTGAGGGTGGGAGGGAAGCTCAAGAGGGAGGGGATATATGTATTCATACATATACATAGTGGAAGCTCACCGGCCTTGAAAGTGAGGGCTCAGTGGTTGTGATGCACAGGCTTAGCTGCTCTGCAGCAGATGGAGTCTTCCCAGACCAAGGATGGAACCTGTGTTCCCTGCATTGGCAGGCAGATTCTTATCCATTGCACCAATGGGAAAGTCCAGCTTTATACTCTTTTTGAGAATGTCTTTATTTTGCCTTCCTTGATGAAAGATAATTTTACTGGATATAGTATTCTAGATTGACAGCTAATTTCTTTCAGCACTTGAAAAATGTGCCACTTCCTTCTGAGTTCCATGGTCTCTGATGAGAAATCCTCAATCATTCAAATTCTTGTTTTCCTAAAAGTAATGCATCATTTCCCTCTGGCTGCTTTCCAGATTTTTTTCTTTATTTTTAGTTTAAAAAAAATTATGATGTATCTGGGCATGGATTTTAAAATTTTATTCTATTTGGAATTTACTGAATGTGAAATTGTAAATGTATGTCTTTTGCCAATCTGGGGAAGTTGTCAGCCATCACTTTTTCAACTTTTTTTCTGCCACACTTTCTCTTCAGTTCAGTTAAGTTCGGTCAGTCAGTCATGACTGACTCTTTATGACCCCATGGACTGCAGCACACCAGGCCTCCCTGTCTATCACTAACTCCCGGAACTTGCTCAAACTCATGTCCATCGAGTCAGTGACACCATCCAACCAGCTCATCCTCTGTCATCCCCTTCTCCTGCTTTCAATCTTTCCCAGCATCAGGGTCTTTTCCAATGAGTCACTTCTTCACATCAGGTGGCCAAAATATGGGAGCTTCAGCTTCCGAATCAGTCCTTCCAATGAATATTCAGGACTGATTTCCTTTAGGATTGACTAGTTTGATCTCCTTGCTGTCCAAGGGACTCTCAGGAGTCTTCTCCAACACCATAGTTCAGAACCATCAATTCTTTGGTGCTCAGCTTTTTTTATGATGCAACTTTCATATCCATACATGACTACTAGAAAAACCATAGCTTTGACTGCATGGACCTTTGTTGGCAAAGTAATGTCTCTGCTTTTTAATATGCTGTCTAGTTGGAAGGACTGATGCTGAAGCTGAAACTCCAGTACTTTGGCCACCTCATGCAAAGAGTTGACTCATTGGTAAAGACTCTGATGCTGGGAGGGATTGGGGGCAGGAGGAGAAGGGGACAACAGAGGATGTCTGGATGGCATCACCGACTCGATGGACAAGAGTTTGGGTGAACTCCAGGAGTTGGTGATAGACGAGGAGGCCTGGCGTGCTGCAATTCATGGGGTCGCAAAGAGTCGGACACAACTAAGCGACTGAACTGAACTGAACTGAGTTGGTCATAGGTTTTCTTCCAAGGAGTAAGCGTCTTTTAATTTCATGGCTTCAGTCACCATCTGCAGTGATTTCGGAGCCTAAGAAAATAAAGTCTGTCACTGTTTCCATTGTTTCCCCATCTGTTTGTCTTTTTGAATGCTGGGTTTTAAGCCAGCCTTTTCACTCTCCTCTTTCACTTTCATCAAGAGGCTCTTCACTTTCTCTTCTCCTATTTATACAAATGTTAGACCTTTTGGAATTATCTCTAAAGTCCCTGAGACACTCTTCTTGTTATCTTTTTACTCCTTTTTGTGAAACACAATTATTTCTACTGAACTTTTTTCAAGTTCACTGACTCTTCTGTCATCTCCTCCAATCTTCTATTAAACCCATTCAGTGAGTTACATAGTTTGATTATTGTTATAAGTTTTAAAATTTCTTGATTCTTTAAAAAAAATCTTCTATTTCTTCTCTAAGACTTTCCATTTATTTCATGTATTATTATAGCATAGATACAATGTTCTCTCTAAAGTCTCCATCTACTCCTCCTAACATTTGTGTTATTCTTAGAATTATTATCTGTTGATTGCCTTTTGCTTCATGAGACATTGTCTGGTTCTTCATACGTCAAGTATGTGAATGTTAAAAATGCCACTGAACTGTTCACTTTAGAGTGGTTACTTTTATATTACGTAAACTTTACCTCAATAAAAAATTTAAACATTCCTTTTTAAAATGGAAAAAGTACTGATACATACTATGCATTGACAAAAGTTGAAAACAGGCTAAGTGAGAGAAGCCAGACACAAAAGGTCACATATTGTATGACTCCATTTACATGAAATACCCAAAGTAGTCAAATCCATAAAAACAGAAAGGAAGTTACTGGTTGCCAGGGGTTGGGAAGAGGAAAGAATGGGGAATGATGCCTTAATGGGTACAGGGCTTCTTTTTGGAGTGATGAAATCATTCTGCAACTATATTTGTGTTGATGGTTGCAGAACACTGTGAACATACTACATGTCACTAATGGTAAATTTTATGGGTATTTTACCATAGATTTCAAGTTGATATGTCTAAGGCTGAGGTGCAGTTCTTTTTTCATTTTCTTCTTTTGCTTTTTTAAATAAACAAATAAAGGATTAGACAAAAGATGTTTCTCTTAGAATTAAAAAAAAAACTTTTTTGTTGAATTATCCTTTTATTTTTTTTAAAATTTATTTATTTTTGGCTGCTCATCGCTGTGCCTGGGCTTTCTCCAGTTGCAGCGAGCGGGGGCCACACTTCAGCTGCTGCACAAGCCTCTCATTAGGTGGCTTCTCTTGTTGCAGAGCATGGGCTTCAAGGCTCATGGGCCCGGTAGTTGTGGTGCATGAGCTTAGCATGTGTACAGCATGTGGAATCCACAGCATGTGGAATCTTTCTGGACCAGGGATGGAATCTGTGTCCCCTGCATCATTTGGATTCCTAACCACTGGACCACCAGGGAAGTCCTATGTTTTAATTAATTAATTAATTTTTTAGCAAATGTTTGTCAGTGGTAATCTTAGAGTCATTACCTGGGCTGAAGGGGATGGAGATTTTTATTTGCTTTCTCAATTGCTAATTCCCTCCAGTTTTGAAGCTACTGCTTCATTGTTTTCTAATATTCAGGGTGATCTTTGATATTTCCTATTTTCCTCTTGTCAGTAACAAGAAACTTATGGTTTCTCTCATTCAAAACTTGAAGGATTTTCTTTATCTTTCAGTCAGTTCAGTTCAGTCGCTCAGTCATGTCCAGCTCTTTGCAACCCCATGGACTGTAGCATACCAGGCTTCCCTGTCCAGCACCAACTCCCAGAGCGTGTTCAAACTCATGTCCATTGAATCAATGATGCCATCCAACCATCTCATCCTCTGTCATCCCCTTCTCATCCTGCCTTCAATCTTTCCCAGCATTAGGGTTTTTTCCAATGAGTTAATTCTTTGCATCAGGTGGCCAGCATCTTTATCTTTAGAGTTCCCATATTTCACCATATTTCAGAAATGTGATGTGAGGATCCTTTTCCAGTAAACTTGCTCACCACCAGGTGGCCCCTTTACATCGGAAGACTAGCTTTTTTTTTTATTAATATAACAATGTTTCCTATTGTTTCTTTGTTTTCTCCCCACCCCCAATTTTTGTTTTTCCTGTTCACACCTTCTGGTATCTCTTTTAGATGATTGTTGAACCTCTTGAATTTATCCTCCCTGTCTCTCTTAAGTTCTTCTAAAATAATCTCTTGGGCTTTTTTGCTTTACTTTCTGGGAAATTTCCTGGACTTAATGTTTTCAGAGCAATGATTTTCTATTGTATCCAACCCTTCTGTTTAATTTAAAAATGTTTCTCCCACTCCCCAGAAAAACTACTATTAGCTTGTTGCCCTTTTTACACTCTTTTTTTATTAAAAAATGAGTTCCATCTGTTATTGAATTTTATGTTGATAGAATTATGCAGTATGTACTTCTTTGTATCTGGCAACTTTTGTCCAACATTTCGTGCGATTCATCCTTATTGCATGCAGCTGTTGATGGTTTATGGCAGTCGTCGTGTGACTAGACCACAGCTTACTCATTCTAATGTTACTAGTGTTTTGGCTAGTCTCTTGTTTGGGGCTATTATGAACTGTGTTATCAGGCTAGTCAATGCCTTTTTGGTAAATATTTTCTGTTGAACATATGCTTAGGAAGAGAATGGCTGAAGTTTTTTGAGGGGAGTATGAAAAGTGAAAGTGTTAGTCACTCTGTGTCTGTTGCTTTGCATTCCCGTGGACTGGAGCCCACCAGGCTCCTCTGTCCATGGAATTCTCCAGGGAGGAATACAGGAGTGGGTACCCATTCCCTTCTCTGTGTATATGAATACTCAGTAAACATTCATTAACATGCTTTGGAAAGTGTACAAAAAATTAATACTCTATTAACTGAGATATTTGGTGGAAAAAACAGATTTTCATACCCATTACAGTTTTTGTTTTATGGACACAGCATCCATCTTTACTCTTTTTTTTTTTTTAATATTTATTTGGCAGTGCTAGATCTTAGTTGCAACATGCAAGATCTTTAGTTTCAGCATGCAAAATCTTAGTTGCAGAATATGGGATCTAGTTCCCTGACTAGGGATCGATCCCCGGCTCTCTGCATTGGGAGCTCCAAGTCTTAGCCACTGGACTCCCAGGAAGTCCCCATTTTTATTCTGAATGTACTGGTTAGGATTTTTCAGAATCTACATTGCTACTAGTTCCATAGGTGATATGCGCACTCCCAGGCTGTTCCTGGCAGATACCGGGTGTGGTTTTGCTCTGAAGGGGCATCTTCCTGCAATCTCTGGTGACCACATCCCTGATTGGGGTCCTCTTTTCAGCATGACAAGTGGCTGCTGGTGTATTGCGCCTTCTCTGGTTGGGTGTGAGAAAACTTTGCTCTGAGAGCCACTGCCAGGGATTGAGAGGAGTGGCTACACAGAGAAGTTTAGGAAAGTCCACCTTTTCCATTGGATTATGAGCACATTCATATTTACCTTATGCTTTTAAAATAATATTTACTTATTTAGCTGAGCTGGGTCTTGGTTGTGGCATGTGGGCTCTGGTTCCCCGACCAGGGATCAAACGCAGACCCTTTGCATTGGGAGTGTGGAATCTTGGCCTCAGGGCTACCAGGGAAGTCCCTAGCTTATGCTTTTTGATAAAATTTACCTATGATGAAACACACAGATCTTGAGTATATAGTTGGATGTTTTGACAAATGTATACACCTGTGTAACCAGTTTCTCCGGTTAAGATATAAAACTTTCTCATGCTCTCAAAAGCTCCTTCCTGCCCCTTCGTAATCTGTCTCCATTCTCCACCTCCTGAGGGAACTATGGTTTCCATTTCTTTCACTATATTTTTCCTTGTTCTTTTTTTTTATTGAAGTCTAGTTGACTTACAATATTATATTAGTTTCAGGTGTATGTATTAATATTTTTATAGATTATACTCCATTTAAAATTATTATAAAATATTGGCTATATCCCTTTTGTTGTAAAGTATATCCTTGTAGCTTATTTATTTTATAAGCTTAAATCCTCTATCTGTCATGTCCCATACCCCAGTGGTAACCATTAATTTGTTTTCTCTATTGGGAGTCTGTTTTATTACTTTCGTTGATTTTGAAATTTATTTTTAAACTTTTAAATTAATTAATTGTTGTACCTCGGCTGTGCTCGGTCTTTGCTGCTTGGCAGGCTTTCCCTAGTTGCAGACAGCGGGAGGTGCTCTCTAACTGAGGCTCGCGAGCTTCTCGTGGCGGTGGCTTTTCCTGTTTCGGAGCACAGGCTCCAGGCGCATGAACCTAGCAGCAGCTGCTTGCTGGCTCTGGGGCGGGAGGGCTGGCTAGTTGGCTTGAAGGCCTTGGAACGTGCAGGCTTCGGCAGTTGCGGCACACATGCTTAGCTGCTCCTCGGCATGGGGACTCTTCCTGGACTAGAGATCAAACCTGTGTCCCCTGAGTTGGCATGTGGATTCTTATTCACTGTACCACCAGGGAAGTCCTGTTTACTTTTTCAGTTACACTGATAAGTGATAACATACAGTGTCTTTCTCTGACTTCTTTTACTAAGCACAATATCCACTGTGCTATGAGCTTAGTCACTCAGTCCTGTCTGACGCTTTGGTTTTTTCTTTAAATTTTTTTACTGAAGGATAGCTGTCTGACTCTTTGCAACCCCATTCACTGTATCCTGCCAGGTTCGTCCGTCTGTGGGATTCTCCAGGCAAGAATACTGGAGTGGATTACCATGCCCTCCTCCAGGGGATCGTCCCAACCCAGGGATCAAACGCAGGTCTCCCACACTGCAGGCAGATTCTTTACTGTCTGAGCCACCAAGGAAGCCCTGATATCCACTATGTTGTTGCAAATAGCAAAATTTCATTCTTTTTATAACTGAGTAATATTCCATTGTGTATACATATATAAGTGTGTGTGTATGTCTGTGAGTGTGTGTGTATATACATAAATGTCTATTTAGATCTTTCCAGTTCAGTCACACAGTTGTGTCCAACTCTTTGTGACCTCGTTGACTGCAGGATGCCAGGCCTCCCTGTCCATCCCCAACTCCCAGAGCTTGCTCAAACTCCTGTCCATTGAATCAGTGGTCCCCTTCTCCTCCTGCTTTCAATCTTTCCCAGCATCAGGGTCTTTTCCAATGAGTCAATTCTTTCCATCAGGTGGCCAAAGTATTGGAGCTTCAGCTTCAGCATCAGTCCTTCCAATGAATATTCAGGACTGATTTCCTTTAGGATTGACTGGTTTGATCTCCTTGCTGTCCAAGGGACTCTCAAGAGTCTTCTCCAACACCATAGTTCGAAACCATCAATTCTTCAGCACTCAGTGTTTTTTTTTTTTATGGTCCAGCTTTCACATCCGTACATGACTACTGAAAAAACCATAGCTTTGACTAGATGGACCTTTGTTGGCAAAGTAATGTCTTGGCTTTTTAATATACCGTCTAGTTGATCATAGCTTTTCTTCCAAGGAGCAAGCGTCTTTTAATTTCATGGCTGCAGTAATCATCTGCAGTGATTTTGGAGCCCAAGAAAATAAAGTCTGTCACTGTTTACATTGTTTCCTCATCTATGTGCCATGAAATGATGGGACAAGATGCCACGATTTTAGTTTTCTGAATGTTGAGCTTTAAGCCAGGTTTTTCACTTTCTTTCATTTTCATCAAGAGGCTCTTTAGTTCCTCTTCGCTTTCTGCCATAAGGATGGTGGTATCTGCATATCTGAAGTTATCGATATTTCTCCCAGAAATCCAGCTTGTGCTTCATCCAGCCTGGCATTTCACATGAAGTACTCTGCATAGAAGTTAAATAAGCAGGGTGACAATATACAGCCTTGACATGCTCCTTTCCCAGTTTGGAACCAGTTCATTGTTACATGTCCGGTTCTAACTATTGCTTCCTGACCTGCATACAGATTTCTCAGGAGGCAGGGCAGGTGGTCTGATATTACCATCTCTTGAAGAATTTTCCAGTTTGTTGTGATCCACACAGTCAAAAGCTTTAGTGTAGTCAACGAAGCAGAAGTTTTTCTGGAATTCTCTTGCTTTTTCTATGATCCAGCAGATGTTGGCAATTTGATCTCTGGTTCCTCTGCCTTTTCTAAGTCCAGCTTGAACATCTGGAAGTTCTCTGTTCAGGTACTGTTTGTTGAAACCTAGCTTGGAGAATTTCGAGCATTACTTTGCTAGCATGTGAGATGAGTGCAATTATGCGGTAGTTTGAGCATTCTTTGGCATTGCCTTTCTTTGAGATTGAAATGAAAACTGATCTTTTCCAGTCCTGTAGCCACTGCTGAGTTTTCCATATTTACTGGCACATTGAGTACAGCACTTTCACAGCATCATCTTTTAAGATTTGGAATAGCTCAGCTGGAATTCCATCACCTCCGTTAGCTTTGTTAGTAGTGATGCTAACAAAGTAGTGATGCTTCCTAAGACCCACTTGATTTTGCACTTTAGGATGTCTAGTCTAGGTGAGTGATCACACCATTGTGGTTATCTGGGTCATTAAGGTCTTTTTTTGTACAGTTCTGTGTAGTCTTGCTACCTCTTCTTAATCTCTTCTGCTTCTGTTAGGTTCATAGCATTTCTGCCCTTTATTGTGCTCATCTTTGAATGAAATGTTCTCTTGGCATCTCTAATTTTCTTAGATCTCTAGTCTTTCTCATTTTTAAATCAGGTTGTTTTTTTGATAGTGAGTTTTATGAGCTGTTTCTATATCTTTAAATATTAACCCCTTATTGATCATATCATTTGCAAATATTTTCTCCCATTCAGTAGGTTGTTTTTTCATTTTGTTGATGGTTTCCTTTGTTGTGCAAAAGCTTTAAGTTCCAGTTACTCAGCTTTGCTTTTGTTTTCTTTGCCTTAGGCGGCAGATCCAAAAAAAAGAAAAAAAAGTTACTGCTATGATTTATGTCAGAGTGTTCTGCACATGTTTTCTTCTGGTTTTATGGTTCCCAGTCTTACATTTAGGGTTTTAATCTATTTTGAGTTTATCTATTGTTTAAAATATTTACTTGGCTGCATCAGGTCTTATCTGTGGCAAGCAGCATCTTTACTGTATCATTCAGGGTCTTTTCCTGCAAGCAGGCAGGCAGTCTCAGTGGTTGCAGTGTCTGGGCTTAGTTTCTTTGTGGCATGTGGGACCTTAGTTCTCCAACCAGGAACCAAAACCATGTCCTCTGCATTGCAAGGCAAATTCTTAACCACTGGGATACCAGGTAAGTCCTCTTTGAGTTTATTTTTGTATATGGTGTAAGAAGATGCTCTAATTTCAATTCTGAATGATATCTTGCTTGATAGAGAGTCCTAAATTATAGGTTTTTTCCTTTTCAGCTCTTTAGCTATGTCATGCCACTTCCCTTTTGACCTGCAAAGTTCCTGTAGAAAAATTAGCTGGTAGCCTTTTGAGTGGGTTTCTTTGTGTGTGAGTCTTTATTTTTCTCTTGCTGCCTTTAGAATTGTCTTTAACTTTTGCCATTTTAATTGTGACATATCTTGGTGTGGGTCTCTTTGGAATTCATCTTGTTGGAACTCTGTGATTCCTGAACCTGGATATCTGTTTCTTCAGGTTTGGGAAGTTTTTAGCCATAATTTCATCTTTTTTTTTTAACCCCTTTTTATCTTCTCCTCCTTTGAATATTAGTGTTCTTGATCTTTTCCCAGAGGTCCCTTATTCACATCTTTTAAAAAATTTTATTTTTGCTATTCTGTTGAGTGATTTCCATTTTTCTACCTTCCAGACCACTTATGTGTTCTTCTGTATCACCTATATGCCTGTTAATTCCTTCTAGTGTGTTTTCCATTTCAGTTATTTTACTCTTCAGCTCTAACTGGTTCTTTATATTTTCTAGTTGCTTGTTAACAGTTCTGCATTCATATATTCTTTTTCCTGATTCAGATAGCACTCATTACAAATGCTTTGAAAAAACAAATGCATTGAACTCTTTAGCTGGTATGTTATCCCTGTGTCATTTGTGTTTTTTTTTTTAATTTTATGGGAGTATAGTTGATTGACAATGTTGTGTTAGTTTCTGGTGTACAGTAAAGTGAATCAGTTATACACATTCACATACCCACTATTTTTTTTTAAGATTCTTTTCCCATATAGATAGGCTATTAGGGTATTGAGTAGAGTTTCCTGTGCTATTGTGCTTTTACAGCAGAGTTTTTTTTCCCTTTATTCACTTGAAACAAATTCCTCTGTTTCTCATTTGCTTAAATTTCTCTGTCTCTATGAAATTAGGTGAACCAGTTACTCATTCTGGTCATAGGAGCACCCCTATGCAAACTCTGTGTGCCCAGTGGCTGTGATGGGAGAGCTGGGTTTGAAATGAGCACAGGTCATGTCTTTCCCCAGGGTGTGCTGCCAGCGTCATCCTGGTGGAAGATGAGGCTGGACATGCAGGGGCCAGAGCCAGAGCCCACTCGAAGCCAGTGCTTCTCCTCTGCTCGGTGCCTGACACCACCCGACTGGGGGGTCGGAGAGGGTCCCAAGGGACTAGAGCAGAAGCCCTGAAGTTCAGGTTCCCTCCAAGGGTACTGTCCCTCCCATCCCGGTATTGACACCTTCGCCCCAGAGAGGAGGAGTGTGGAAGCAAGAGGGGCAGGAGTGGGGGCTCATCGTGGGTTGGGGCACACGCAAGGGTGCTTGTGGGGAACCAGCTAGAGCTCTGGGCAGTTTCCATCTGCTTCCTTTCAGGATTGGGAACACGTGCACACCCGTGGTGGATTCATGTTGATGTATGGCAAAACCAATACAGTATTGTAAAGTAAATAAAATTAAAAAAAAAGATCTGCCTCCTTTGCCTTGCTCCTAGGAGTAAGCGAGCATGTACGCGCTCTTCACCAGTGGGCTCTAGGTTTCTCATGTGCGTGTGCGTGCTCAGCTGCTTCAGCCGTGTGCGACTCTTTGTAGCCCCATGGACTGTAGCCTGCCAGGCTTCTCTGACCGTGGGATTCTCCAGGCAAGAATATTGGAGTGGGTTGCCATGCCCTCCTCCAGGGGATCCTCCCAACTCAGGGATTTAACCCAGGTCTCCCGCACTGCAGGCAGATTCTTCACCACTGAGCCACCTGGGAAGCCCCTAGTCTTCCTGTTAATCTCAGTGGTTTTCACACCTGCTATGGAGACTCCCAGTCCATCTTGCAGGAAATCAACCCTGAACACTCATTGGAAGGACTGATGCTGAAGCTGAAGTTCCAATACTTTGGCCACATGATGCAAAGAGCTGACTCCCTGGAAAAGACCTGATGCTGGGAAAGGTTGAGGGTAGGAGGAGAAGGTTGGCAACAGAGGATGAGATGGTTGGATGGCATCACCAGTTCAGTGGACATACATTTGAGCACACTCCAGGAGATGGTGAAGGACAGGGAAGCCTGGCATGCTGCAGTCCATGGAGTCACAGAGTCAAACACGACTGAGCAACTGAACAATAGGGACTCCTGGTATCAGACCCCAGGGTTGGGGTGCCCCCATATGTGGTTTGAACTGCTCATTCCTCAAGGAGAATCTCTGAGCCCATGTAACTCTCCTCCCTCTTCTGTGTCTCCTCCCAGGAGTATGTGTCCTGACCTCATTGCTTCTGTTTCCTTCTAGCCAACACTGTGTGGATCTATTCTACAGCTTTGGTTACAGAAGACTCTTTTTTGCCAGTCTCCAGCTTGTTTTCAGTGAGGACTGCTCCACCTGTAGATGTGTGTTTGATGTATTCTTAGTGGGAGATGAGCTCAGGGTCCTTCTCTGCCACTTTCATTTCCTTCCAGGTACTTGCGCTTTAGTTATATTTTCAAGTCCTAAAAAATCAGGTTATTTTTATATTGCCCTTGACAATCTTATTTTTCTTTTGGTCTGGATTTCCTGATAATCTATTTTTAATTTGAGGATAGTTGCTTTACCATCTTGTGTTGCCTGATAATATTTTGACACAGGGAAAGCAAGAACCACCTCCAGAGGTTTTAACTGCTTTCTGCCAATGCCTCTTGCTTTCTATTTCCTCTCTGGGCAGAGACCCTGCTGAGTTGATTCTGTTTTTCCCTGTTCCTGAAATGCATAGAAATGTGACATGAAAAGGTCACTGTGAACAAAATGCAGCCTTTTGTTCTCCAGTCTCTGCTTTTCCGTTGGCCACTCTGGCTGGCTGTGTGGACAGTGGGTGCCACCCACACTTCTGGTCCCCCAAATCCCTGGGCCCCCCTCCAGCCTTGCCCTCCATACCAAAACTTTTGGCTACTCCTGTTGAATGAACAAAATAACCATTAGGTCAACTTCAAGGTTTTCAAAATCCATTTAAGAAGAAATTTCTTTTCCAATCAGAGATGGTGGTTGAAATGGATAAGAAGACCATTCTAGAGAGAAGACAGGCCGGACAGTGGAAACGTGTTCTGTGGTGAGACGCCCGGCCACTTGTGACAGCGTGTGCCTCCGCCTCACTTCTTGCCTCCCTTCGCCTTGCCCTTGTCTGCTTCCGCCTTCTTGGCATCTGGCTTTGCCTTGGGGTCCTTTGGTTTTTCTGCCTCCTTTTTCTTCCCTGCCTCCTCTGCTTTATCTGCAGGCTTTGGCTTTTCAGGCTCCTTTGGTGGTGGAGGAACCAGCACATTCCTTTTGACCTTCTTGCCTTTGAAGTGTTTCTTTTGAAGACAAACGTCCACTAAAGCAAAAAGGGCGGCCACACCTATAAAGACCTGGGAAACAAAAGAATCCTCGTTACTTGGGGGCTTTTCCTTCAAACTGTCAGAGTTCCTTCCTGGCTTCCATGATCACTCGCTGCTGCTTAACCCCTTCCCTTGACCCCTCAAGCTGCCAGATCCCAGAGAGACTTCCGGTTTGCCCCCGCCACCGCTGGCCTCAGCAGCTTCCTCAGTTGAACCCCATCCCTTCTGTCCCTCACCTCAGCGCCTTTTCTTTTTCTCTGCAGGCCTGGCCTGGGTCGGGCCCTTTGCTCTGGGGTCCGCAGGCTGCTTTGAAGAGGAAACCATTAACTAGGTGGGCTCCCTGTACACCATCTTTATTTAAATGGCTTTCCCACGAGAAACACCAACTTTACTTTCAAACTTTGCTTGGATGGCAAACAGGGTCTTTTCCTTCTGGGAAAATAACTGTTCTCCTGAAGTGCTGATTTCTGAGCAAATAAACAGCCCAATGGGCAAGACTCACCACAGCGGTGATGTAGTTCGGTGGCACTGTCTGCCGACTTCTTATAGCAAAGACCGCGGCCCCCACGAGGAAACCACAGCAAAACAGGTCGTTGAGAAGATCCTGAAAGCAAGGGAGAGATAAGTCAGCTCTCAACAGGGCTGGGGCCCCGTCAACACCTGCTGATCTAGCTTCTGCCAAGGGGAATGGTTTCCAAACCTCTGCCCCATCTAAAATGTGTGTGTTAGTTGCCCAGTGTTATCCGACTCTGAGACCCCATGACTGTAGGCCACCAGGCTCCTCTGTCCATGGGATTTCCCAGGCAAGAGTACTACAGTGGATTGCCATGCCCTTCTCCAGGGGATCTTCCCTGGAGATCAGGGATTGAACCAGGGATCGAACCCCATCCCCTGCATTATAGATGGTCTCTTGCATTGCAGGCAGAGTCTTTACCACCTGAGCCACCAGGGTCAGATGATATAGGAAGGTATATAGAAAGATGAATGTATAGCGGATTAGGGGGACATATCTGTAGTTAAACAGCTGGACTCTGAGTTGCTGGACTAACTGCCATTATGGGCTGCCTTGGCTACTATCCTGTGAAGTCACACATTTGGTGGCTATGTTTTTAGCTATGCTTTTCCCCACTTACAATGCTCACATAAATAAATTTGCAACACACAACGTCTTTCTACCCTCGGGGCCAGTGCCTCTTTCTGAATTCAGGGTGGGCTGCGTTGCTCACAGGAGGTTCTGTTGGACTCTGGTCCTTCAGCTGGAAGCCTGGCAGCGAGTCTTCACCCTCTGCCCAACCCTCCCCTGAGCCTTTGTAAAGCCAGATCACTTCCTCATCATCCACCTTCTTTCCCATCCCTTGTGGCTGCAGTCCTGCCCTTGCTCCATGTCTGTTTCCGTGACCCTATACTGACAAGGTCCAGATGTTCCCAGATTGAGCAAAAGGGCTGCCTCCTATGCTGTCTTCCCCTCAATTACCACCCACTGTGGCTCCCTGGCACAGCCAGACTTAACTCAGAGTTGGCCAAACCAGGGCCACAGCAAGTTGGCTTTCTCCCCCATCACTCCTGAGGCCCAGAGCTTGTGCGTCCTCTTAACCCTGTGGACAGTGGCTGACCCTGCAGAGTTGGGCAGTGCCATCTTTCCCCTTGATTTCTCTGATGCCATTTTCTGTGGGTTGTCCTTCCCTGGCCACCTTGTCTCGGGCCTTTTCTTTTCCTCTTCAGTGTTCTGGATTTTAATACATTTCAAACATACAGAAAATTATAGAACAGCCCAACCCTGCTCCCACCTCCACCGGCCATGAACCACTGAGATTAAACAGATGTTAATGTCTTGCAGTATTTGCCTCATGGCCCTCAAAACAAAAAGAAAAAACAAACTCTAAACAAAAAAGCTTCATGGGATGAGCCAGTCTCACCATTCCATACCTCTCCCTGCCTTTGCATGACTTCAAAGTCTACAGGTAGTCTTCCCAGATGTATAGCAGTATTTTCCTCCCTGTTCAGTTCAGTTCAGTTCAGTTCAGTGGCTCAGTTGTGTCCGACTTTTTGCCACCCCATGGACTGCAGCACGCCAGGCCTCCCTGTCCATCACCAACTCATGGAGCTTACCCAAACTCATATCCATTGAGTCGGTGATGCCATCCAGCCATCTCATCCTCTGTTGCCCCCTTCTTCTGCCCCCAACCCCTCCTAGCATCAGGGCCTTTTCAAATGAGTCAGCTCTTCACATGAGGTGGCCAAAGTATTGGAGTTTCAGCTTCAACATCAGTCCTTGCAATGAACACCCAGGACTGATCTCCTTTAGGATGGACTGGTTGGATCTCCTTGCAGTCCAAGGGACTCTCAAGAGTCTTCTCCAACACCACAGTTCAAAAGCATCAATTCTTCAGTGCTCAGCTTTCTTTATAGTCCAACTCTCACATCCATACATGACCACTGAAAAAATCATA
Organism: Redunca redunca; assembly: GCA_006410935.1. NCBI lineage: Eukaryota > Metazoa > Chordata > Mammalia > Artiodactyla > Bovidae > Redunca > Redunca redunca. The sequence continues at coordinate 19,283 of SJYQ01004443.1, forward strand.
GCTTTGACTAGACGGACCTTTGTTGACAAAGTAATGTCTCTGCTTTTTAAAATGCTCTTTAGGTTAGTCATAACTTTCCTTCCAAGGAGTAAGCGTTTTTTAATTTCTTGGCTGCAATCACCATCTGCAGTGATTTTGGAGCTCAAAAAAATAAAGTCAGCCACTGTTTCCTCTGTTTCCCTATCTAGTTGCCATGAAGTGATGGACTGATGCCATGATAATAGTTTTCTGAATGTTGAGCTTTAAGCCAGGTTTTTCACTCTCTTCTTTGACTTTCATCAAGAGGCTCTTTAGTTCTTCAATTTCTGCCATAAGGGTGGTGTCATCTGCATATCTGAGCTTATTGATATTTCTCCCAGCAATCTTGATTCCAGCTTGTGCTTCATCCAGCCCAGAGTTTCTCATGATGTACTCTGTATATAAGCTAAATAAGCAGGGTGAAAATATACAGCCTTGATGTACTCATTTTCCTATTTGGAACCAGTCTGTTGTTCCATGTCCAGTTGCTTCCTGACCTGCATACAGATTTCTCAGGAGGCAGGGCAGGTGGTCTGATATTACCATCTCTTGAAGAATTTTCCACAGTTTATTGTGATCCACATAGTCAAAGGCTTTGGCATAGTCAATAAAGCAGAAATAGATGTTTTTCTGGAACTCCCTTGCTTTTTCGATGATCCAGCAGATGTTGGCAATTTGATCTCTGGTTCCTCTGCCTTTTCTAAATCCAGCTTGAACATCTGGAAGTTCATGGTTTGCGTATTGGTGAAGCCTGGCTTGGAGAATTTTGAGCGTTACTTTACTAGCATGTGAGATGAGTGCAATTGTGTGGTAGTTTGAGCATTCTTTGGCATTGCCTTTCACTGGGATTGGAATGAAAACTGACCTTTTCTAGTCCTGTGGCCACTGCTGAGTTTTCCAAATTTGCTGGCATATTGAGTGTACCACCTTCACAGCATCATCTTTTAGGGTTTGAAATAGCTCAACTGGAATTCCATCACCTCCACTAGCTTTGTTCGTAGTGATTCTTCCTAAGGCCCACTTGGCTTCACATTCCCGGATGTCTAGCTCTAGGTGAGTGATCACACCATCGTGATTATCTGGGTCATGAAGCTCTTTTTTGTACAGTTCTTCTGTGTATTCTTGCCACCTCTTCTTAATATCTTCTGCTTCTGTTAGGTCCATACCATTTCTGTCCTTTATTGAGCCCATTTTGCATGAAATGTTCCCTTGGTATCTCTAATTTTCTTGAAGAGATCTCTAGTCTTTCCCATTCTATTGTTTTCCTCTATTTCTTTGCGTTGATTGCTGAAGAAGGCTTTCTTATCTCTCCTTGCTATTCTTTGGAACTCTGCATTCAGATGCTTCCATCTTTCCTTTTCTCCTTTCTTCTTTTCATAGCTATTTGTAAGGCCTCCTCAGACAACCATTTTGCTTTTTTGCAGTTCTTTTTCTTGGGGATGGTCTTGATCCCTTGTCTCCTGTACAGTGCCACCAACCTCTGTCCAGAGTTCATCACTCTATCAGATCTAGTCCCTTAAATCTATTTCCCACTGCCACTGTATAATCGTAAGGGATTTGAATAGGTCATACCTGAATGGTCTAGTGGTTTTCCCTACTGCTTTCAATTTAAGTCTGAATTTGGCAATAAGGAGTTCATGATCTGAGCCACAGTCAGCTCCCAGTCTTGTTTTTGCTGATTACAATAGAGCTTCTCCATCTTTGGCTGCAAAAAACATAATCATTCTGATTTTGGTGTTGACCGTCTGGTGCAGTCCACGTGTAGAGTCTTCTCTCATGTTGTTGGAAGAGGGTGTTTGCTGTGACCAGTGCCTTCTCTTGGCAAAACTCTATTACTTTTGCCCTGCTCATTCTGTACTCCAAGGCTAAATTTGCCTGTTACTCCAGGTGTTTCTTGACTTCCTACTTTTGTATTCCAGTTCCCTATAATGAAAAGGGTATCTTTTTTGGGTGTTAGTTATAAAAGGTCTTGTAGGTCTTCATATAACCATTCAAGTTCAGCTTCTTCAGCATTACTGGTCAGGCATAGACTTGGATTACCATGTTATTATATATTCATAAAAAATATATAGTATTTTGTGTTTCAAATTTCAATAAAAGATGTATCTTATAGCATGTGCTTTTTAAACTTAACAATTTTTGAGATTTATCCATCTTGAGAAATAGATGAGATTGAGATGAATGAGACTGAATTCATTAATTTTAGCTGATGTATGAATAAACCAAACTAGAGACACTAGGGTACTTCTGCCTTTTAGGAAATTATTATTGCTGAATGTGCCTGCAGTGAACACTTTTGTCTGTGCCTCTGATGAACATTTTTTCCTTGTTGAGGTGCTGTCAAGCTTTTCTCTAAAGGACCTGTGTCAGTGTTCACTTATGCCCACAAATGTATAGGGGTTCCTGTTTCCCATGTCCTTGCCAAGGCCTAGGATTACCAGTCTTATTTTTCTTTGCCCATCTGATGAATTGAAATGGTACCTTGTTGTTTTACCTTTCAGATTGCTGGTTACTAATGAAGCATTTTTAAAAACTTGTTTTAGACATTGGGGTTTCCTGTCTATTCATATCCCTTGCCCCATTTTTCTATGGGCTTATTTTTTAAATTTTATGATGTCTTCTTTTGTGAAAGTTTTAATTTTAATGATATACATGGTTTTTCTCTTTTTCTCATGGTCCCAAGTGTGTGCATGTTCAGTCATGTTGTGTCCAACTCTTTGTGATCCCGTGGACTGTAGCCTGCCAGGCTCCTCTGTCCATGGGATTTCCCAGGCAAGAATGAACATTTATTAAATACTCCATTCAGCTGTGTTATGCCACCTGTGTCATATGCCAAGTTGCCATATGCATATAGGTCTATTTCCGAGTTCTCTTTTTTTAAATACCTGTATTAGTCTGCTCATGTTGCCATATAACAAAATGCCACAGACTGGGTGGCTTAAGCATCAGACATTTATTTTCCTACAGTTCCAGAGGCTAGAAGTCTATGATCAAAATGCTAGCAAAGTCAGTTTCTGGTGAGGACTCTTCCTGGTTTGCAGATGGCTGCCTTTTCACCATTTTCTCAGATGGCCTTTCTGTGGTGGGCAAGGTAGGGGTGGAGAGGAAGTGGGGAGAGGACAGGAGAGGGGAAGGGAAAGAGAACAAGGTCTTGGTTATCTTTTCTTATAGGAACACTAATCCTATCAGATCAGGACTCCATGCTTACGATCTCATTTAACCTATTTTTTAAAAATAGTTTTATACTTTGCCAACAAAGGTCCGTCTAGTCAAGGCTATGGTTTTTCCAGTGGTCATGTATGGATATTAGAGTTGGACTGTGAAGAAAGCTGAGCGCCGAAGAATTGATGCTTTTGAACTGTGGTGTTGGAGAAGACTCTTGAGAGTCCCTTGGACTGCAAGGAGGTCCAACCAGTCCATCCTAAAGGAGATCAGTCCTGGGTGTTCATTGGTAGGACTGATGTTGAAGCTGAAACTCCAGTACTTTGGCCACCTCATGTGAAGAGTTGATTCATTGGAAAAGACTTTGATGCTGGGAGGGATTGGGGGCAGGAGGAGAAGGGGACGACAGAGGATGAGATGGCTGGATGGTATCACCAACTCGATGGACATGAGTTTGGGTGAACTCTGGGAGTTGGTGATGGACAGGGAGGCCTGATGTGCTGCGATTCATGGGGTCGCAAAGAGTCGGACACGACTGAGCGACTGAACTGACTGACGTTTATTTTTGGCTCTGCTGAGTCTTCCTTGCTCATTCTCTAGCTGCAGTGAGTGGGGGCTCCTCTCCCTAGTTGTGACGCGTGGGCTTTCATTGTGGCGGCTTCTCTTGTTGTGGAGCTCTAGGGCACGTGGGCTTCAGTAGTTGCAGCACATGGACTCAGCAGTTGTGGCTTGTGGGCTCTAGAGCACAGGATCAGTAGTTGTGCACAGGTTTATTTGCTCTGCAGCATATGGGATCTTCCCAGACCAGGGATCAAACCTGGGTCTCCTGTATTGGCAGGCAGATTCTTTACCACTGAGCCACCAGGGAAGCCCCTCATTTAATCTTAATTACCACTCTGAAGGGCCCATGTGCAAGTATAGGCACACTGAGGATTAGGATTTCAGCATTAGAATTTTGGGGGTACATATACATTCAGTCCATTACAATTTGGTTAGTCTTTTTGTCAACCCCTGAGCTAGTACCAAAGCTTTACTCCAATATCTCCTTGGGTGGGTCCATCCTTGTAATTCTCTTTATTCTTCCATGAGAATTTTAGAATCATCTTGCAAAGTTCCACAAACAACCTCTGTTAGGTTGACATTTCATTTAATGTGGACACTGCTTTTGCAATTCAATTAATATCTTTATGATAGTAACTCTTCACATCTGTGACTGTGGTATATTTCTTCTCTTCCTTAGATTTTTTTTTGTTATGTCCAGTAACAAAATGTTGTTATCTCCACATGAAGTTTTATCGTCTTTGAACGGGTTTATTCTCAGACACCCATAGTTTCTGTTACTGCTTTAAACGGTTTCTTTGAAAAGCCACATTTTCTCATTATTTGTTGCTGGTATTCAGGAATACTATTTGTTTCTGATTACCTTGTGGAACTCAATCAGTTCTAGTAACTTGAGTCTCTTGGATTTTCAGTGTAGAGAATCAGATTATCAGTGAGTAATGCTAGTTTTTTTCTCCTTCCCAATCCATATACCATTTGTTCTTCTTGTCATGTTGTACTGAGATCTTCAGCACAATATTGAATACAAGTGGGGATAATAGGCATCTCTAAGGAAATGTTTCTAATGTTTTACATGAAATACAATGTTCATTTTAGGCTTGGGTAGGTATTTATTATTAAGTTAAGGAAGTTCCCCTTTTTCCTGGTTTGCTAAGAGGCTTTCAAAAAGTAGTGTTGAATATTACTAAATAATTTTTCTGCAGCTTATGAGATGATTAAATGGTTTTCTCCTTTAAGTAAAAGATGGTGAATTATGTTAACAGAACTTTGAGATGAAATCACCTTTGTATTCCTGGCAGATGCCCTGCTTGGCCATGATGTCATGGTGCACTACTTGCTTATGTATTGCTTGATTTAGTTTGCTAGTGTTTTATTGAGAATTTTTATTGCTATACTCAAATAATATATGCCTATAGTTTACTTTCTTTATCATGTCTGGTTTTAAGATCAAAGCATTACCAGATGGTATGATATATTATAAACCACCCCCCCACCATTTTTTAAAGAGAAAAAAGGGACAGACCAGTGGAACTGAATAGGAGTCTAGAAATTAACTGCATATGGGATTAAAAAATTTATTTTTGGCTGCATGTGGCATACAGGATCTTAGTTCTCTGACAAGATCAAAACCATGCCCCCTGCAGTGGAAGCATGGATTCTTAACCACTGGACCACCAAAGAAGTCTCTCATATGGGATTTTAGCATTTAACAAAAATGCCATTTCAAATCAGCAGGGGGGAAAGTTGTACTGTTCAGTAAAGGAATAAACTGAGTGACAGGGTGAAATACTTGGAGAGCCATTAGGATACCAAGCTGGAGCCACGGTTCACACCATCTACCAAACGATTCCACACAAATAAAAAGACTTAAATGTAAGAAATGAAATAAGTCCCAGATGAAAACATGGGTGAATTGCTTTATAATCTATTTTTCTATTTCTTTTTCAGTCAATTTTTGTACACTGTGGTGACCCAAGGACTAAAGAGCACCTGCTTGGTTTTATCTACAACCAAGGAGGGTCTTGGATGCAGGAACGGAAAAACCAGACCCTTATCATCCTTCCCTCCTGCATGTTGTAACTATTGACGGATTTCAGGTCCTCCTGAGCAGTATAACCTGTCTCCCCTCCTACCCCACACATGGAGAAGGTATTTGCCTTACTCTTACTCCACCAGTATATGTGCCTCATCCAATCAGCAAATGACCTGCAAGACCCCTATCCCACTCCTTGTATCCTGGGTATAAAAGTGGACTAAGTGTTCCTGTTCAATGTTGGTTCTCCCTTGAGCTGGTCCACTGTTCTAACAGCATCTCCCACTCTAATAAATTTTTTTAATCTTTTATTTATTTTTAAATATAAATTTATTTATTTTAATTGGAGGCTAATTACTTTACAATATTGTATTGGTTTTGCCATATATCAACATGAATCCACCATAGGTGTACACATGATCCCCATCCTGAACCCCCCTCCCGCCTCCCTCCCCATTCCCTCTTATTCTGTCACATCACTGGAAATTCTTTTCCAACCTGCACCTGAACCATGACATACATCATATATTTTTCTGAGAAATTAACTCTATATTCCAATTTATTGGCATAAAGGTTCATATTTTCCCTATGATCTTTAAAACCTCTTCTTTATACTAATATTTTTCTTTGTCCTCTTTTTTTCTTGAGGTTTACGGTTTATCTCCTTTATTAGTCTTTTCAAAGAATTAGATTTTATTAGTCCTCACTATGGACCTTTGTTTCCTATTTCATTAATTTTAGCTCTTTGACACTGCCTTCATAATTCTTTTTTGGTTCGTCTTATTTTGTCACCTTCTTGATATAGATATGTGAATTGTTAATTTTCATTGTTCTTTTCTCAGTATATAGACTTGAATATGGATTGCTTAACTGCATTCTACAGATAGTATTTGCTAATACTACATGTAAGTAAATCCCTATGTGTTTGGGGAAAACCATTAAATTTCCCCCCAATACATAGAGATTTAAATTTTACTGATTTATTTCTAATTATATTACATTGAAGTTAGAGAATGTGGTCTATATCATATCAGTTCCTTGTTATTTGTTTATTTTTGCCTTGTGGTGTCACTGAGGATAACTTTTGTGATTGTTCCAAGTACGCTTGAAAAGAATGTATAGCCTGTTAGTCTGGGGTGTAGGGTTCTCTGTGTCCTATTGATATATATGGCAGTGGATCAAGCTATCAGTTACTGAAGGAGACATGCTAAAATTTCCCACTATGGTTATAATTGTTCATTTTTGTCTTTTATATTTAGGGAGCTATATTGTTAGGTATATGGGCTTTCCCAGTGGCTCAGTGCTAAAGACGGAAGACAATGTCTCAAAGCAGAAGACAATGCAAAAGATGGTGTGGGTTTGATCCCTGGGTTGGAAAGATCCCTTGCAGGAGGAAATGGCAACCTCCTCCAGTATTCTTGCCAGAAAAATTCCATGGACAGAGGAATCTGGCGGGCTTACAGTCCATAGGGTTGCAGAGTTGGATATGACTGAGTGAGCACACAGGCATTGTTAGGTACATACAAGTTCAGAATTGCTATAGGTAGTGATCCTCTTTACATACTTAGTTTTTAAAACATAAAATTTGTTTAATATGATGGTAAAGTTACGTTAGCTTTTTTTAAGTTAGTATTTTCCTCTAATTTTTTTCTATCTCTTACAACCTTTCTTCATATGCCTTGTACATTGTTGGATTTAAAAATCTATTCTTAGGGTCCTTTCCCTTTTAAATGAATGATATAGTCCATTTATATTTGCCATCATTTTTGATATATTTGGATGCACATCCACCATTATATTTTTTCTATTTAACATATAATACACATTCCAAAATCACTGCAGATGGTGATTGAAGCCATGAAATTAAAAGACACTTACTCATTGGAAGGAAAGTTATGACCAACCTAGATAGCATATTAAAAAGCAGAGACATTACTTTGCCAACAAAGGTCCGTTTAGTAAAGGCTATGGTTTTTCAAGTAGTCATGTATGGATGTGAGAATTGGTCTGTGAAGAAAGCTGAGCACCAAAGAACTGATGCTTTTGAACTGTGGTGTTGGAGAAGACTCTTGAGAGTCCCTTGGACTGCAAGGAGATCCAACCAGTCCATCCTAAAGGAGATCAGTCCTGGGTGTTCATTGGAAGGACTGATGTTGAAGCTGAAACTCCAGTACTACCTCACGTGAAGAGTTCGTTCATTGGAAAAGACCCTGATGCTGGGAAGGATTGGGGGCAGGAGGAGAAGGGGACGACAGAGGATGAGATGGCTGGATGACATCACTGACTCGATGGACATGAGTTTGAGTGAACTCTGGGAGTTGGTGATGGACAGGGAGGCCTGGTGTGCTGCCGTTCATGGGGTTGCAAAGAGTTGGACACGACTGAGCGACTGAACTGAACTGAACACATTCCTTTTTATTTTCCCCTTTTTACCTTCTATTGAGTCATTTCCCTCGATTCTCTTTTCACCCTTTCTTTTCAACAGGTTGGAAGTTATATATCCTGGAATTATGCAGCTTCCCTGGTGGCTTAAATGGTAAAGAATCTGACCTGCAATGTAGGGACCCAGGTTCTCTCCCTGAGTCAGGGAAAATCCCCTGGAGAAGGGAATGGCTATCCACTCCAGTATTCTTGCCTGGGAAATCCCATGGACAGAGGAACCTGGAAGGCTACATACAGTCCATGGGGTTGCAAAGAGTCAGACACTACTGAAGCGACTTAACACACACATACACACATATCCTGGAATTCTATTCTTTAGCAAAACAATATTATGTTTTAATATATATTAATGTTAATATTATTACCAAATCTACCACTCCTCCCAATAAAGGACTTTCATTTATCATATGCCACCACTGTAGACTTACATGCTATTGCTGCTACTTTGGTTCCACCTTGGTTTAGTGTTCTCTCCGATAAGGCTATTAATGAGTTTTTAAAAACCAAGCAACCTTGGTCAAAATGCTTAAAGTCAATCCACAAGCTTACTAGGTTCTTTGTTTACTGTTCCTGTTTTACACTGCAAACATTTCTTTGGGGTATAATTTCATTCTTCCTGAGATCTTTTACTAATTCCTTTAGTGAGGGTCAATGAAAAGGAAACATTTTTTCCTCATTCTAATTGTGTCTTTTACTCTTTCCACCTCAGTCTCTTAAAGAAATTATTCCATTGTTTATTGGCCACTTCTGTTGCTGTTGAAAAATATGAAGTTAGTCTAATAGTTTGAGCTTACTTTTTTAAGGTAAACCGTCTTTTCTGTTGGTTTGATTTGTGCTTTCCTTTACCTGATGATCAGCTATGCCTCTATGACATGTCTAGGTATGGCTTTGTTTTTATTTATTCTTCTTGGTCCCTCTTTGAGAATTCATGTCTCTCATTAAATCTAATATTAATATGCCACTCAGTGTTTTTTTTTTGGTTACTCTTTTCATAGAGTATATTTTTCCATTTTCACTTTCAACCTATTTGTATCTTTGGATTTAAAGGAATTCTCTTGTGATCCTCATATAGTAGATTATGTTTTTTGTTTTTTTAAAATATATTCTGATAATCTTTACTTTTTAATTGAAGAGTTTAATTTATGAACAGTTAAAGTAATTCAGTTCAATTCAGTCGCTCAGTCGTGTCTGACTCTTTGCGACCCCATGAACTGCAGCACGCCAGGCCTCCCTGTCCCTCACCAACTCCCGGAGTTCACCCAAACTCATGTGCATCAAGTCAGTGATGCCATCCAGCCATCTCATCCTCTGTCGTCATCCCCTTCTCCTCCTGCCCCCAGTCCTTCCCAGCATCAGGGTCTTTTCCAATGAGTCAGCTCTTTGCATGAGGTGGCCAAAGTATTGGAGTTTCAGCCTCAGCATCAGTCCTTCCAATGAACACCCAGGACTGGCTCCTTTAGGATGGACTGGTTAGATCTCCTTGCAGTCCAAGGGACTCTCAAGAATTACTGATGACTTATTTCTGTAATTTTGCTATTTATTTTCTATATTTCATATTTCTTTGTTCCTCAATATCTCCATTATTGCTTTCTTTTGTATTTAGTTTTTTGAAATGTGCCAATTTTATTCTCTTATTTCCTTTCTGTCTATATATATTAGTTAATTCCTTAGTGGTCACTTTGGAATTATTATTCGTATCTTAAATTTATAACAATCTCATTTGCATTGATACCAGCTGAGCTTCAGTAGTACACAGAAACTCATCATTATTGTCACAAATTGTACCTTTATGCATTGTGGTTCATTAACGTAGATTTAAATGGTTTTATGCATTTGTTTTTCAAATCATATCAGAAAAGAAAGAAGAGTTACAAACCCCAAATACAAGAATACTGGCTTTTATATTTACCTATGTAGTTACCTTTACTGGTGTTATTTTATGGCTTCAAATTATTGTCTAGTGTCCTTTCAGTTTAGCCTGAAGCATTTCTTGGAGAGCAGGTATATCAGCAACAAATTCCACCAATTTTTGTTTACATGGGAATATCATTATTTCTCCTTCATTTTTATTTATTTATTTTTAAAGATTCTCCTTCATTTCTGAATTGTAATTTTTGAAGGGCAACTTCAGATTTGAAGGTTATTGTATTCCTTTCTTGAAGTTGTGAAAACAGAATACTACTACCTGCATGGCTTAGAACAACATAAATTTGATGTTTCAGCTGTGGAGGCCAGAAGTCTGAAATAGAGATATATGCAGGGCCCTGCTTCCTCTAAAGATGCTAGAGTAATTATCTGTTTTGGGCTTCTCTTCTAGCTTCTTGTAGCTTGAGGCATTCCTTTACTTGTCTTGTCTTCCTATCTTCTTCCTGTATCTCTTCACATTGTCTTCTTTCTGTTTATATCTGTATCTGTGTCCAAGTTCCTCCCTTTTACAAAGACACTAGTCATGTTGGATTAGGGTCCACTCTGATAACCTCATCTTTATTTGATCATCGGCAAGGACCTTATTTCCCAATAAGGTCATGTTCACAGGAACTGGGAGTTAAGATATCACCATACTTGGGGGGTACATAATTCAACCCCTAACAGACAGCACATTTAAAAGATGGAATTTTTGGTGGATAGTTTTTTTTTTTCTTCCCCCCTTTAAGGACTGTAAGTACATCATTCCACTCCTTCAGGTCTCCGTGGTGTCTGATGCAAAATTATTTGTTAATCTTATTAAGGGTCCCTTGTACAAGATGAGTTACTTCTCTCTTATAACTTTCAAGACTTTCTCCTGTCTTCAGATAGTTTGATTATAATGTGTCTCAGAGTGGATCACTTTGAGTTTATCCTACTTGGTTCCTTTTGGATGCATAGATTCCTATCTTTTACCAAATTTGGAAAGATTTTGGCATTATTTCTTTGAATATTCTTTCTGTCCCTTTCTCTCGTTTTTCCCCTTTGGGGACTCTGCCTATGTTAGTATGCTTGATGGTGTCCCATGGGTCTGTTAGACTCTGTTCATTTTTTCTTCATTCTTTTTTCTGTTTCTCAAACTGAATGGTCTCAATTGACCTGTCTTCAGGTTCACTGATTCATTCTTCTGCCTGTTCAAATCTGTTGCTTAAAAAGCTCTAGTGAATTTTTCACTTCAGTTATATTAGTTTTCAGCTCCAGAATTTCTATCTNAACTTCTCTTTACTGACATTATATATTTGGTTCATGATTGTTCTCTTGGTTTCCTTTAGTTCCTTGAGCATTTTAAAGACAGTTCATTTAAAGTCTTTGTCTAGTAAGACTAATATCTAGTTTTCTTCAACAGCAGTCTCTATTAATATATATATATATTTCTGTGACTGGGCCAAACATTTTTTGTGTGCCTTATAATTCTTTGAAAACTATGCATTTTGAATATAATAATATAGTTACTCTGGAAACCATATTGCCTCTCTTCTCTAGAGTTTGTTGTTGCTGTTTGTTGTGAGTTAAGTCATTTGTATGTTTAATGTTTTTTCCTAAACTATGTTTTAAAAGATTGTATTCTTTCTCTTGTGTGGCCACTGATGTCTTTGTCTTTCATCAGCTTAATAATCAGGAGATTATTTGATGGATATTTCCTTAAATATTGGAAACAAACAAGTCTTTGCAAATTGGCTTTATATTAGGGCACTCCTTCAATACCTCTCCAAGCTGTTTAGATCTCTTCGTTTTTACTTGCTGCTTGTGCAGAGCCTAAAGGTTAGCCAAAGGCGAAAGCTTAGTTCTTTTTTTTTTTTTTCCTGGGCATGTGCTGTCCTAGATTACCTGGTAGAGGTGGAGGCTTTTCAAAGTTCTTATTTCTCCCATGCATCTCCTTCCCAAACTTCTGATCTGTCTACTTCTTGGAAAACCTTGCCCCAGGTTTCTATGATTAGTACATATGCCTTTAAATGCTTTTAACAAATGCTATCTAGGAGGCTACTTCAGCCTTGAGAAAACTCTGAGGCAGGTGACACAAAGGCAAGTCCCTGGCCAGTCCTGCAGGGAGCCACCAGATAGGTCAAGCACACAACTTAATTCTTTGGGAACAAGATTTGTATTGTTCCCTCTGCCACCAGCAAGGAATATGGTCAGGAATGTGGGCTATCTTCATGTCCACTGACAAGCTGGGGATTGAGGGATGGCAGGCAGGTTAAGTTATAAGGCTACAAAATTCTCTTACCCAAATTCAGTAACTTCTTGCTTTATTAAGCATTTTGTTTTTGTTTAATTAGATTTCAGAGTTCTGAAAAAGTTGATTCTGATAGTTTTTGAGAGCCTAATCATTGTTCTAGTAGAAGGACAGAGATTTGGAATTCCCTACTCTGTCCTTTTTTTTTTGGCTGCATACCATATGGAATCTCAGGGGACTGAACCTGCACCCCCTGCATTAGAAGTGCAAAGTCTTAGTCACTGGACTGCCAGGGAAAGTACTACTCTGCCATTTTTAGTGATGTCACTCATTAAATCTGGAGGGGTCTCAGTTACTATCACTTTGAATATTCTCTATTCTCTTGTGTGTCTTCCTCTGGAATTCATATTAGGTTTATGATGGACTTTCTCATTCCATATTCTATGTTTCAACTTCTCTCTTCATATTTTCTCTCTTTATCCATCAGTAATATATTCTGGGTAATTTTCCCACATTCTTAGGCTCATTGCTTCCCCAGCTTTTGTCTAATATATATTTTAACCAATTTATTGACATTTTTAGTTCCATAACCATATGTTCAGGCTCTAGACATTATATCTTGTAATTTTTAAAAAATCTGTCTATTCTGACCTCTTAATGTCTTATTCTTTTCTTCAGACTTATTTATGTCTTTATAATTTAGATGTATTATAAATTATTTTCAGACAGTTCTTTTACTATCTCATATTCTAAGGGTTCTAATCCTCCCATTTGTTATTTTTGCTGGGTCTTGATTCNCTGGGAGCTGACTGTGGCTCAGATCATGAACTCCTTATTGCCAAATTCACACTTACATTGAAAAAAGTAGGGAAAACCACTAGACCATTCAGGTATGATCTAAATCAAATCCCTTACGATTATACAGTAGAAGTGAGAAATAGACTTAAGGGACTAGACCTGATAGACAGAGTGCCTGATGAACTATGGAATGAGGTTCATGACACTGTAGAGGAGACAGGGATCAAGACCATCCCTAAGAAAAAGAAATGCAAAAAAGCAACATGGTTGTCTGAGGAGACCTTACAAGTAGCTGTGAAAAGAAGAGAGGCAAAAAACAAAGGAGAAAAGGAAAGATATAAGCATCTGAACACAGAGTTCCAAAGAAAAGCAAGGAGAGATAAGAAAGCCTTCCTCAGTCATCATGCAAAGAAATAGAGGAAAACAACAGAATGGGAAAGACTAGAGATCTCTTCAAAAAAATTAGATACCAAGGGAACATTTCATGCAAAATGGGCTCAATAAAGGACAGAAATGGTATGGACCTAACAGAAGCAGAAGATATTAAGAAGAGGTGGCAAGAATACACAGAAGAACTGTACAAAAAAGATCTTCACGACCCAGATAATCACGATGGTGTGATCACTCACCTAAAGCTAGACATCCGGGAATGTGAAGCCAAGTGGGCCTTAGGAAGAATCACTACGAACAAAGCTAGTGGAGGTGATGGAATTCCAGTTGAGCTATTTCAAACCCTAAAAGATGATGCTGTGAAGGTGGTGTACTCAGTATGCCAGCAAATTTGTAAAACTCGGCAGTGGCCACAGGACTGGAAAAGGTCAGTTTTCATTCCAATCCCAGTGAAAGGCAATGCCAAAGAATGCTCAAACTACCACACAATTGCACTCATCTCACATGCTAGTATAGTAACACTCAAAGTTCTCCAAGCCAGGCTTCACCAATACATGAACCGTGAACTTCCAGATGTTCAAGCTGGATTTAGAAAAGGCAGAGGAGCCAGAGATCTAATTGCCAACATCTGCTGAATCATCAAAAAAGCAAGGGAGTTCCAGAAAAACATCTATTTCTGTTTTATTGACTATGCTAAAGCCTTTGACTGTGTGGATCACAACAAACTGTGGAAAATTCTGAAAGAGTTGGGAATATGAGACCACCTGACCTGCCTCCTGAGAAATCTGTATGCAGGTCAGGAAGCAACAGTTAGAACTGGACATGGAACAACAGACTGGTTCCAAATAAGAAAATGAGTACGTCAAGGCTGTATATTTTCACCCTGCTTATTTAACTTATAGTTAACTTATATGCAGAGTACATCATGAGAAATGCTGGGCTGGATGAAGCACAAGCTGGACTCAAGATTGCCAGGTGAAATATCAATAAGCTCAGATATGCAGATGACACCACCCTTATGGCAGAAAGTGAAGAAGAACTAAAGAGCCTCTTGATGAGAGTGAAAGAGGACAGAGAAAAAGTTGGCTTAAAGTTCAACATTCAGAAAACTAAGATCATGGCATCCGGTCCCATCACTTCATGGCAACTAGATAGTGCAACAAAGGAAACAGTGGCTGACTTTATTTTCTTGGGCTCCAAAATCACTGCAAGTGGTGATTGCAGCCATGAAATTAAAAGATGCTTACTCCTGCGAAGGAAAGTTATGACCAACCTAGACAGCATTTTAAAAAGCAGAGACATTACTTTGCCAACAAAGGTCTGTCTAGTCAAGGCTATGGTTTTTCCAGTGGTCATGTATGGATGTGAGAGTTGGACTATAAAGAAAGCTGAGTGCCAAAGAATTGATGCTTTTGAACTGTGGTGTTGGAGAAGACTCTTGAGAGTCCCTTTGACTGCAAGGAGATCCAACCAGTCCATCCTAAAGGAGATCAGTCCTGAATGTTCATTGAAATTCACTGATGTTGAAGCTGAAACTCCAACACTTTGGCCACCTGATGCGAAGAGCAGACTCATTTGAAAAGACCCTGATGCTGGGAAAGATTGAAGGCGGGAGGAGAAGGGGATGACAGAGGATGAGATGGTTGGATGGCTTCACCGACTCAATGGACATGAGTTTGGGTAAGCTCCAGCAGTCGGTGATGGACAGGGAGGCCTGGCGTGTTGCAGTCCATGGAGTTACAAAGAGTCAGACATGACTGGGCGACTGAACTGAATACTCCTGTAACCTGTCTTGTGAGATTTGTTTATGTTTTGATTATGATTTTGCACTTGTTTGTTAGGAATCCCATGGATTTCTTCAGAATAATATCAAATTGGGATTGATTTTTATGCCAGTTTCCAGGCACTGTGTTTTCTAAACTTCATGAAGGTTTCCAGGCTGAAGGCAGGAAAAACTTTAACCAAATCTATACAATGGGCTTCTCAGCTGGTGCTAGTGGTAAAGAACTCACCTGCCAATGCTGGAGACATAAGAGATGAGGGTTGAATCCCTGGATCAGGAAGATCCCCTGGAGGGGGACATGGCAACTCACTCCAGTATTCTTGCCTGGAGAATTGCGTAAACAAAGGAGCCTGGCAGGCTGCAGTCCATAGGGTCACACAGAATCATACATGACTGAAGTGCCTTAGCAGGTACACACACATACAAAGTATAAGCTCAAGGCTCATATTTCTCAAGGTCTTTTTTGGTTTTTCCTCACTGAAAACTCAGGTAGAGATGAGTATGCTTTCTTGTTCCTCTGTGTAAGGCAAAGGTGTCTCCTCTGTCTTTTCCCTCAGGGTACAGTCTTTGCAGGATGCTGGCCTTATATGGGATTTTTGGTTCTAAATCTCCACTTTGCCTAGGACCAAGGCCGCATCTCTTAACTTGAGAATATGTGAGAATCCATGTTCAGAGTTCCTGGGCTAACACTTCATGGGCCATCTCCACCCACACTGAAGCAGCTGATTAGATCACTGCTCCTGTTTCCCATTTCTGGCATCTGTGTGTTTCCCCCTTTTTTTTTCTTTTGCCAATTCAGCCATTCAGTTAAATCAATAGTGTTTACATTTCCCCACTAATAGTTTTATGTAAGTACAGCAGGAGGATTTTCAGGGTTCAGTGATTTTTCATCTTGTGGGAACTACCAGTATCTTCTCAAGGACTTTGGCTGGAAATGTGTCCTCTGCTTATCCCTTTCCCAAGAGCCTTATATGGCCCTCTTTTCCTTTCTGCAGACCTGTGGGTCCCTGGACTCTAAAAACTTTTAACAAGTAGGCAGGACAGATTGCAGTTAGGGACTCAGACTCTACTGATAAAGCTGGGTTTGAATTCTTTTTCTGCCACTTACTACCTGAATTACCTGGGGGCAAGTTGCTTGGCCATTCTGAACCTATTTCGTGTATAAAGTGAGTGAAAACAGTGAGCACAGGACTCTAGAGACATGCTGAGATCAAGCAATGAACAAGGGACCTTGGGTTAGTTGGAAGTTAGATAGGTAAGTTTTGTGATTACCTAGGTAATGGGCAAGGGTGCAACTCCGTGAGTCTTCGCATCAGGCACTTTATTTTTCCTCTCTAGGAACAATCTAATACAAGATTATTACTGTCTTCATGTTACAGATGAAGAAACAGAGTCTGGGAGTGGTAACTTGCCCAGCTCAGTCCCATTCCAGTGAATGATTGCTTTGGGCTGAACATCTTTCTGGGCTTAACGTCCCTTTACAAGGATAGTCGCTGTAGATCTGGTGCTACTTTAGAAGTGATTTTTCTTTTTAACTCTCATTTTATATGACTGATTTCTTTCTTGGATTTCAGGCAACAGGGTACCTTTGAAGTGATCTTTCCAGTCAAGTGTGCTGGCATAGGGGTTGGCAGGAACCACTGGTTGCTACACCCCCCTTGCTGCCAAGGAGAGCAAAGCTTCAGGAAAGCAGAATTCTTCCTTTGACCACAAGGTAGGGAAGGTGCCCTCCACCCTTAGGCTGAGCTTTTTGGGAGCCTTTTCTACCTAACTTCAGCTCCCCCTGCTCTGGCCCCACCTGAAGGTGCTAAGCCCATGCCTGGAACACAATAAGAGAGATGAGGTGTATCTCTTTGTTCAGTCACTTTTCAAGTGCCAAGATGCATGCATGGATGTCACACCAGGCTCAGCCACTCCCCACCACCCCTCACTTACAGAAATGGGCCACAGGATGAAGGGCACGTATCTCTGGATGGCGAAGGTGTAGATTATGATGAAGAAGATGAAGATGGATATCTCCATGGTGATGATGAGTGTCAGGATGGGGTGTACAGTGGTCCCCGTGAACATTACCAGCGAACCTATTAGGCAGGCCTGCCAGGAGACATGCCCTTTGAGCCATGGCAAAGGGCTCAGGCCACAGGAGCCTCAGGGAGCCCACTCCTTCTCCCTCCTCCCATCTTTGGACATCCCGCTCCCACCCAGGGATACAGGCCCAACTTACCAAGCTAATGAGCTTGACCTCAGCATGCCCCACACTCCAGAACTCTTTATTGCTGTCCTTGAATTCCCACTTGTAACGGCGACACCCCTTCCTCGTTCCCACTTCATCTTTGGGCTGCTCTGACTTTTTCTTGGGCTCCGCTGCTTTTTTCTCGGCCTCCTGCGCTCCAGGTGCTGCTGGGGCTGCTGCTGCTGCCGGTTGCCCGGGTTTGTCCTTTTTATCAGCCATCTGACCGTGAAGCTCTCAGGTTCTCACGGCCTGCCCAATTTCTCCTGCCGTCCCTGGCCAGGCCCGGCCTTTGCGCGAGCCAGGTGCCCACCGACCTACTTAGAGGCCGCGCTCAGCCAACTGCCAGGAAGGAGGAGCGAAAAGCCAACGCCTGGCACCCTCCTGGCGCGCGCCTGGTCTCCCCACGCGAGTCCCCTCTACCCGCCCCGGGCCCCCGGGCCCCCGGCCCCCGCCCTCCGGCGGGCGCGCCCCGCCAGAAGCACCACGCGCATCTCCGGGCACCGCTCGCATCTCCATCTCCCGGCCGCCCACTCCTTGTGCGGAAGCCGCCGCCCCAGCTCCGGCTCAGGTGGTGGTGGTGTTCAGCTGCCGCGCTGAACTCCCCTCGCAACTTCGACCTCGCGAGGCCTCTGGAGGCGGCCCAGGGCTGTAAGTTTACGCCGGCAAACGTAACGCGACTTTTACGCAAGGTGGCGAGAACAAGCAGAAATATTACCGGTTTAGCAGTCCCGATTTTATGATCACATGTGGGCTGAAATGGGTGACAGCGTGAGAGCTCAGCGGCGAGAGCCGCCGGAGGAAGGAGTTTTCGGGGTTTTTTTCATAGGCGTCCCCGAGGGTTCCTCCTGCGAGGCTGCTTTCGAGGGTGGCTGCCACCGGCTGCGTTGCTTCACAGCTGCCCTTGTAGGTGTGTTTGGGCTTCCCCTTGTGGGTGTCCTTGTGGGTGGGATGGGTTCCGGGGCCAAGGGTCCACGGGTTTCCATTTTGATTCCCAGGGCTTTTTTCAAGTTATTCCTCATCGTCTTGGTGACCAGAGTCGCATCGATGACACACACGGTTGCTGCTGTGAGACACAGGGCCTGGCAGACACAAGACCAGATGCAGGAAGGAAAGATGGGGTTATTTTGCAGCTCCGCAGCAACCTGTGTTCCTTATCCTGGGGTGTGGGAGAGTGTGGGGAGGGGCCTGTGGGTGGCCCCCTGTCCCCCACTGACCCTCCACTACCTATTTGGTGTCTGCCTACTTGTCTGCAAGCCCATTGGGGCATTCCCAGAAAAAGGGTTTTTGGACATGGGCTTTACCACCAGGGATGACCTTGCCTAAGGCCTGAGGCCCTAGAAGGAGAAAAGGGCACTGTTCCCACGGAGCTCCAGGTGGCCGTGGAATCCTGAGAAGGCCCCTGGATGGACAGGACTCTTGGGCTATATTTGAAAGGGCAGGTAGTTGTTTCCAAAGAGACAAACTGGGAGGAAGAGAATTCCAGGTACCCAACTGGGGTCTCCATCTGGTGTGGCTGAGACCTGTGGAGCTGGTGAGGGACGGGGCAGAGTTGAGGCTGGGGAGGTGCAGGACTTCATCAAGAGGGGAGGGGAGGTTCCAGATTCAGGAAGCCCATTTGTCCCAAGATGAATGGAGAGTGACCAGGGCTGGAGGCAGGGAGACCAGTATATGTGTTGAGGGGATTGGGGTGGGGGTGGGGTGGTTCCAACCATCCAGGTAAGTACTGATGGAGACCTGGGGGTGGGAACTCCTGAGAAGGTGTGATGGCTGAGTTAACAGATAGGGATCATGGCCTATAACACCCAAGATTCCAAGTACTCCTCAGTTCCTGTCTGCCTTGTATGTTTCTCTTTGTGTTTCTGGGTTGCTAAGTCGATTCAGTCCTGTCCAGTTCTGTGCAACCCCATGGACTGTAGCCTACCAGGCTCCTCAGTCCATGAGATTCTCCAGGCAAGAATACTGGAGTGGGTTGCCATGTGCTTCTTAAGGGGATCTTCCCGACCCAGGGGTGGAACTCTCATCTCTTACATCTCCTGCACTGGCAAGCAGGGTCTTTACCACATGCACCTCTTGGGAAGTGCATGTTTCTCTTTGTTGAGGAGTGGATAAATCGTGTCTAATTCTGTGACCCCACGGATTGTAGCTTGCCAGTTTCTCTTTGTGGTCACTTAATCCCTGGCTGCTTTCATGAACTTTTCCTAGGTAGGTCTTGTTGTAACTAATCTTGAGCTCCCTAAGTTGGAAGGGACTCAGTCCTGAACACTGAGCTCAGGCCTGGCACAGTCTAATGGGATTGACAAATATTCACAGATCATAGGATGAATTTGAAGAATTTACAGTTGTTTTTTTTTTTTTTTTGGTTTTTGTTTTCTGGATTAATTTCTATTGCCATCATTTAACTTCTTGAGTCAAAGTCTCACCACCCTATTCCCCACCCCCTATCTTCCAGGCATTTAATCTGCCATTTCTTGTGCTCTTCATGTGATGAGGATTTGTCCCAGCCTTGAGACCCAGGGTAAGGTATTTAACCTCCATTCCCTTATCTGTAAAAATGAGAGTTGTAAAGATTAAGACAGAAGATGCCTAGCCTAGTGTGGGAATGTCTTCCTTGCTCACTTTGGCAATGCACTTTTTTTCCTCTACAATCATTTTTTTGGAATACGTTTTGGCAACGTTTAAAAAAGTAGTGTGTATGATTTTCAGAAAAGTTTCCATAGACTTGTTTTTGTACTTATTTGGAGAATGAGTATTAGAATGAAGATTTTCATGAGCTTAGAGCTTGTGCAACTTCAAGTCTCTGAAGAAGTCAGCACAAGAAAGAGCAGGGGTGGTTGGTGGAGGGAGTTCTATAAATGTAATAATGATGGTCTGCTAGTTTCCCTTTTCAAAGAATCTTGAAATACTGATCTTAAATGGAGTCGTGAAGGCTTCTACTTACCCCTCCAATATAGAACAAATGCCTTCTTTCCTTTTCTTGTATCGCCAAGATGGCAACTATTACAAGGAACACTGCAGTAATGAAACTGTTGATAAGATCCTGTAACACAGAACTGAAAATTGTCATGTTTACATGAAAATGTCATTTCATAAAGTCTTTAAATTAGTCAGTTACATATCTAAGGATGAATGCCTTTTAAAACTTTCCCTTTGATTAATATTAACAGGAACGAACCCTCAGCGGCATAATTCTTATATCTTCCAGAGATGTGAATTTATGTGATTATAAGGTCCTGGATAGGACTGTCAACAGAAAGGGGTTTAACTTCATTAAAGAATACTCTTTTTATAACAATTTTCCATCAGGTTTTTTAAAGTGCATAGAGAAATGGACAAGGGAAAAAACTCAGAGGTCTGGGGGCCTGACCCAGACTGACCCACCATAAATACAATCTTATTGAAGTTTTGTATTTTAACTTAATGTAAATTCTGCATTCTAGTCCATAATACATTCATTTTAATATCAAAATAAAAATTTAAATTAACATTTGACTGCTTTAATTCCACTCCCAAATCTGCAGATCACTAGAACTGAAACTTTGGAAGGTGGATCATATTTATTCTGTAGGATCACACATCCCAAGAAGATAGGAACCCATCTGAGGAGCTGACCTGGTATTCTGGAGTGAAATTGACTTTCTCTCTTTCCTAAAACATGGCCAGAATTGATTTGTCTAGACATCTATAGGCTATTTGTGTCCTTCTTTTTGGATGTCAGTGCTGGAGCCCTGCTGTCTAATTGCATTGGGTCTAAGTGGAGCTCCATGGTGTGCTGAGCATTTTCCTGTCATTATCTCATTTAACTCTCACAAACATCCTCCACAAAGCCACTGTTAGAATCCTCCTTTTAAGAGGATGTAACAGAGGCTTAGAGAAGATCATTAAATTGCCTATGATTGAATATCTGCCAAGGAGTCGAATCAGAACTCAACTCACTATTGCCCTCCATCAGGGACACCCAAATGAGGAGGAAATGACCTGTCCCCCTAGATTGGAAGTGCAGCACCTGTCTTTGGCATTTTCCGTGGAATGAGTAATGGAGGGTCAAAGTGGCATGGGACAAGCAAGGTGAGGATGTTTTTTTGTTGATCAACTCTTTTGGCCTACCAAGCACTAGATGTATGATCTGGGGCATGTTTTATTGCCCCTCTGTGCCAACAGGATAATTTTCTTCTTTAGCTATGCTGCATGTCGGATCTTAGTTCCCCGACTAGTGATCCAACCCATGCCCCCAGCAATGGAAGTACGGAGTCTTAAACATTGAGCTGCCAGGGAAGTCCCCCAGCAGGCTCATGGTGAATATGGGGATAATGATTGGGATTCATTGACTTCATCTGAGGATTAAATGGCATAATGAATCTGAAAGCATCAGATGAGGTACCTGGCATCTAGTTGGTAGTGGGAATGCATCAAAGTGCAGATTCCTGATAATCTGCCCTTAAAATGAGCACAGAGAGTAAACATTCCGTGAACTCCAGGTGTTCTTCCTGTTGAGATTGGTGAGCAAAGAGCCCTATTGTGGAATGGGACTTGCTTCTTAGAAAGGCACTAATGTTTGCTATTTGGGTACATGAGAGGTAACACTGGCAGGGGCACATTGGTGCAGGGCTGGTGAGGGTTGGAAGTCAGTTCCATTTGGATTCTGTAGGCTGAGTGAGAGGTCTGCCCACAGTGGGGCAGGTACAATGGTTTGCAACTTTGCAGGAAGCATAGCACCTGAGGATTGTGTAAACCAAGATATTCAAAGATGTGAACAGGGACATTGAAGCAGAGTGTGAACTTTTAAAAATAATAATTAACTGTTGTCTCCATCATTGAGAATTTGGATGAAGGTACATTAATAATAATAATAAATGCAGACTTGATCTCTCTAATCAATCATTGACTGTCTCATCAGAATTCCATCTCCTTATTGGACTTTTGGACTCTTGCCGGGAAGTGTTGTCCTGAACTGTCTCTTGGTGGTGGTGCTTGCTTTGTATGGAACATTTCTATCATAGCTCACATCTCTTGAGCACTTGCTATGTGTTGCATACTGTGCCAGGGTGTTCATATGTGATCTCATTTGATTCTCACAATAAACTCTTATCATCCCCAGTTTACTGATGGGTAAGCGACTTGCCTGGGGTTGCTCAGCCAGTAAGTGGCTATGATCCTCCTTACTCCAAGGGCCTTCTCCTGACTAACCCCACTCCCTTTTGCCTTAGACACAGACCCTCTAAGTGGGCCTCATGTTTGACAGAGAGAAAGGTATGTCTTCTCAGATGGAGTAAAACTGCAGCTGAATCTACCACGTGCGAAAGCACTTCTAGTTTCCCCATAAATGCCATCCTTACTCATCTTTTTCTTTCTCTCTTTGACTAAATTACCTTATTGATTCAAATAGTTGCCTCTGATGAAATAATAGGTTTGTGACTTGACTATTATTTTTCCATAAAAATAAGTGCCCAAACTGTTCCCAGAGATAACAAAATTGTGTCAAATTAAAATTGGGAAAAAAGATGCTTTGATGGTGAACGGTTATTTTTTTTTTAATCACTGAATATTAGGAAGGAGTCAAACATTTTACAGTTTGTTTCACAAAATGTGGTAATTGTTAACAAACATGTATATGCAATAAACAGTACATGGTATTTGACTAACAACAACTTTCATTGGTTCCATTTGTGCCTTGGAGTTCTCCAGACACATGGCAGAACCTAATCAGACATCACCACAATTGTTTTTCATTAATTTGAAGGGGACATTCTAAAGCTGATACCTTTTACTTATAAATATAAAGATATTGCTGAGAGTTTTGGAATCATCCCTTTGATACAGTTTTAAGTAAATATGTTTTATTATGTTTTTTCTAAATTGTTTTCTATTGGAAAAAAAATCAACTTGACCAGAATTCAGTTTCTCTGACTGTGTCGGAAATATATATATTTTTTACGATGTAGAAGTGTTAGTTCAATTCAGTTCAGTTCATTCACTCAGTCATGTCCGACTCTTTGTGACCCCATGAATCGCAGCACGCCAGGCCCCCCTGTCTATCACTAACTCCTGGAGTTCACCCAAACCCATGTTCATTGAGTCGGTGATGCCATCCAACCATCTCATCCTCTGTCGTCCCCTTCTCCTCCTGCCCTCAATCTTTCCCAGCATCAGGGTCTTTTCAAATGAGTCAGCTCTTCACATCAGGTATCCAAAGTATTGGAGTTTCAGCTTCAACATCAGTCCTGCCAATGAATACCCAGGACTGATCTCCTTTAGGATGGACTGGTTGGATCTCCTTGCAGTCAAAGGGACTCTCAAGAGTCTTCTCCAATACCACAGTTCAAAAGCATCAATTCTTTGGCACTCAGCTTTCTTTATAGTCCAACTCTCACATCCATACATGACCACTGGAAAAACCATAGCCTTGACTAGACGGACCTTTGTTGGCAAAGTAATGTCTCTGCTTTTTAAAATGCTGTCTAGGTTGGTCATAACTTTCCTTCGCAGGAGTAAGCATCTTTTAATTTCATGGCTGCAGTCACCATCTGCAGTGATTTTGGAGCCCAAGAAAATAAAACCAGCCAGTTTCCCTATCTAGTTGCCATGAAGTGATAGGACTGGATGCCATGATCTTAGTTTTCTGAATGTTGAACTTTAAGCCAACTTTTTCTCTGTCCTCTTTCACTCTCGTCAAGAGGCTCTTTAATTCTTCACTTTCTGCCATAAGGGTGGTGTCATCTGCATATCTGAGCTTATTGATATTTCTCCTGGCAATCTTGATTCCAGCTTGTGCTTCTTCCAGCCCAGCGTTTCTCATGATGTACTCTGCATATAAGCTAAATAAGTAGGGTGATAATATACAGCCTTGATGTACTCATTTTCCTATTTGGAACCAATCTGTTCCATGTCCAGTTCTAACTGTTGCTTCCTGACCTGCATACAGGTTTCTCAAGAGGCAGGTCAGATGGTCTGATATTCCCATCTTTTTCAGAATTTTCCACAGTTTATTTTGATCCACACAGTCAAAAGCTTTGGCATAGTCAATAAAGCAGAAATAGAAGTGTTAAAATAATGGGGTATTTAGAAGACAGTGATTATAATTCATACTTTTCTTGGGGGTATACTGATAGATGACACTGGACGAGGGTGGGTAAAGTTGATAATGAAATCTAACAGAGAAGACAGTGACTCCAACACAGGTAGGGTGAGGAAAGCTGGGCCTGGCCTGCCCCCTGGGGGCCCTGCATCACACTCTGGGGTCCCATAGCTATCCAAAGAAAAGAGAAAGTTCTCCTCTAAGGAGGGAAGTAGCAAAAGGGGGCCTGGCTTTACCAGAGTTGAGTGAAGGCCTGCAACCCTACACAGGCTGGCCTGAGCTGCCCACGACTGTGGAAACAGCTCCTCTCGTGAGAGCTGTCTTTTCATGCTGAGGAGACCCTGCTCCTGCCTCTCCTTGAGACCCTTCCTGGACACCCTCCTTGGACCATCCAGCAAGGCACAGGGCCTTGAGGCTCTCTCTAGCATTATGGCTGTAGACTTTTTTCTAAGAGGGCTCTAGTCCTCCTTGACCACAGCTGCTGACCCTGGTGCTGTGGAGCCCTCATTTGCCGACCCCTCAAAAATTGTACCCTGCCCGCCACCTCAGAATAATCGCTTCCTGGTTTGCTCCACATCTTAAGGAACCATGAGAGAACTGGGCTCTTTCTATCTTCAGAGAAGATACAATTTAGAAAATGTGAGGAGGGCGAAGACATAGGAAAAAGGGTTGAGAGAAAACATCACAAGGCAGTAAGGGTATAACGCCTGGAAAGGGTATAACGCCATGGGCAATGGTCATATTCATGGTCTCTTTAATCTCATTTTCTCATCTGTTAAGCGGGAAGTGGAGGTGGGGTGTGGGGGGCGGGGCGGTGATCACAACCTCACTGGGTTGTTGTGAGGATGAAATAAGACAATCTGTATGAAGAAGTACCTGGTACTTGGAATGTACTCAAAAACCATTACTTTACCTTCCCTTCTTGAAAATTCCATGGACAGAGATTTTCATTTCCCCTCAGAAACCTCTCCATGGTGATAGCTCTCCAGAACTGAGAGGCTTTTCCACGCGTCCAATTAAAGCTGCTCGCAGTTTGCTTGTTCTGCTTCCTGCTGCTCAGCACTCTGTTGGACAGAGAGAGCTCAGCGGCCTTTTTAGAAAATCCCTCAGATACTCGAAGAAAGTACTTTGAGTTTTAATTCAATAGCAACCATCAGCTACAAATCGGCACTTGTCGTCTGCCTCTACAAGGATTAAATCATGCAGCTGCTGATTTTCAACACCTCCTGAAAGGAGTTCAGGGTGGAGAGCAGAAACGAGGCACTCTGTACTCAGGGAAAAACTGGCAGGACAGCTCTTCAGATAGATATTTTCAGGAGCTGATTATATGAGTCCAATTCTTGTTCCTCTTCATATCTGGAAAAGCACTAAAATCCTTCACAGTGATGATTCTTTCTCATGACTAGCAGAAGCGTCATGAGGCTAACAGAAACTGTCTGGAAAAATACGTGCTCGATGGCATGTACTTCCCCTTCACCAGAGGCACATGACCTCCCCCCTGCCTCTTTGGAGCAGTTTCTCAGAGCTACCTGAGATGCTGTCTCCCAAGCTGCAGCCCTTATTTGGCCCCAAATAAAATTTAACTCACAACTCACATGTTGTACAATTTTTTTAAGTCAACACAACCAATCCTACTTTGTCGTTAGAAAAAGGCACCATAAGAAAGTGGAATGTGGAAGAGATATGAGCTTAGTCTGAGTTAGGATGGTTCAAGGTGCAGAGGATAAAAGGGTAAAAGCCACCCAACTGCCTCCTGGGGTCCACGGACACTTTGTAGCCAATGTTTAGTTTTCTGGCAAGCCTTTTGTGATCTTTGCTTTAACCACCTTTAAAGTTACAGGAACCCTATTAGACAGTTTCTATCATCATCTTTTCCTTCCTTGAATTTCCTAGATGGGGAAACTTGAGGCTAAAGTTTTCACAACTAGGAATGTGGCAGCGCCAGGAACTGGGTCCATGTCTGTATCTGGACCCAAACCATGCTACGTCCCTAGTCTGTGAGGATGCACAGCTTCAGGCTCCAAAATAAATACTATTTTTCTGAGACCTCAGGAATTAGCTTCGGAAATTTCTCAGCTGGTAAAAATGATGAGATTTGGGGGAAAAAACTACTGAAGAAGGCTATGCAATGTCTCTTCTTGAATTTCCCACCATATGGCACTCCTTTGGGAAGATGGACCCTTAGCACACATGAAAAAGTTGACTCTTGCAATCTTTCAGGGCACACATGACAGTTTCCTAAACTTTGCCATGTCCTAGAAACATGCTTTTCAGAGGGAAAAGGTTGTAATTTGTTAGAGAGGGCACTGTTTGAAAAGTAGGACAAGCATGTGCTATTTCATCAGTTCAGTTCAGTTCAGTCGCTCAGTCGAGTCCGACTCTTTGCGACCCCGTGAATTGCAGCACGCCAGGCCTCCCTGTCCATCACCAACTCCCGGAGTTCACCCAGACCCATGTCCATCGAGTCCGTGATGGCATCCAGCCATCTCATCCTGGGTCGTCCCCTTCTTCTGCCCCCAATCTCTCCCAGCATCAGAGTCTTTTCCAATGAGTCACCTCTTCGCATCAGGTGTCCAAAGTACTGAAGCTTCAGCTTCAGCATCATTCCTTCCAAAGAAATCCCAGGATTGATCTCCTTCAGAATGGACTGGTTGGATCTCCTTGCAGTCCAAGGGACTCTCAAGAGTCTTCTCCAACACTACAGTTCAAACGCATCAATTCTTCGGCGCTCAGCCTTCTTCACAATCCAACTCTCACATCCATACATGACCACAGGAAAAACATAGCCTTGACTAGACGGACCTTAGTCGGCAAAGTAATGTCTCTGCTTTTGAATATACTATCTAGGTTGGTCATAACTTTTCTTCCAAGGGGTAAGCGTCTTTTAATTTCATGGCTGCAGTCACCATCTGCAGTGATTTTGGAGCCCCCCAAAATAAAGTCTGACACTGTTTCTACCGTTTCCCTGAATATGGGCTTCCCAGGTGGCACAGTGGTAAAGAATGAGATTGCCAATGCAAGAGAGACGCGGGTTCGATCCCTGGGTTGGGAAGATCCCTGGAGGAGGAAATGGCAACTCACTCCAGTATTCTTGCTGGAGGAGCCTGGTGGGCTATAGTCAAGGGGGTTGCAAAGAGTCCGACGTGACTGAGCATGAACGGAGAGGAGAAAGGGATATTACTGAATATACTAAGTAAAAACTTTACTTTCTTTAGGACCAGCTGAAAAGTACCACATGTTCAGGGCCATAATCAGATGGAAGCAGGTGTGTGTACTGGTTGTTCGATACACAGAGGGGTTCCAGGAATCTTTCTGGACTTAGGCTAGCTTCTTCTCTGGGATTAGGGCAACACTGTCACAGCTCAGTTATGTCCTCATCCAGAGAGATCCTTCTATTGTGCTCAGTGAGGAGAGCCTTTACCCTGGGGCCGAGGGCAAAGTTTATATGCAAATTATGAAAAGGAACACTTACAAGTAAGGGCCAATGTAAATAAGTCATCAAGTGGTGAAGGGTTAGCATATATATTATAATGAAAAAAACAACGATGCAGGTTTCCAGAATGGTGATTGCTATGTAGGACTCTGGGGCTTCGGCAATGATGAAAAAAATGAATGCCCCTATGAGAAGGCCCTGTGGTAAACAAACAAACAGGATTTGTTTTAATGCAAATAGGCTATTAAAAAAAACCAAAAAACAGAACAAAACCATAAAGGGCCAGAATGTTAGTTTTAAAATTCCTAATGTTTTTAAAGAAATGAAATAATACACACAAATAAAAAATGCACACAGTACAGAAGCTTTCTCCTCCCTTGTCCTAACCCTAGTTTATCTCCTTTAAAAGTAATCACTGTTAACTGTGTATATTTCATGCCAGAAAGAACTGTGTATATACAGGCCAAGTGAAGTAAATACATACTGATTTTGATAGAGTGAGATTAAAGTCCCACTTTTCTTTCTTTCCAAACACCTGCTGATTATCCCAACATCATTTGTTGGGAAACACCACTGATCTGAAATCCAACTTTATCATATACTAAATTCTCATATGTATTTGATTTTGAAACTCTTTTCCTCTATTGAGTTGCTGACTTCTTTTCTAGTCCTTTTGAAATTACAAGCAACTTATTTCATGTTGTATTTTTGTCTGACTTAGACCCCCTTTCAGTACTCATTCTCAGGTTGTTTATGTTTCTTATTTTTGTCTTTATCAAGTTCCCCAAACTAAGCTTGTTGGTGTTTTAATTGGAATTTCCTTTAACTTATAATATGGAAAGATTACAAAATTTAGTTTGACCCTTCAAGAATAAAGTATGTCTTTCCAGTTATTTTAGTGGTTCTTAAAATACCTCTCAATAGAGTTTTAAAGTTTTCTTTGTATAGGTCTTTTAAATTTATTTCATTTAATTTTAGATATTTTACCATCTTGATTGTTGTTGTAAAGAGAAATATTTTCTTCTAAGTGCTTGTTTGCTCATTTCTACTGAGTTAGTAGAAATTATTGTGTTCCAGAGTGTTTCCCAGTCGATTTTATTTTTAGACCTCTAATCAGATCAGCTGTAAGAAATGATATATTTTGCCTTTTCAAATAGTCTTACTTATTCCTTTTTCCTGTCTGACTGTGATGACTAGTGTTTCCAGCAAAACACTGAATAACAGCATTGATAGTGGGCATCTTCTTTGTTTTTAATGGGAATACTTCTGAGGTTTAATTATATATGATACTGATTTTGGGGTTTATTTTATAATGTCAGTGAAATATCTATGTATTCCTAGTTAACTGGTCTTTCTCTCTTCTTCCCTTGCTCACTTTTTTTTGCAATCAGAGATGAATGTTGAATTTTGTCAAATGTGTTCTATATTCTCTTTGATAGAGTGTCTTAATTTTTTCTCCTTTTACTTATGGTGGATTTGTCTAACAGAGTCCTAATATCGAATCATCCTTATGCTTCTTCATGATGTGTTTTTTAGAAGTACCAATGAAGGTTTTCTGTTAACATGCTAATATTGTTGCTTTGATACTAGTGAGATTTCTATTGAATATTTACTTTTCTTTTTTTCAACTTGGTCAGGTTTGAGATCAATGTTACACTGACTTTATAAAAACAGTTTAGAAGTGTTTCTTTTTTCTCTATTCCTTGAAAACATTTGAATAGTATCAAAATTGCATCCTATGAAGGTTTGAAAGGGTTAACGTGCGAAAAAGTCTAGGCCTGCTTGTTGTTGTTATTCAGTTGCTAAGTCCTGTCTTACTCTTTGCAGCCCCATGAAGTGCAGCACACCAGGCTTCTCTGTCCTTCATCATCTCCCGGAGTTTGCTCAAACTCATGTCTGTTGAGTTGGTGATGCCATCCAACCAGCTCATCCTCTGTCACCCCCTTCTCTTGCCCTCAATCTTCTGGGCCTGATACATTTTGAAAGATACTCTCATTTTCCTCTCTGTGTTTATATTGGTCAGTTTTGATTTGTCTCTATTCTGGGATCAGTTTTGGTAACTTATATTTTCCTAGAAAATCAACTCTTTGACCCAATTATTCATATTTGTTTTGCAAGGTAACTTGTGAATCCTTTCAGTTTACAGTATCCTGTAAATCCTTCCCCATTCACAGTATTTTCCCTTTCTGGTTTCTAACTTTAAATCTATGTCCTCCCCCACCCCACCCCCTTTTTTCCTGTTATATGGACCAGTGGTTTATCAGTTTTATTGGTTAATTCTATTACTTTTGTTTGCTAACTTACACTTTCCTGCTATTATCTTCATTGCTTCCCTAATTCCCTTTGTGAGAGAAAACCTGAGAAATATAAGTGAGGGATTAGGGATGGGTGGGTAGCTGCCAAATTTAGTAGCAAGGGTTGAGTGCTTGGGAGGAGTCACGGGAGAGGGGAAGAAAGGTGAATACTGGCAAAGGGAATTAGGGACGCTTCCCCCGAGGTGGTGCCCCCCTGGGAACCACTCACTCCCGGGCCGAAGTGGCCTGCATCCACCCTTGCATCCGCCCAGCGGGTCACCAGCTCTCTCTGCTCACCAGCCTAATGATCTTCAAGGCTCCTGTGGGCGAGAAGAAAAAACGCTTGATGCTGTCCCTGAATTTGGGCGGGACTTTGGCCCGGCCCTCAGCGCGCTTTAGGATGGCCTCCTTCTCTTCTTGCCTGAGGGTCGCAGGCTGCTTGAGCAAGGATGCTGAGGGCGCCGCGCTGACGCCCTGCTCAGAGAGTGTGGATCCACCCGAGCGCTCGGGATGCAGCCCCTCTGCGATGTGTACAGAGCGCGAGAGAGTCACCCCGGATTTCGAGCGCTTCGAAGGTGGGTTGAGCTTTCCAGCATCCATGGTGGACCCCTGGGCCTGGTGGTATCTGACGGGCCCTGCGGTTCTGAACCTTGCACGGCGGCGGCCAGCCCTCCCCCGGGAACCAGCGTCTCCCCCCAACGGCTGCGGCCCGCCTGTCCCTCGCGGGCGCACGCAGCTGTCGTTCCCCGCGGATAAACCCAGCCCCCCAGGCACCCTCGTAGCAACCGGGATGTGACGCCTGGGAACTCGAGATCCCCGCAATGCCGCCACCTCCGTCTTGCCAGCCAGCCGAGGGGAGTGGGCTCTGGGGACCATTTCGGGCCGTCCGGGCGCTCTCTCCTTCTGCCTCCCGCCCCGCACCCACTTGGGCCCAGAAGTAGGAAAATGGATACGATCCGATTCCGGCCGGATTCCCAGCGCTTCCTTTGGAAGTTACAGTGCCAGTGAGCGCTGGGCGCACAGTTACTAAATCTCTTCTTCCAGCTCCCATATTGAGATGAAAAGGAGAACTGCAGAAAGTATGTGTTAGAAAAAGAGATATGTTTAATACTAAGCATCGACTAAAAAGAATATAAATTTACAAAACTCATAGTTTGTCATGAGCATCAGTTTTCTTATAAGGACCGCCTGGATTAAGCAGCAGCTTCCGGTAAATAAGTGCCCCATCGGCAATAGAGAACACCGAGGCCCCGAGTCCAAACACCTGAAACAAAGACACGGTGTCACTGCTTGTGGCCACGGTCACACAGGTGTTAAGTGGTTTGCCTGCCAGCTTCCTCTCCTGTTAGTTCCCTATGCTGTCATCTAATCCTAGAATGGGAAGAGATTTCAGAGATTATTTTATTTGCATTCTCAAGTTTAACCAGTACCTTCCTAGAGAAAGGGAAAGACCATTTAAGTGAGCGGAAGCCAATACTGAAGTGGTGTGGGCTCTGAAGCAAATACTTGTCTGGATCTCTTGCTCCCTGATATTACTGTTTAAAGCCCTACTGATAAAATATAGTTACTAATCAACATTTCTATACCCAGTGTTCAACTGTTCCATTTTTCTATTGTGAACTGTACCAGAGAAAAAGTCAGGGTTAACATCAGCTCAAGATTTAAGCTGTGATAAGCACTCTGGAGAACTGGAGTGATGAGATGATCCAACGTGACCTCTCCAAGGCTGGGCCACATCCACATAAGGGGTGAGATTCTAGATAAGCCTCAGGAAAAACTGAGTAAAGGGAATTAACTGGAACATGGTCTTTAGGTTCTCTGATGGCTATTTGAGAACTGGCACCCGGGCTGGAGAAAGGGATGTCGGTGCTATCACCAGCTCCATCCAACTGCCCAGGAGGTCTGGCTTCAGACTCTGTCCCTTTCCCATCCTGAATCTCAAACACAGCTTCCTAGGTTCTGACCATGCTAAGTATTTGGTTGCCCAAAAGAGTCATTCGGGTTCTTCCATAAGATGTCACAGGAAAACCTGAACCAACCGTTTGGCCAACCCAACACTCACTATAGATGCTTTCATGACTCTGCTGCTAGCATGCTGCTGGTTCTTCCACCAGTAAGCATCTGCCTTTCTTCCCCTTTCTTCCTGGCAAACTGTGATTCCAGAGAGAGGTCCTGTTGTTGTTTAGTTGCTATGTCATTTCTGACTCTTCCGACCCCATGGACTGTAACCCACTGGGCTCTTCTGTCTATGGAATTTTCCAGGGAGGAATAATGGAATGAGTTGCCATTTCCTTCTCCAGGGGATCTTCCTGACCCAAGGATGGAACTCGAGTCTCCTGCATTGGCAGGAATATTCTTTATCACTGAGCCACCTGGGAAGCCTGCCAGAGAGAGGAAGTTGCTTTCTTTTTCTTGTGCTTCGTAGTACTCCACTAACAACTTAAAAACAGCTGTTTGCACTTTTGTCTCCTGTATCAGGCTTTAAGCAACTTGAGGATAGGGCTCACATTCAAGTCTGGGGACATCCAAAAGAAATACAAGTTGCCAATGTAAACCACATAATTGATCTAAAAATTTCTAGTTTCCACATTAAAAAGTAAAAAAAAAAAAGTGAAATTAATTTTAATAATATGCTTTATTTAGCCTGATATAGGAGAAGGAAATGGCAACCCACTCCAGTATTCTTGCCTGGAGAATCCCAGGGACAGAGGAGCCTGGTGGGCTGTTGTCTATGGGGTCACACAGAGTCAGACACAACTATGTGACTTAGCAGCAGCCTAATATATCCAAAATAATATAATTTCAACATATCAATAATATAATAAAATTATAAGTGAAATATTCTACATTCTTTGGGGGAGTAGTAAGTCTTTGAAATCCAATGTATATTTTACATGTACAGCTCATCTCAGTTCAGATCAGCCACATTTCCAGTGCTCAGCCACTTGTGGCTTATGGCTCTATACTTTGTCAGCACCTACCAAAGTGCACTTAAAGAATGAATCAATGAATTAATGAGGAAATGAAATTAAATTCTGTGCCTCCTCCTTCTTTCTCCCTAGTTGAGGGATAAAATAATCTTTAAAGATAGCTAGGAGAAATTGCTGTTATGGTACTATCTCATTTCTAGGGTGATTCTCATCCCTCATCAAATTGCTTTGGGCCTAGTGAAGTGGAAAAGCCTTGTTGTTCAGTCATTAAGTCGTGTCTGACTCTTTGGAACGCCATGGACTGCAACACTCCAGGCTTCCCTGTCCTTCACCACCTCCTGGAGTTTGCTCAGACTCATGTCCATTGAGTCAGTGATGCCATCCAACCATCTTATCCTTTGTTATCACCTTTTCCTCCTGCCTTCAATCTTTCCCAGTATTAGGGTCTTTTCTAGTGAGACAGCTCTTCATATCAGGTGGCCAAAGTATTGGAGATTCAGCTTCAGTATCAGTCCTTCCAATGAGTATTCAGGGTTGATTTCCTTTAGGATTGACTGGTTTGATCTCCTTGCAGTCCAAGGGATTTTCAAGAGTCTTCTCCAGCACCACAGTTTGAAAGCATCAGTTCTTTGGCACTCAGCCTTCCTAATGGTCCAATTCTCACATCTATGCATGACTACTGAAAAAACCATAGCTTTGACTGCATGGACTGGATTCTAACATATGTGGCCACTTCTCCCAAGTGGCCCATACTAAGAAAAGATAAGGAAGTTGGGGGGAGATTTATTTAAGAAGAACTTTCTAATTCACTTCTCTAAATTGGAACCTAGAAAAGTCATGATTTGGAGCCCTCGCTAAGAAATCTCAGAAGAATATCAGATGAAACTGTAACTAAATTACTTGACTCTTGGTTTGTTTTGGCTTGCCTTCTAAATTAAACTGATTAGCTTTTCTTCAAGCAGTGTTCAAAATAATCCTTTTGTTACAAGTCTTCCTACCGCCCATTCCCTTACATGACACATGTTTATTCCATCTGTGGCAGGATCTGGACAAGATATAACTGAGCTCAGAACTGTGTGTCTTTCCTTAACAAGCGGGATGTATCATTTTCTTGAAAAGGGATAGCTATGAAATTCATCCACCATTTGTTATTTTTGCTTGATATCAGGTTTCTGAGAGCTTAGTATTGTAACTCATTCCTAAACTGTAGGTTCTCCGTTTAGTTGAACCCTATATATCTGTGAGAAATACAGAGGAACCTCTTTATTTAGTTAACTTCAAATTTAGTGTGAAATCATATTCCTTCACATTAATCAGGGCATGTGTCATGCACAAAAATATTAAGCCACTAGGTACTGTGTACTGGGATAGGAGCCTCAAGGATGAAAACAATCTAGTTTTCTGTTCCTCTGTCTAGTTTTCAAGTAAATTTGAATTCTGATCAAACCTGAAGGGAGAAACTGGAAAGAACCTCCACTTACCCCTCCAAGGAGTGTATAGGTTGTGGTTTCTGGAATCAGTGCCAACACAGATACAACTATCATAAATACTGCTGCTACCACTGAGTTGATAATATCCTGAAAACACAGAATAGAAAGATCAGTGTTACATGAAGATCACCAACAGAATGAATCTACTCCCTAAAGATTTTGAAAATTCCATTTTTTTAAACAAAGTTATTTAGTTTAAATAAATTAGTTTTAGGAAGTCAAACTGCTATTGTAAAATGACATGTATATTGTATTTGGTCAACAATGATGTCTAATGGGTCTCTTAATGTATGACACACCAATCATTAATTTCTTATTAGGGCTTATTTTTTGTTGAAAGGTAGTTGGAGAGAGAACTCATCTGGTTAGGACTGGGTATGTCTTACGTGGAAGGTTTAAAGTAGAAGTCAGAATGCTCAGTTTTAATAAGTGTGGAGTGGTCTACACCAAAAAACAACTTTATAATGTTATTCCGAAAGCAATTAATAAAACTTTGAGCAGGATAAACTTAATTTTGGGAAAGAAAAACTCCCACACATCTGTATGTAACAGCTGGCCAATTATGCAATCATTTCTGATGATGTAGCTCATTCATGTAATAATTTCTTGAAATGAAGCATTTCTGAACTGGCTTTAAGAGGTGCAACTTATATTTGGAATAGATGTATACTGTGGAAAAGGTAAGTTGTCTTTATTCTGGAATAGTTTATGTATGTTAGCAGATAACTGTAGCAGGAAGGAATTATTAACACAGAAATATTCCAAACCCTGGTAACTTAGAAAGGCAGTTATTACAAAGAAAACAGGAAGAGATTCAATGGGGACAGGGCAAGAGTAGATGATACACTTAGGCAGAAAAGAAGTCCTTGTCTGCAGGAGATATTGAGACTAGCTGTCCTAGGTTAATGCTCCTCTCTGCTGGGTATTTTGCTGTTTCAAGGCACAGACCACACTTCTGCTTCAGACAGATAGCCAGCCTCCTGGTAGTAATTTGAGTAAGTGTATATAAATGGCTTCAGATAAAGATGATGTTCTAGGAAGGGCAGAGAATAATGGCTGGGGGTGGGGTGGTGGGGAGGGAAGGATGCATCTGCCCCAGAATATCAGTGATCCTTAGTAGTGGTTTCAAGCCTTGTTTTTCTATTAAAAACTGAACATCAGTATGCCATGGAGTAGACTATAAATTTAATTACAAAAATGGAGGTTTCTTAGAAATTTTGAGCCTGTTCTTACATATCACCACAAAAACCTGGGTTGCCTCACTGTGTGTTTTCTGTCGCTGGAGCACTTGAGGGGACCAGAGGACACCTGCTCCATGAACTGTGTTAGGTACTACACCTCTGGGACAATGACATGCATCATAGATCTGTCGTGCAGGTGACCAAGCCCTTTCCTAATCAGTGAAGACAGTGGCCATTGACAGAAGCATTGACAGGTTACCTTCCCCTTCCTCCAACCCCATAGATTAACTGGAATCCTCCGCCATCTTGGTGTCCTTCACTTATGTTCCAGGCCTTGTTCCCAGCTGTGCTCCGGCCTTGATCCTGCCGGCCACTCTACAGGGACCTCATTCTGTTCATTACCCTCCTTGGTCCCTGGGAGGTGTCTTCAGCTCAGTGCTGACCCTCTGCCCACAGCCGTCTCCTTCCCTGCTCAGTCTAACTATTCCCACCACTTTACTGTCACTTGCCCACACCGGGGGCCTCTGTTAATACAGTGAAAAAAAAATACATAAATATTTTCTGGGCTTTCTCACCTTACTTGTAACATTAGTCACCTCTCCTTTCTTCCTGAAATGCTCTCCTCTCTTGACTTCTGGGACATGGGTCTCTCTTGGGTCCTCTCCTGTCCTTCTCTGCCTACTCACTCCTCACGCCAGATGTTGCTGTTTCCCAGTCTTGCCTTCATCTTGCTCTACTCTCCCTCGGAGCCATTTTCCCATCACGAGGTGATAACTCCCCCAAAGTTGCAGCTCTAACTTCTCTCCTAAGCCTCAGACCTGAACATTTCCATCTGAATGTCCCATAAGGCACTAAAACCTTCTATTTCTCAAGCTGAACTCATTATCCACCTCTCCCCTCGAATAAACCTATTCTTCCTCCTAAACTTCCTGTCTTGTTACCCTCTTAAGACGGTTCTTTAAATGGCAGCTCTCCTCGATTCTGTTCTGTTACCCAGTCCTATCAGTTTTCATCAACACTCTTTCCAAGTACAGTTCTAACCTTGATTTAGGCCTTTCTCATTTTCATGTCTGATTATGATAACAAACTTCTAAGGGGTCTATGAGACCCACCTCTGGTTTTGTCCTTCATCAAGCCATTATTGACATTGCTACCAGCGATCTCCTTAAATATAAGCTAATTGTGGCACTCTACTTAAAAATCTCCCAAAGCTTCCAGTGGCTTTTGGGTTAAAACCCAGGGCACTTGAATTCTTGCATGCTCTGACCTCCTGCTGCTGCTGCTAAGTCGCTTCAGTTGTGTCTGACTGTGCGACCCCATAGACGGCAGCCCATTCTCAAATCTCTATTCTTGCCCCCTCTCTTCTTCGCGGCCACTCAGAACTCCTGCAGGTCCTTGAGGGGCCAGCTTTTTCTCCACCTAGAACCTCACACACACATTGTTCCCTGTACTGGGAGAACGCTCAGCCCTGTTGTCAGTCAGCTGACGACTTTTCATCTCCTAGCCCTCAACTCAGGCGTAGTTTTCCTCAGGCAAGCCTATTATGATTTGGTTTCATTTTCCTCCTGGGAACCTCCACACCATCCACGGAGCACCTATTAATATTATACTGAATTGCTCATCATTCTTGCTTCCTGGCTATATGGAAAGCCTGTCAGGTATAAGACTTGTGTTTTGTTTTCTCAAAGAGCCTAGTATAGAACCTGGGATTAGCAGATACTTAATATTTGCTGAATAAATGCTTTCATGGGCTCAAGAGCAGAGAGGAGTCTGGGTTTCATGATGGAGTGATAACTGAGTTGGCCAGATAGCATCATTTCTAAGAGTACAGTATCATCAGCCCAGGCTGAGTCTCAGAGATTTGGAGACTACTTTTCAATATGCTGCATGTAGGCCACGCTCCCTCTCCATGTATTCTGTGAAATTTATTTTCCAGGTTTATTACTGGGACATGTAAGAAGCTCCAGAGAATTATTACAGTTTGGGGAAAAAAATAAATGCTAAAATGTGCTAGTTTTATTAACCTTGGAAAAGCAGAGTGTGAAGAGTACTATATAACTTTTAGGGTGTAAGATGAACAGGATGTGAACCATGTTCATCATCTCTTTGGGATAATTTAGCTGAGTCCTTTCTGCCACTAAATGATGTTCAGGGCCACCTAAGGAAGGCGTTGTCATCTCCTATCCAGACCTTACTGCAGTCAGGTCCAGCTCCAAGTGGAGCACAGTGGGAGTTTGGAGAGATGCCTCAGAGACCCTATCCTTCCCCCAGCTCTCCACTTTGGGGATGTTCTCAGCTTGTGATTAGCCTGAAATGCTCGTCATTGGCCTTCAAAAGTGGTTCCAGAAGGCGCCACCTTAAGACATATTTATGGTTTGAGAACAGCTCTAAAGTCCTCTCTCCTTAATACGGGTTGAAGTGAAGTGTTAGTTGCTCAGTGTCCAACTCCCTGCGACCCCATGGACTGTAGCCTGCCAGGCTCCTCTGTCCATGGGATTTTCCAGGCAAGAATACTGGAGTGGGTTGCCATTTCCTACTCCAGGAGATCTTCCTCTGACCCAGGGATTGAAGCCGAGGCTCTTGGGTCACCTGCATTGCAGGAGGATTCTTTACCTGCTGAGCCAGCAGGCAAGTCCCCTAATATAGGGTTATCAGCTTGGATACGAGTGCTCTGGAACCCAAAAGGATGAGACCAGTGCACCTACCAGTCCGGCCAAAGGGTGGAAAGCCATCAGGGGTCTCAGAAAGGAGACCTAAGGACACAGGATTCTGGGGCTAAGACTTGAAAGAGGAGCGGTGAAGTTGCTCTGGTTTTCCTAGAACCAGCTTATGGTCCAGGCTGACAGGCCAAGAATCTTAGCTAATATCTTCAATTTGCCTATTTCAAGAGTTTTCTGGACCATTTGGGCACTCCACTGGGCAGCTATTCCTAAAGCTGTGAGTATGACAGGTAAAGTCCCTATGCTACTGAATACGGTTCTACAAGATGAGTTAAAAATTATTTAGCATTAATGATGACAGACATTTTAAAGTAAGATAACATTGTGCTTTATTCAGCCTCTAAATTATTTTGATTTTCCATTTAGTGATCAGGGATATGTAAGATGTAGATACTTGTGTGTCTGGCTCCATCTCTGTTCCCTAATTTTGAGGTCATATCAACATGAACTTCAAAGGGAGGTAAAGATTAAGAATGTTCTATGATTTTATTTGACCATGATCTTAAATTTAAATTTATTTTGATGATCTACTCCTGAGTGAGTTTCCCTAACAGGAACATCAGCCGTTATCTACCGACAGATGGAGCTCCAAGGAGAATCCATGCTCAATGGTTGCTCTGGTTCCCTGAGGATCTCCCCAGAGCACATTAGCAGTGGATAGAGTTCCTCCTTCCTACGTCTGTTAGAGATTCCTTAAAGGTTTACAAAAACTAAACAACAGAGTTTATTAAAATGTTTCTCTATGGCAGGAAAAAGTAGTTAACAATGAAACTGAACACTTACAAGTAAAGGCCAAAATAAACAGCTAATTAATCGATCAAGTCTGAGTATATATAAAAGTATGAAAAAGAAAGTAGAAGTGACTTCAAATCCAATGATGACAATGTACGGCTCTGGTGCTTGTGCTAGGATGAAAAAGGTCATAGATGTCGCAGCTAGTGCCTAGATGGGAAGAAAAACAAACACGACCTCTTCAGTGATGATTGAACAAGTTTAAGCTGTAAAAATGATCGATTCTAAAATGACATCTAAAAGAGGCAGACTAAAATGTATGGATGTCGACTTCTCTTCTCATTTTAGAGAACTAGGTATTCCTTCCTGTTTTAATTAATTTCTCCACTTGTACACCTAATGCCATCACTTCCCACATCCATGCCCTTGATCTTTTCCCACTAAATAGCTCTGTTTCCCTCTCACACCTTCACTCTCTCCTCCTGCCCTAGCTCCTTTCCTCATCATCTTATCAACACATCTAAGTTATCTTCACTCTCTCATTTTAAACAATATTTATTTATTTATTTGGCTCTGCTGAGTCTTACTTGCTGCATGTGGGATCTAGTTCCCTGACCAGGGATTGAACCCAGGTCACCTGCATTAGGAGCATGGAGCCTTAGCCACTGAACTACCAGGGAAGTCTCTAAGTTATCTTCTCTTAAAACATACACACTCCTCCCTTTCATCTGCTCCCCACAGAAATTCCCATTTTCTACTTCTCCCTATAATGCTGCTCAAAGAAAGCCTGTGTACTGGCTGCTATAATTCCTTATCCTCCTCATCACTCCTTAACTTGTAACAAAAATCTGGAATCTACCGTCAAATTTAAATTTAGAATGTTGCCATGAAAAACACTGGGGGTGCTTCTCTGGTGGCTGAGTGGTGAAGAATCCATCTACCCAAGCAGAAGACACAGGTTTGATCCCTGGTCTGGGAGGATCCCACATGCTACGGAGCAACTAAGCCTGAGCACCACAACTATTGAGCCTGTGCTCTAGAGCCCGGGAGCCACAACTGCTGAGCCCACGTGCTATAACTTCTGAAGCCCACGAGCTCTAGAGCCCGTGACCTGAAGCAGGAGAAGCCACCACAATGAGACGCTTGTACATTGCAAGTAGAGAGTAGCCCCTGCTTGCTGAAACTAGAGAAAAGCTCATGTGGCAACGAAGACCCAGCACAGTCAAAAATAAATAAAAATTATTTTTTAAAAGAAAAATACTGGGAAGGAAAGTTTAAAACAAAGTGTCAGAGAAAATTCTCTGAAGAACCCTGTGGAGAAGAAAAGAAAAAAAAAACAAAACAATTCTGATACATCACTTTTTAACATATTTTCTCTTATCTAAACGTAATGCAATCAGAATGACCAAAAACGTAAGTGAAAAAAACCCAAGATAATTAATCTAATCTAATTTCCTCATTTCCAAATGAAGATATAGAAAAGAGAAATGATAAGTGACTTAAAGGAAAAAATAAGCTGGTAGGTCCCTGAGAGTATGTTGATGTTGTGATGTTCTTATAGGAGATACAGCTTTATCCAAAGTCTCTGTGTACTTGGAAAATGGTTTTGGCAGGAGTCTTTGCTGACTAGACTTATGATCAGTTTGTCAGCATCCACATTCTCTTTTTAACCTCGGATCTATATAGGCTACTTATTCATAATTCTATCAGTTACTTTATTAATGTAAAAGTAGCTTACTTTGAACGGAGAAGGCAATGGCACCCCACTCCAGTACTCTTGCCTGGAAACTCCCATGGACAGAGGAGCCTGGTAGGCTGCAGTCCATGGGGTCGCTGAGAGTTGGACACGACTCAGTGACTTCACTTTCACTTTTCGCTTTCATGCATTGGAGAAGGAAATGGCAACCCACTCCAGTGTTCTTGCCTGGAGAATCCCAGGGACGGGGGAGCCTGGTGGGCTGCCGTCTATGGGGTCGCACAGAGTTGGACACGACTGAAGCGACTTAGCAGCGGCAGCAGCAGGCCTTCGTTTTCAGTTAATTTTTCAACATTTCACTAATATCTCAAACATTTCATCTATGTAGACTGCTTTTGCCAAGATCATCAATGATTTCAAAATTACTAAATTTAACAAACATTTTTCAGTCCTTATGCTACTGGACCCCCATGACTTACTTGCTATTGGCTTTTTCCTACTTTTCTACTCCTTGACTCCCATGTCACCTCTTTGAGTTCTTATTCCTCTGAAACTATTCTGCCTTGGTGGGCTTTCCTTTTACGCATCACTTTAAAATACTGACATTTGTTTAGATTCTATCTACAACCTGCTCAATAAATCTGAGTCTCTATCCCAGGTGTATCTTCAACATCTCACACATAAACAGCCATTTAGAACATCTGAATAACCTACAGGAATCTTCAATTCACCGTGGGCAAAACTGATGTCACCTTGTCCCTTGCTCCTGTATTCACTATCTTAATTGGTGATACGACCATCTATCTTTTCACCTGCCCTGGAAACCTAAGATCACTGCTCCAACTTACTGCCCACAACAGACCAATCATCAGGTCCTGCTGACTTAATGCCTAAACATTTTGGGAATCCACTTAGTCACTCCAATTACTGCTCTTCAGTATCTTTTCCTTGAACTTACATGACAAAGGTCCCACAGTGAAATTTCTAAAATGAAGATCTGTGCAATGCTCCACCTGTTTAAAATCCTTCCGTGGCTCCCCATGGTTTTCAGAATAGAGCCTCCCTTCACCATGGTGTTCAAATCTTCCATGACTCAGCTGCTGTCTACTTTAGCAAGGAGCTGTTGACAATTTATCTACAGGGTAATCCCAGTGTTCAATTCTCAGTCCTCATCTTATTTGAACTGTCATCAGTACTTGTCACAGTTGATCATGCTCTTGAGAATTTCCTTCATTTGGCTTCTAGAGGAACCATACTCTTGGTTCCTCTCACTTCCCTAATTGCTTTCTCTCTCATTCTTCTTTGGTTTTCTCTGGTGGCTCAGACAGTAAAGATCTGCCTGCAATGTAGGAGAACTGGGTTCGATCCCTGGGTTGGGAAAATCCCCTGGAGAAGGGAATGGCTTCCCACTCCAGTATTCTGGTCTGGAGAGTTCTATGGACAGAGGAACCTGGCAGGCTACAGTTCATGGGGTCACAAAGAATCGGACATGATTCAGTGACTTTCACTTTCATTCTTCTTTGCTGGTTATTCCTCCTCTCCCCAACCTCTTAATGTTGAAGTGTTCCAGGGCTCAATCCATGGTCCTCTTCACTCTATGTACAGTC
This sequence comes from Redunca redunca, assembly GCA_006410935.1. Lineage (NCBI taxonomy): Eukaryota > Metazoa > Chordata > Mammalia > Artiodactyla > Bovidae > Redunca > Redunca redunca. The sequence continues at coordinate 61,995 of SJYQ01004443.1, forward strand.
ACCTCTTGATGATCTCATCAGTCTTGTGACTTTAAATACCTCTATTTCTGCAGTGGCTTCCTGGTGGCTCAGTGGTAAAGAATATGCCTGCAATGCAGGAGTTGCAGGAGACCTGGGTTCGATCCCTGAGTCGGGAAGATCCCATGGAGGAAAACACGGCTACCCACTCTAATATTCGTGCCTGGAGAATCCCATGGACAGAGGAGCCTGGCGGGCTACCGTCCATAGGATCACACAGAGTCGAACATGACTGAAGGGACTTAGCACACATTTCTGCAGTGCCAATCTCTCCTACAATCCAGTCTTGTATATTCCAAATGCCTATTCAGTATTGCCACTTGAATGTCTAATAGACATCTCTGACAATGAAATCCAAAATTGAACTTCTGTTTCTCTGGCTACATCTGCTTTACCCACAGGCTTTCAGTGGATGGCAGTTCCATTCTTCCAGCTGCTTAGGCCAAAAACTTTGGCAGGATCTCGGACTCCTCTCTCTTTTCACACCACACCTGGTTTATCAGCAAATCTTGTTGGGGCTACTTTCAACATATATCCCAAATGTGACCATTTCTTATAACCTACTCTGCTAGAGGCCTGGTCTGAGCCACAGTCATCTCTTGCCCAGATTACTGCAATAGCTCTAACTGATCATTTTTTTTTCTACCCTTGCCTCTGTAGAATCCTCCTGTCCCCCAAACTCCCAGCCCCCAGTCTATTGTCACCATAGCAGCTGGTGCACTTTTTAAAATGTTAGTCACATCATATAAAATTTTATTCAAAACCTTCATCTCCCACTGTCCCCATGTCACTCCAGCCCCGCTGTACTGGTTTTCTCGCTTCTCCTTGAATGCTTCAGGTACATTCCTGCCGTAGCGCCATTGTACTGGGTGTTCCTTTGCCTAAAACACGTCTTCCTTCATCTTGGGTTGGCCAAAAAGTTTGTTTGGGGTTTTCTATAACATCTTATGGAAAAAACTGAGCAATCTCTTTGGCTAACCCAATGTATTCATAGTTAACTCTCTCATCTCACTTAACGCTTCGCTCAGAAGTCATCTCAACAGGGCCTAATCTGACCATTCTAGTCTTGCTACCTGCAACTGTCCTCTCCAACGCTTCCTTCTCTTATACTCTCTTACCTGGCTTTAGTTTTCTCTTGTTCCATAGCACCTACCCCCTTCTAGAATACTACACCATTTATTTTTTCTGTTTGTTGTTCTTTTTCCCTCCCTNCCCACCCCAATACATAAACTCCATGAGTACAAGGATCTTTGCTTTGTTCCCTGGTACTTCCCAAGAGCCAGAAACAGTGCCTGGCACATGGCAGGGTTTCAGTAAATATTTATTGAATGGAAAAAAATAAGGGAGCACTCAACTTGTTATGGTTTCTTATAAGTCATGCTTTTTTTTTTTTTTACCTCCAAGCCTTTACTCAGGTGACTGTCCCTTAAACCCTAACTGTGTCCCCCTAGGAAGCTTCCTGATACCTCCTTGTTTAAATGCCTCATTCTGTGCCCTACTTCATCTTATCAAACACCAAAACTATCTGCTTGTGTGTCTGACTCTGTCTAAACTGAAGGACCCCATGAGTCAGTGACTTTTGTCTTGGATGTCTGTTGTTTCAAGTCCTAACTCAGGGTTGGGAAGACAGTAAATATTTACAATGTTTGTGGAGGAAATTCGTATGTCAAAAATCAAAACTTTCTCACAAAATCCTGTTTCTCCTCCAGTGTTCCAGAGTTTTCAGAACCCCAGACCTTCCAGTCGCTTCTTTCCTGATTATTTACTCCCAACCCAAGGGAATTTCTCTGTTCTTTGAAGTGTGTTAGTCACCCAGTCATGTCCGACTCTTTTCAATCCTGTGGATTGTAGCCAGGTTCCTCTGTCCGTGGAATTCCCCAGGCAAGAATACTCGAGTGGGTTGCTATTTCCTTTACCAGGGGATCTTCCTGACTCAGGGATCGAACCCAGGTCTCCTGCACTACAGGCGGATTCAGGCGGATTCTTTAAGAGGGATTCTGAGCCACCAGGGAAGCCCTTTGAACTCGAGTAGTTTTCTAAACTTCCCTCAGGTCTTCTGACTTGCAGTATGTTATATTTTTCAGAATCAAAGACTTTGGTGCAGAAAGGCCTTGCGTGCAGTTTGTCCTGCCCACTCACCTGGAGTCTGAGCTGCCATTACAACATGCTCACCAGGTGCTTGCCTGTACCTGGTACCTCTTCTGTCTGGGAATGTACTGCCTTCCCAAGTGGCCACTTATTTTGCCACTTTCCCAATAGAAAACTTTCTCTTATTAAGCAGGGGTGTTTCCTTGTAAGTTTTAACTTTCTATCCCCTCTTCTTATAGGTCACCTCTTTAAAATTTAAGAATTATTTTTTTCCTTCCCTGTTTCTTAAAATTTCTTCAACATAGTCTCCTATGATAACTTCCACTTCTCTAACTAGCCAGGTCACCATCCTCCAAATGAGAGTTCATTCTCTCCCAAACCTCTATCCAGAACTGGCTGCAATCTCTTGGCAGGTCTGACACCCCCGGAAATGCACAGTTCCACTGTCCTTGCTCTGGGCTCTATCAGCCTTGTGCTCACTCAGATCAAAACTTGTGAGTTATACTGTAAAAAACACACGCACATGAAGATTAAACAATACATTTCTAAATAACCAACAGGTTACTCAAGAAATCAAAAGGGAAATAAAAAAATTTCTAGAAACAGATGATAATGAAAATATGACAACTCAAAGCCTATGGGATGCAGTAAAAGCAGTTCTAAGAGGTAAGTTTATAGCAATACAATCCTACCTCAAGAAACAAGGAAAACATGGAATAGGCAACCTAACTTTACACCTAAATCAACTGGAAAAAGAACAAAACCCCCCATAATTATTATAAGGAAAAAAATCATAAAGATCAGAGCAGAAATAAATGAAAAAAAATGAAAGAAACAATAGTAAAGATTAATAAAGCTAAAAGCTGGTTCTTTGAGAAGATAAACAAAATTGACAAACCTTTGACCAGACCCATCAAGAAAAAAAGAGAGAAGAATCAAATCAACAGAATTATAAATGAAAAAGGGGAGGTTACAATAGGCAATGTAGAAATACAAAGGATTATAAGAGACTATTATGAACAATTATATGGCAATAAAATGGATAACCTGGAAGAATGGGAAAGACTAGAGATCTCTTCAAGAAAATTAGAGATACCAAGGGAACATTTCATGCAAAGATGGGCTCGATAAAGGACAGAAATGGTAGGGACCTAACAGAAGCAGAAGATATTAAGAAGAGATGGCAAGAATACACAGAAGAACTGTACAAAAAGGATCTTCATGACCTGGATAATCACGATGGTGTGATCACTCATCTAGAGCCAGACATCCTGGAATGTGAAGTCAAGTGGGCCTTAGAAAGCATCACTAAACAAAGCTAGTGGAGGTGATGGAATTCCAGTAGAGCTATTTCAAATCCTGAAAGATGATGCTGTGAAAGTGCTGCACTCAATATCCCAGCAAATTTGGAAAATTCAGCAGTGGCCACAGGACTGGAAAGGGTCAGTTTTCATTCCAATCCCAAAGAAAGGCAATGCCAAGGAACGCTCAAACTACCACACAATTGCACTCATCTCACACGCTAGTAAAGTACTGCTCAAAATTCTCCAAGCCAGGCTTCAGCAGTACGTGAACCGTGAACTTCCTGATGTTCAAGCTGGTTTTAGAAAAGGCAGAGGAACCAGAGATCAAACTGCCAACATCCGCTGGATCATGGAAAAAGCAAGAGAGTTCCAGAAAACATGTATTTCTGCTTTATTGACTATGCCAAAGCCTTTAACTGTGTGGATCACAATAATCTGTGGAAGATTCTGAAAGAGATGGGGATATTAGACCATCTAACCTGCCTCTTGAGAAATCTGTATGCAGGTCAGGAAGCAACAGTTAGAACTGGACATGGAACANATCACTGACTCGATGGATGCAAGTCTGAGTGAACTACGGGAGCTGGTGATGGACAGGGAGGCCTGGCGTGCTGTGATTCATGGGGTCGCAAAGAGTCGGACATGAGTGAGTGACTAAACTGAACTGAACTGAACTGGAAGAAATGTACAGATTCTTAGAAAAGTTCAATCTTCCAAGACTGAACCAGGAAGAAATAGAAGTTATGAACAACCCAATTATAAGGAATGAAATTGAAGCTGTGATCAAAAATCTCCCAAAAAACAAAAGCCCAGTCCAGATGGCTTCACAGGAGAATTCTATCAAACATTTAGAGAAGAGCTAATGCCTATCCTTCAAAAAATTGCAGAGGAAGGAATACTTCCAAACTCATTCTATGAGGCCACTATCACCCTGATACTGAAACCAGACAACACAAAGAAAGAAAACTACAGGCCAATATCACTGATTAACATAGATGTAAAAATTCTCAACAAAATTTTAGCGAACAGAATTCAGCAGCACATCAGAAAGCTCATACACCATGATCAAGTTGAGTTTATTCCAGGAATGTAAGGATTCTTCAATATACGCAAATCAATCAACGTGAAACACCATATTAACAATTTGAAAGATAAAAACCATATGATAATCTCAATAGATGTAGCAAAAGCCTTTGACAAAATTCAGCACCCATTTATGATGAAAACTCTTCAAAAAATGGGCATGGAAGGAAACTGCCTCAACATAGTAAAGGCCATATATGATAAGCCTACAGCAAACATTATACTCAATGGTGAAAAACTGAAAGCATTCCCCCTAAGATCAGGAACAAGACAAGGGGTGTCCACTTTCACCACTATTATTCAACATAGTTCTGGAAGTCCTAGCTACAGCAACCAGAGAAGAAAAAGAAAAGGAATCCAGATCAGAAAAGAAGTAAAGCTCTCACTATTTGTAGATGAATGATACTGTACATAGAAAACCCTAAAGATAGCATCAAAAAATTACTAGACCTAATTAGTGAATTTAGCAAAGTTGCAGGATACAAAAGCAGTACACAGAAATCACTTGCATTTCTTATACTAACAATGAAAAATCTGAAAAAGAAATTAAGGAATCAATCTCATTCACCATTGCAACAAAAAGAATAAAATATCTAGGAATAAACTTACCTAAGGAGATAAAAGAACTCTACACAGAAAATTACAAGATACTAATGAAAGAAATCAAATATGACACAAACAGATGGAGCAATATTCCATGTTCCTGGGTAGGAGGAATCAATATTGTGAAAATGACTATACTACCAAATGCAATCTACAGATTCTATGAGATCCCTATCAAATTACCAATGGCATTTTTCACAGATCTGGAACAAAAAATTTCGCAATTCATCTGGAAACACAAAAGACCCCAAATAGCCAAAGCAGTCTTGAAAAAGAAGAATGGAGCTGGAGGAATCAATCTTCCTAACTTCAGATTATACTACAAAGCTACAGTCATCAAGACAGTATGGTACTGGCACAAAAACAGAAATATAGACCAACGGAACAAGATTGAAAGCCCACAAATAAACCCATGCACCTATGAATACCTTATTTTTGACAAAAGAGGCAAGAATATACAGTGGGGCAAAGACAGCCTCTTCAATAAATGTTCCTGGGAAAACTGGACAGCTACATGTAAAAGAATGAAATTAGAATACTTCCTAACACCATACACAAAGATAAAGTCAAAATGGATTAAAGACCTAAATGTAAGACCAGAAACTATAAAACTCTTAGAGGAAAACATAGGCAGAACACTCGATGACATAAATCAAAGCAAGATCCTCTATGACCGACTTCCTAGATCAATGGAAATAAAAACAAAAGCAAACAAGTGGGACCTGAATAAACTTAAAAGCTTTTATACAGCAAAGAAAGCTATGAGTAAGGCGAAAAGACAATTCTCAGAATGGGAGAAAATAATAACAAATGAAACAACTGACAAAGGATTAATTTACAAAATATACAAGCAATACCAGAAACTCATACAACTCAATACCAGAAAACAACCCAATTGAAAAGTGGGGAAAAGACCTAAACAGACATTTCTCCAAGGAAGACATACAGATGGCTAACAAACACATGAGAAGATGCTCAGCACTGCGCATTATTAGAGAAATGCAAATCAAAACCACAATGAGATATCAGCTCACACCAGTAAGAATGGCCCTCATCAAAAAGTCTACAAACAATAAATGCTGGAGAGGGTGTGGAGCAAAGGGAACGCTCTTGCACTGTTGGTGGGAATGTAAATTGATACAGCCACTATGGAAGATGGTATGGAGATTCCTTAAAAAACTAGGAATAAAACCACCATATCACCCAGCAATCCCACTCCTACTCATATATCCTGAGGAAATCAAAATTGAAAAAGACACATGTATCCCATTGTTCATTGCAGCACTATTTACAATAGCTAGAACATGGAAGCAACCTAGATGTCCATCGACAGGTGAATGGATAAAGAAGTTGTGGTACATATGCACAATGGAATATTACTCAACCATAAAAAGGACTGCATTTGAGTCAGTTCTAATGAGGTGGATGAACCTAGAGCCTATTATACAGAGTGAAGTAAGTCAGAAAGAGAAAGATAAATATCATATTCTAACACATATATACAGAATCTAGAAAAATGGTACTGAAGAATTTATTTATAGGGCAGCAATGGCGAAACAGACATAGAGAATAGACTTATAGACATGGGGAGAAGGGAGGAGAGGGTGAGATGTATGGAAAGAGTAACATGGAAACTTACATTAGCGTATGTAAAATAGATAGCCAAGGGGAATTTGCTGTATGGCTCAGGAAACTCAAACAGGGGCTCTGTATCCATTTTAGAGGTGTGGGATAGGGAGGGAGATGAGGGGGAGGTTCAAAAGGGAGGAAGGATATATGTATACCTATGACTGATTCATGTTGAAGTTTGACAGAAAACAACAAAATTATGTAAAGCAATTATCCTTCAATTAAAAACATTAATTAAAAAAACACAATGAGATATCACTACACACCTATGAGTGTACTAAAAACATTTAATTGTACCCTTTAAATCAGGGACTTCCCTGGTGGCTCAGATGGTCAAGCATCTGCCTACAATGTGGGAGACCCGGGTTCAATCCCTGGGTCAGGAAGATCCTCTGGAGAAGGAAATGGCAACCCACTCCAGTACTCTTGCCTGGAAAATCCCATGGACAGAGAAGCCTGGTAGGCTACAGTCCATGGGGTCACAAAGAATTGGACACGACTGAGCGACTTCACTTTCACTTTAAATCAGTAAGCTTTATCATATATGAAATATCTCAATAAAGCTTGGGAAAAACAAAAACAAAAACTTGTGAGTTATAGTAAGTAAACACAGCATCCTCCGAAACCCCTCAGTGGATTTTTTTGTTTTTGGTTTTAACCTGGTTGGCATCTTAATGGCACAACTGTAGCAGCCTCACATGGTAACCTGGGTAACTTGGTTTGGGGGTCCAAGTGTAGGCCATTCATGAGGTGTGCAGAGCTTGCTTTATGAGTGGGTCTGTGAAGTGTCAGTCACTTAGTTGTGTTCGACTCTTTGAGACCCCATGGATTGTAGCCTGCCACACTCCTCTGTCCATGGGATTCTCCAGGCAAGTATACTGTAGTGGATAGTCATGCCCTTCTCCAGGGGATCTTCCCGACCCAGGGATCGAACCCGGGTCTTCTGCAGTGCAGGCAGATCCTTTACCGTCTGAGCTACCAGGAAAGATCCTCTGGAGAAGGGCAT
>SJYQ01004444.1:0-16026 GCA_006410935.1 Redunca redunca
AGCAGAGAAGTAGCAGAACAGGGATTTGAAATGTCTAGTACACATTTGAAAAAATCCTGAATCTCCCTTATCAGTAATCTGAGAAACACAAGTTTGGAAAACTGAACTCTAGTTTTTTGTTTTTCCATTAGATTTGCAAAGACTGAACTCTCCATAGCAGGGATGGGGGAGCAGGCACAGGGCACAGCATTGTCTCCATTATTTGTGCACAGGCATAATCTATGCTTATTGCTTGCTTCATCTCGAGCTGTCCTGGATGCATTTCATGATGATTTTTGTGTTGTTCTTGTTGTCTGCAGAACTATTCTCTCCTTGACATGAGGCCACCACCACCCGTAACAGTTACTCTAAACAATTCCGTGTACTGGCAGGAATTAGAAGATACCTGTGTCTATGAGTGTTTGGATGGCAAAGACTGTCAGAGTTTCTTCTGCTGCTATGAAGAATGCAAATCAGGATCTTGGAGAAAAGGACATATTCACATAGACATCTTGGAACTGGACTCATATTCACGGGTCTTTTTCCCTACGTCATTCCTGCTCTTCAACTTGGTTTATTGGGTGGGATACCTCTATCTCTAACTCTTCTTCCAGGTGATAAGTGAAGAATGGTAGATTCCCCTCTAAACTTTCACCATCCCCAGACCAGTAGTGACTAACTGGAGTAGCAAGGAAAGACACTGCTCAGTTTATCTACAATACATTACTTTTGAGCAGTGTAGGTTCTATTACGTATTTCAAACCCACAGACACATGCGTGTGCACACACAATTTAACTGAGTGTTAAAGTGATCTGTTGCTAATCCTTTGCTGAATCTGTAGCTTGGTGATATTTATAAATGTGTTTTGGATATTGGAAGCAGTTCCCAATTTTCTTTTGTGAAGAAATCTGTGAAACGTACAAGCAAATATCTGAGAAGCTCTCTCAGACTCCACCCTTTCTGTATTGTCACGTGGGCCCTCGGCAGCACTGGCGCCCAGTTGCGCAGGGTCGCTGCTGACCGACACTCATGCCACTGGTAGTCTGAGCTCAAGTGTGAAATGCAGTGAGTTGCCACCCAGCTTCCTCTCTCTGTGGCCTCTTTGTTCTGTACCACCTTCACTGGTTGGTGTTTTTATCTAATAACCTCACCCTAAGTTTGGAAAGGTTATATCTGTTTCATCCACAAGTTCAGTTGAGGCAACAGTCTGATTTTCAAAATTCTCATGTTGCTGAATTCAAAGATGTTTACTATCTCTGAACATCATAAGTTCAACATTTTATCCTGAGAATTGTGTTTTACTAGACCAAGAGGCAACCCCAGAGTATACTCTATTATAGGTTCAATGATTCTCTTTACCTTGCAAAGAAAGGTGTATCGCATTCACAAGCTTTTGTTTTGAAATTGNTCACAAGCTTCTGTTTTGAAATTGTTTTCCAGAGTGTGAAAGAAATATAGATAGAATTTGTACAAATTTTTCTTAGTGAATATTAACTTTCAAGTCAAATCAATTTTAGATGCAAAACAATGGGTCATGGCTATCATCAATGATATATTTTGATGAAAAAATTATTTTATATTTTGGAATAAGGGTAGGTAGCAAGATTCTAAAGGAAAAGAAACCTTGAAATTATTACTCTTTTGATATTTTTATAACACAAAGCAAACTTGCTTATTGATGTTAGTTCTTTGTTATAACTGTATGCTAATATGTACTTCACAAGACTCTTCAGAAGCTTTCCACCATAGATAGGGGAAAAAAAAGTCCTACCATTAGTTTAACAGATGCTTTGCCATTATTAAAATTTTGGTACTAACTCTGCTTCTCATCTTTATCACATAGAAAATTGAATTTGTTTTATTGGAAACTGTATAATTTTATTTTAATTATATATTGTGCATACTATTATTATTCAGGAAAAAAGGTGAAACATTATGCAGGGAAAGTGTGTAAAAGTGCTTTTTCATATGATTTAATGAATGCAGACCAGACACAGAAGACATGGGAGTGGAAAAAACCAGAAGAGTTGAAATTAGATGAGACAATTTTTATGAACATCAAGTGAATGCAAATATATTGATCTTTATCACCCAATTTTCAAGAAAAAGTCTATACAATGTGAGACACTGAGTTACTTCCTGTCAACTCCCTCCATGCCTTTTGATTTAATACTTACTATATAGGCCACAAACCAATTGGTTTTTATTTTGGAAGTCCAATTTAAAACACAGAAAAACAGTAAGTATTTGTGGAGAAACAGATTGAATCTATTAGCTCAACAGAAATTTTTGTGCTATTGGAGACTTGTGCCTACTAGCAGTCTCATCCTATCTCTCAGGCAAAAACCTCCCACTCACTCAACAACAGGGAGGGGTTCTGGAGGTGCCCTGACCACATCCCACCAGAGGAACTAAACACCCAGGGAGAGAATCCCAAGGTTCTTCTTCAAACACAATTCTCAACTTTATAGCAATATGAAAATTTCAATTCATTATTTCTTTTCTTAAAAAGTTCTGGAAGGAGCAGAATTTTTCAGTGAAATTCTTGGGAGGAAAACAGCCTAAAAGCATTTTTATCACATATATTAAGTCCAACTTTACCTTTAAAATTTTTTACTGAGGCCTCTTGTTTCAAGGCCATTCAATAATTGAGCATCATTGGTAACTCATTATGAAATTATAAGTATAGGATCATCTGTGTTTTCTGAATCCAACCAATCTCTCCCTCCCAGTATCAGTCATTCTGCTGATCTAAACACACTAGTTTATGGTTACTTTTCCATGAAACAGAACATTCATCTCAAGAGAGTGTAACAGATCACAGAGCCTAAACTGGATTTCTGCACATCTATCCACTACGGGATCTTACTAAGAAGAATGAAAGCATTCCCTGAGAACACACCAACGCCTGCTTCTCTGCAGCTTGCCCATTTAAGTTCTCCATATTGATCCCAGCTCCCCAGATAAACCATTCCAGTCTGCAATAAGGGAAATTGGCATGTACCTCATACAGGTGCAGAGCTCAGGGGCATGCTTTTAAGTAGGTATGAGATTACTTTATGGAAGAAGGAAGAGGATGGGCACTGGGATAGTGTGAGGGGGATGTATCACTCTTTAACTGAAGGACTCTCTTTCACCAGTATGCTTGGTTAGTAGCATATGTATGGTGAGCATTGTACAAGACTGTTCACAGATACTACATCTTTACAGCTCCACCCAGATTGCTTTGCATGTAGAATGGGGAGTGATATTTGGTGGCTAGGTGGCAGTTGTAGGGAAGTTGAGTGACCTGCATTCCAAAAGTGCTACTGTGTTCCTCACTTTTAGAAACACTAAATTAAGGAGATGACTGTTCCACATTTTGACAAAAATTTCTAATTTCTGACCACCATAGCTCATACTGACAACTGTGACTGTCTCTAATAAGCTGCATCTAGGCTGGCCAGAGAAAAAAGAAATTTCACACCAGTGGAAAAAGAGCAAAATGCATCTTCAGATCTTAGAAAGTTTTAGTTTCTGCAAAGTCTGAATACCACAGGCCAGAACAGAGACAGTCATATACATGACTGAGAAGGACAATATAGCTATAACTTACTCTGGACCCAGTCAATACTGTCCCTAATTTACTCAGCATATGCCTTAAAGTAACACATAAATCTTAAATTACATATATCATTTAGATTTTTCATTTCCTGCCAGATTTTCTTATCATTTATGAATGGTGAAGACAAGGTTTCTTTATGTGACCATCAGTTTTATCCTTAATTATATTATCAAATCAGTTAAAAACTCAATTCTTGTGGATTCTTTAATTGAAGAAACGCCTTTCCTTTATGACAAAGCATTTTCAGGCTACATATGAGAAATCAGGGCCAATCTAAAAGTCAGTGACATTAGCGCTTGTGATAGGATGTGAATGTTCACTTAGAACCTTCACACCAAGTCTTTTTACCTGATCACAGCTTGCTGTAGTAAAGATGTGTAGACAGATCTGTTGTTCCTCTGCAAAATATCACACTCTGGAAGCAAGAGTGGTAGTTGATAACCCTATTTTGCATTGGTGGATTCTTGCCACAACAGGGCATTCTTTACTAAAAGGGCTACGACTCAAAACAAATACAAACCTCATTTTTATCACTTTAATCTTGGCTGCCAATAACTGAAAACTTTCTGTGATTTCCTTGGAAGACTTGAAGGATTCTAACTAGTCTCCATGCCATTATACTTGCTATACCAAATCAGTGCTCTCAAAATACAAACATTTTTAATTCTCTCCATGATCTTGCTACTGTCTGAAGTGTTCTGAAATTTATATATATATATGGAATTTCACCCTCAATTTCTGTAAAAAAAACAAAATGTGAATGATGAGATAAGGATAATCTGATGCAAATGCACACTGAAATATTTACTATTAGACTTTAGAACACCATCACATTTAAAAATATTCAGAAAGATGTCTGTAAATAAGAAAGAAAGAATCAGATGGTAAACACACTGTAATACAAAACTCAAATTTTTCTGTTGAAGTCCTCTTCAAATTTCCAAAAACTGAGGTAGTGTGATGCCACAGTGTATAATCATATCCAAAGAACCAAAAATAAAAGGTCAGCCTAAATGACCCCTTCTCAAATTCTTTGTTAACTTACCTTTTACTGTAAAAACATATTTCTATCATTATGGGGATAAAACACCACAAAAGACAGAGATAAGAGTTGAGATAATAGGTAAACAACTTAGCCAGTCATATCTATGGAAAATAAAATTTGGCTTTTAAAATAAAATATCTGGTAATCTTTGAAGAGCAGCCGTTAGACATTCCCACTCCTTCTTTTACAATTCCTTCTGGTTAAAACTTAGCAATTCCAGGATATAAACCTAGTCTAGTTCTATTTAGACTAATTCATCAAAAGAGAGTGTTTCCCACTTTCTTTTCAAAATGTCTAGTTAAATGATGCTTTGGTTTTTAATGTTGAAACATCTTAAATCTCATTACTCTGCTCACAAAAAAACCAAAGTTTAGACCGGTTTATATCAGTCCCAAGAAAGTAGTACATTTACTAACAAGTCTTCAATGTTTGAGTTAACTAAGCCAGTTTTTAAAATTGTATTATACAGGAACATGAGCTAGAAAATAATTAGGTAGGTAAAACACAGGAGCATGCGCCCAATGCACATGTACACTCACACATGGAGCAACAGATTTGAACTCAGGTAATGAGAGGGAAGTGTAAAGTTATTTTGCTTGAATTATTCAGATCATCACCTACCTTTACCACCTTGGGTTTGTTTTTGTTTTTGTTTTTGCATTTATAAGCACAACACAACATTTTCTCAGCCCAGTGGACTGTTCTACAATGTGAGGATGACAGTGGTTTCTGCAGGGAAGGATGGTCTTCTCTAACTGCTGAACAGTTTAAACTGTGCTGGTTGGAAAGTACAGTGAAGATTGATTGCCAATAATGAAATCCCCCAGACTGAGAAGGTGACTATTGTATTTTCTGCTTTTCTAGTTCTTTGAGAGTCTTTATTTTTCCAAATAACCACTTTTCCACAAAAAGTATTAAAGCTTCTATTTTCCATTAAAAAGCAGAAGAACTCAATGCCAGACTGATTTTCAGGAGCACATGATGAGCACTTTAATTTGGTTCTTGTTTATTACAGCAGATTTTGTTTTAATTGGCTATTTGTTTACAAAAGGAAGGATTTGGGGTGTCAGCTTTGTCAGTTGACAGGTGAAAGCCACTCAACACACAGAGCAGCACTTCAGTCACCCTGCTGAGAGTAGAGCCCCTCATCACCCTAACTAGCTGTGGCAGTTCCAGTCAATGCATCCACCAATCAGCTAACCTGCCCCACTCACTGATTTCATGCACTGGTTAAGGCAGGCTAACCCTGGAAGCTACAGAGAGTTGAAAGAAAAAAGAAAAACTTCATTCTGAAGTGACTTTCAATGTAATTAAATGATATATATTGACAGCAAGCTCATTTAACTTGCTGACCAAATTTTTAAGTTGGCAGCTGAATATGATAGGATTTTAGAAGAAGACCATCATCATCACAATTATCATAACCATCACCACCACCACCACCACCATCATCGTCATCATCATCATCATCATCTATGTATCCTTTCCCAGGTTCCACACTAGTGCTGGGCTTCTGAGGTGGCACTTGTGGTAGGGAACCCGCCAGCCAATGCAGGAGATACAAGAGATATGAGTTTGACCCTGGGGTCAGGAAGATCCTCTGGAGAAGGAAATAGCAACCCACTCCAGTATTCTTGCCTGGAGATTTCCATGGACAGAGGAACCTGGTGGGCTACAGTTCATGAGTCACAAAGAATCAGACATGACCGAACACAAACACACACACAGACACTAACTAGTGCTTTGGGGCTTCCTGGGTTTCACAGTTGTAAAGAATCTGCCTGTCAAGGCAGGAGACACAAAAGACACAGGTTTGATCTCTGGATCAGGAATATCCCCTTGGAATAGGGAATGTCAACCCACTCCATCCAGTATTCTTGCCTGGAGAATTCCATGGACAGAGGAGCCTGGTGGGCTATAGTCCACGGGTCACAAAGAGTCAGACACTGCTGAGCATACATGCATGCATCCTGTGCTTAACTATTCATGCAACGTGAAAGCTTAGTGTCTTTTCCAAACTAAAACAAAATTAGAACTTAAAAAGAGAAAATAAAAATGTTTTATTTCAGTTTAAATATTAAATACACAGTTCAAATATTTGCTTTCCTAAAAACATTTCCAGAACTGTATTTTGCCACAGGGGTCCTGTTTTGTCTACCCCACCTCAAGCAGAATTTGAAATTATTCCTTAGAAGAATATTCCACCTAATTGTTTTTTGGTGGCTTGTGGGTTTGTGTTTTTGTTGCTTATATTGTCTTGGTTTGGTTCTGTTGTTTTTATGGTGCTTGATGTTTTTTATTCCTTTTCAAGAAAGTTAACATTTAAATTGGCTAAGAACTATCTATCATTTTTCCCTAAGATGAATGCTTCTGTATACACTTCAGATTTTTGTTAGCCCCAACGGACAATCAATATGCTTCTTATTATATAATTTGGGTCTAACCTTTGACTCTTTCTAATATATCTTGAGATTTTTACTTTTGGATAGAAATAGACACAAGTAAAACATATTAATGAAATTTACAGTATTTATTATTATATTAGCTGTTTAGACTAATTCTATGAAAACATGTAAAAGGAAACTTCAAACTTCAAAATGGACTAATTTTGTGCTAGTGAACAATGTTTACAAGCATATGTTTGTGCAACTACATGACATGTTTTTCCTTATAAGCAGCTCCTGAACTAAGTGAGAGATCCATTCCTCATGAATGAACTCTCTGTGGAAAGTTCTTAAAGAGCAACAATTTTCAGGGATTAGGCCTGGATTGTTTTGTGAGGAGTAAGGGGCCATCTTGTGTTTACATGCAGTGATGTGTGTATTTATATCCTTACGTACAATGGTAAAACTGGTACAACTTATTAGCGTGTGTATTACTCTACCTACCACCCTAAACATAGTTGAAACAAATCAAAAGGAGCACAGTTTCCTAAAGCATATTAGCTTCTCAAGCTTTTTCTTTTTATGGAAAAAAAGAAAGAGAGAGGAAGAACTATCTTTTTATTTCCTGAAAATGTGGGGCCACATTTTTACTTTAAAAGGAAAATCAAGCTTAAATAACTGATCAGAAATTGTCTTGAAGTCCAAATGAGGCTGCCTTCTACTGAGAGCAGACCATCACATTTTCACTTGGGCACACTTAAGTTATTTCTCGGTCATTTGTGCATAGTGGTCTATTTTAACTGATAAGCCAAAAGTAGTTCTTCCAGATATAGGTGGCAAATAGCCTCTGTAACACTTGTTTAGGACACAGATTTCATGTACATTGTGAGAAAGTACCAGGTTTAGTGTGAACTGTGCAACATGTAAGAGTTAACCACGTGTAGTCGTCTCTTTTTGAAACATGTGTTTAAAGGAAAACCGTCAGGTGCCCTAGGAGATGCTCCAGGCAGAAAAGCAGAGAAGATTTGCATATCTGCTCTCTGCCTGGATGGAATCCTTCCTGCCTGTGAATTCATCTCCTCCAAGTGGGAGAGAGGAGAAGGATTTCAGAATCTGAGGGTTTCTTGCAATCTACCTTGAGCACTCAGTGTAGAGGCTCAGTGTAGAGACCTGGTCCTGAGAGGTGACCTGCCCTGGCCAAATGTGTGCTCTGGTCCCTTTCCAGGCAAGTGGGTTGAGGGCCAAACCAGGGTCCCTGCCTTCATCAAGTGGCACCAACAGCCCCTGCCCTACTGTCATCCCATGAGGGCCTGAAGGCTCTGGCTCTGGATCCGAGGTCCTGCCATCCTCCTCCTCTCTGTCAAGGATGTGACTCCCTGCTAGTTGTGCGGCTCGTGATTTCCTAGAGAAAAGTGGGCACACTTGTGTCCAACGTGCCTTGGCAACACGGGCAGCACTGAGACATGGGAGGCACTACACCTTGCTTCGCCAGTCTGGTCCCACTGTGCCCTGCTCGGGGTGGGCTAGGCTGCCCTCTGTATTTGTATTTGGATTCCTATGTTTGTACTTCTAATACAAATAAATGCACATGTTGTCAGAAATATTTGAGCCAAGAGTAGGTATCTTTCTTGTTTTGAATGGCCAAACAGGAGGCTGGGAAAAGGCATGGGCTTTCAGGTCCACATGGGTGGGGGGCCTTCCCACCGGCGGGAGTATAACATCAACTAC
This sequence comes from Redunca redunca, assembly GCA_006410935.1. Taxonomy (NCBI): domain Eukaryota; kingdom Metazoa; phylum Chordata; class Mammalia; order Artiodactyla; family Bovidae; genus Redunca; species Redunca redunca. Next base: position 8,742 of record SJYQ01004444.1, read on the forward strand.
CCCTCATGGAGGCTCACCCTTCTGCTAACCCTACCCAGAGGCAGATTCTGCAAATGTTAAGAAAGAGGGGGGAAGTTACAATGACCTGTGACCTATGATCAAAGTATGTGCCATTCTCCACTTTTGATGAAGCCCAGAAACAGAGACTCCCCCTCAAGCCCAAACAACACACTCACCCCTGTCCATGGAGAGCTTGAAATCCCACTCTATCCAAGCAAGGAGGCAAGTGCCAGTCTCCAGGGCCTCACCTACAGTTCAGGTATGCTTAAACAGTATGAGCAGGGTTCTGGGTTTCTGCCCCTCCACTATCCATGAACGTGAAAGGGAGAACTGATTAATTTTAAAGTCTGAATAGCCACTCTGTGAAAAAGTGCTGCAGCCCCAAACCAAGCTTAGGAAACATAATCACAAACCAGTGGCCACCACTGAGGACAAACAGGCTTTACACTCCACTTTGGTCAATTTGAACTGAGCACATTTTACTGAAAACAAGCATCAGGTCTCCTAGCTCACCTATTATGACTTCAGTAAGACAGCCCAGCCTGCTCCTCGATGGGTACTCCACTGGAGGAATGAAGTGAGGGCAGCTATGAGACATTTTCTTCTGCCTCTGCCAGCTTCCACTTCTTCTCCAAGACTTAGCACAGGCTTCTGAACCTGACATTAAGTTTTCAGATGTCAGCTGGATGGGTCAGAAGTATCTAGTTTGGTATTTCCAGCAATTATTTCTGGATTACTTCAATCTATGTTTGAATGATGGTGAACATTTCATTTTCATTAATCCCTCCCTCTTACCAGAATTGTCAAGTTGTCCCTGGTCTGTGACCAGTTCTACAGGCCTCTTCATAGATAAATTACAATCACAGCTGTCTTTTATGCAGGACTATGTGCTAAGAACTTTGCATATGATGAATCATTCAGTCCTTCTAGTACTCTGTGAAGGAGGTACTGTTGTTATCATCTGTATACTGATAAGAAAGCTGAGGCTTTCCCAATGTTAAAGACCTAGGAAAATGCAGAAAAAGAGTTCAAGTGCTGGAAATATGACTTTAAGTACTTCAGAACTTCTGCACTTAAATGTTACACTCTGCAACTAGTGTCTTGAAAACTTGGACATTATGGAGTGAATTTCTGAGAACTTTTGTTTACTAAGGCCAAAATTTACTTTTTAATTAATTTAAACATGTTTTTGTTTGGAAAGGAATATTTTTTGCAAAAGGGCACAGGGAATGTAAATTGGTGCAATCACTCTGGAGAACAGTATGTAGGTTCCTTGAGAAAATAAAATAGTTTCACTTGATCTAGCAATCACACCCCTGGACAAATATCTGTAGAAAAACATGGATCAAAAGGATACAAAAAAAAAAAAACAAGGATACATGCACCCCAATGTTCACTATAGCACTGTTTACAATAACCAAGAGATGGCAGCAACCTAAATGTTCATCAACAGGTGAATGGATAAAGATGTGGTACATATATGCAACAGAATATTAGTCAACCATTAAAAAGAAAAAACTAATGCCATTTGCAGCAATATAGATGGACCTAGAGATTATCATGGGCTTTCCTGATGGCTCAGTGGTAAAGAATTCGCCTACAATGCAGAAGATAGTGGATTCAGTTCCTGAGCTGGGAAGATCCTGTGGAGATGGAAATAGCAACCTACTCCAGTACATTTGCCTGAAAAATCCCATGGACAGAGGAGCCTGGCAGGCTACAATCCAAGGGGGTCATGAAAGAGTTGGACACAATTTAGCCACTAACAACATCAATGAAGAGTAGTAAGCCAACTAATTAAGTAAGCCAGACAAAAACAAATAATCATGTGTTATCACTTATATGTGGAATCTAAAAAAAAATAAGTGACTTATTTATAAAGCAAAGACTCATGGAGAATGAACTTATGATTAGCAGGGAGAAGGGTGGACTGAAGGGAAAGAGTGGGAGTTTGGAATTGACATGTACACACTACTATATTTAAAACTGACAGCCAATAAGAACCTGCTGTATAGCACAAGGAACTCTACACAATATTCTGTAATAAATGGGAAAAGAATTTGAAAGATAATAGATTCATATATATGTAAAATACTAATAATTTTTAGATAAAGTTTAAGAAAAATAAAAGGGCATCTAAAGAATGTGCTAAAATGGTACAATGAGGTCAGCAGTATTTAGTAGGGATCCACAGAAATCAATCACAGTTGTTCTCAGCTGAAAAGTAATATACACAATGTCCTCTCACTTGCTTACTTGACTTGTAAAGTAAGAACAGATTTTATTACCAGACTTTGTACTGGTTGCAGAGTGGGAATTATAAGGAAAGTGAGAGAGTCAACTCCTAGGTAGGTTGATAAGGAGTCCAAAACCCTCAAGGAGGAGGAGGAGGAGGAAGGGACAAACATTTTTTTTTCTACATGGCTTTGCCTTAGTCACATAAGACATTTTTTCTTAAGCTCTGAGTTGCCATGGCAACAATCTATTTTGCCTAAGACTAACTAGAATGGGTGAATTTAACTCAGATGACCATTAGATCTACTACTACGGGCAGGAATCCCTTAGAAGAAATAGAGTAGCCATCATGGTCAACAAAAGAGTCTGAAATGCAGTACTTGGATGCAATCTCAAAAACGACAGAAAGATCTCTGTTCATTTCCAAGGCAAACCATTCAATATTACAGTAATTCAAGTCTATGCCCCAACCAGTAACACTGAAGAAGCTGAAGTTGAACGGTTCTATGAAGACCTACAAGACCTTTTAGAACTAACACCCAAAAAAGATGTCTTTTTCATTATAGGGGACTGGAATGCAAAAGTAGGAAGTCAAGAAACACCTGGAGTAACAGGCAAATTTGGCCTTGGAATACGGAATGAAGCAAGGCAAGGGCTAATAGAGTTTCACCAAGAGAACACATGGGTCTTAGCAAACACCCTCTTCCAACAACACAAGAGAAGACTCTACACATGGACATCACCACATGGTCAACACCGAAATCAGATTGATTCAATTCTTTGCAACCCAAGATGGAGAAGCACTATACAGTCAGCAAAAACAAGACCGGGAGCTGACTGTGGCTCAAATCAAGAACTCCTTATTGCCAAATTCGGACTTAAATTAAAGAAAGTAGGGAAAACCACTAGACCATTCAAGTATGACCTGAATCAAATCCCTTATGATTATACAGTGGAATGGGAAATAAACTTAAGGGACTAGATGTGATAGATAGAGTGCCTGATGAACTATGGAATGAGGTTCGTGACATTGTACAGGAAAGAGGGATCAAGACCATCCCCATGGAAAAGAAATGCAAAAAGCAAAATGGCTGTCTGGGGAGGGCTTACAAATAGCTGTGAAAAGAAGAGAGGTGAAAAGCAAAGGAGAAAAGGAAAGATATAAGCATCTGAATGTAGAGTTCCAAAGAATAGCAAGAAGAGATAAGAAAGCCTTCCTCAGTGATCAATGCAAAGAAATAAAGGAAAACAACAGAATGGGAAAGACTAGAGATCTCTTCAAGAAAATTAGAGATGCCAAGGGAACATTTCCTGCAAAGATGTCCTCGATAAAGGACAGAAATGGTATGGACCTAACAGAAGCAGAAGATATTAAGAAGAGGTGGCAAGAATACACAGAAGAACTGTACAAAAAAGATCTTCACGACCTGGATAATCACGATGGTGTGATCAGAGCCAGACATCCTGGAATGTGAAGTCAAGTGGGCCTTAGAAAGCATCACTACGAACAAAGCTAGTGGAGGTGATGGCATTCCAGTTGAGCTATTTCAAATCCTGAAAGATGATGCTGTGAAAGTGCTGTACTCAATATGCCAGCACATTTGGAAAACTCAGCAGTGGCCACAGGACTGGAAAAGGTCAGTTTTCATTCCAATCCCAAAGAAAGGAAATGCCAAAGAATGCTCAAACTACCGCACAATTGCACTCATCTCACATGCTAGTAAAGTAATGCTCAAAATTTTCCAAGCCAGGCTTCAGCAATACATGAACCATGAACTTCCAGATGTGCAAGCTGGTTTTAGAAAAGGCAGAGGAACCAGAGATCAAATTGCCAACATCCGCTGGATCATGGAAAAAGCAAGAGAGTTCCAGAAAAACATCTATTTCTGATTTATTGATTATGCCAAAGCCTTTGACTGTGTGGATCACAATAAACTGTGGGAAATTCTGAAAGAGATGGGCATACCAGACCACCTGACCTGCCTCTTGAGAAACCTATATGCAGGTCAGGAAGCAACAGTTAGAACTGGATATGGAACAACAGACTGGTTCCAAATAGGAAAAGTAGTACATCTAGGCTGTATATTGTCACCCTGCTTATTTAACTTCTATGCAGAGTACCTCATGAGAAACGCTGGGCTGGAAGAAGCACAAGCTGGAATCAAGATTCCTGGGAGAAATATCAATCATCTCAGACATGCAGATGGCACCACCTTTATGGCAGACCGTGAAGAGGAACTCAAAAGCCTCTTGATGAAAGTGAAAGAGGAGAGTGAAAAAGTTGACTTAAAGCTCACCATTCAGAAAACTAAGATCATAGCATCTGGTCCCATCACTTTATGGGAAATAGATGAGGAAACAGTGGAAACAGTGTCAGACTTGATTTTTTTGGGCTTCAAAATCACTGCAGATGGTGACTGCACCCATGAAATTAGAAGACACTCCTTGGAAGGAAAGTTATGACCAACCTAGATGGCATATTCAAAAGCAGAGACATTATTTTGCCAACAAAGGTCCGTCTAGTCAAGGCTATGGTTTTTCCAGTAGTCATGTATGGATGTGAGTGTTGGACTATGAAGAAAGCTGAGCACCAAAGAATTGACGATGATTTTGAACTGTGGTGTTGGAGAAGACTCCTGAGAGTCCCTTGGACTGCAAGGAGATCCAACCAGTCCATTCTAAAGGAGATCAGCCCTGGGTGTTCTTTAGAAGGAATGATGCTAAAGCTGAAACTCCAGGACTTTGGCCACCTCATGCAAAGAGTTGACTCATTGGAAAAGACTCTGAGGCTGGAGGGGGCATGGAGAAAAGGGGACGACAGAGGATGAGATGGCTGGATGGCATCACTGACTCGATGGACATTAGTTTGACTGAACTCCGGGAGTTGGTGATGGACAGGGAGGCCTAGCGTGCTGCAGTTCATGGGGTCACGAAGAGTCAGATACGACTGAGCAACTGACCTGACTGAACTGTCTTGAAGCCTAGAGCTAATGATTACACAACAAAATAATGCATCTTGTTCAAGGGTATGTTTCTCCTTAAGCTCTGTGCTAACGATTATATAACAACAATGGCTCTTGCTTGAGGACGTGTCTCTCCTTAACAGGAACCCATTCCTTCCCACTAACCTTGTTATCTTACGATATACGTTGAGGGAGTCTGTCTGGAAAGAACTTTACACCTTGAGACATTCTTTTGATCTATTGTTAGTAACCAATTGAAAAAGTATATGAGACGAGTGAAAGAGGTACTCTTTCTGCCCCCTTCTGATGTCTGTCTGAAGCTTTCTCTGTCCCTTCTCACTTTAATAAAACTTAGGCCTCATGAAGCTCTGAGTGACTAAAGCTGCATCTTTGGTTCTGAAGCAAAAATTTCTCCCTTGGAGACCATGAATCTGACACTGTAAGCTATCAAAAGGAAATCCTTCACATTGTCATTATTTGGGACCCTGAAATTTGGAGTGGCATGTTGAATATGTTTCCCCACACCAGATTAGCTTTTGTTTTCTAAAAGCTGTTCAATGGCTCCTCCTGGGTCAGTTGAGTCTCAAGGGATGCTCTTCTCATTGTTTCAGGCCCAAAACAAAGTGACATCCAAGCACAGCCCAGAAGGAGAACCTCAAGTTCTATTACCCAGGGGGGTTGCAGACACACTTGAGTGACTACAGCATCTTGAATATCTGTAGTTGGCAAGAGTCTGTGAAGTTGCCTGTGAGTTATGTTAAGGATATTAGAACCAGAAAGGACCAGTTATAACACTGGACTGACTGTGTTTATAAGTGAGGGGATTAAACGGTACCAAAAATTCATTTTAAAGCTTAACAGTGAAACTATTTCAGTAAAATGACTTGAAATCTGGATTCACAGTGGCCTTTAGCCAAAGACATTGAAATGCTGGCATTTCCTTACTACACTATAGGGGAAAAAGCCCAAGTTTTTAAGAGGTGGAAATGTTGGAGTAGATTCATCATGTACAATTAATCCACTCATAATCCAGCCATAAGTAGTAATACTCAGGGATAACTCCCTGATCTAGATACTTAGAAAGGCACCAGGGAAACAGTTCCAGCATCCATGGAATTCACAGTAAATGATGGTGGAAGATGGCACCCTGAACTCTTGGACTAGCAGGATCACATGGCATGACTTAACCTACAGAGACAGTGGATTCAATGACCATGATAAGCCCTAGTCAGTTCAGTATCAGTTCAGTTGCTCAGTCGTGTCTGACTCCTTGCGACCCCATGAAGCACAGCACGCCAGGCCTCCCTGTCCATCACAACTCCCAGAATCTACCCAAACCCATGTTCATCAAGTCAGTGATGCCATCCACCCATCTCATCTTCTGTTGTCCCCTTCTTCTCCTGCCTCCAATCCTTCCCAGCATCAGGGTCACTTGCAATGAGTGAACTCTTCACATGAGGTGGCCAAAGTACTGGAGTTTCAGTTTCAGCATCAGTCTTTCCAGTGAACACCCAAGACTGATCTTTAGGATGGACTGGTTGGATCTCCTTGCAGTCCAAGGGACTCTCAAGAGTCTTCTCCAACACCACAGTTCAAAAGCATCAATTCTTTGGCACTCAGCTTTCTTCACCATCCACCTCTCACATCCATACACGACTACTGGAAAAATCATAGCCTTGACTAGACAGACCTTTGTTTGCAAAGCAATGTCTCTGCTTTTTAATGTCCTGTCTAGGTTGGTCATAACTTTCCTTCCAAGGAGTAAGCGTCTTTTAATTTCATGGCCACAGTCACCACCTGCAGTGATTTTGGAACACAAAAAAAATCAAGTCTGACACTGTTCCCACTGTTTCCCCATCTATTTCCCATGAAGTGATGGGACCAGATGCCATGATCTTAGTTTTCTGAATGGTGAGCTTTAAACCAACTTCTTCACTCTCCTCTTTCACTTTCATCAAGAGGCTTTACTTCCTCTTCACTTTCTGCCATAAGGGTGGTGTCATCTGCATATCTAAGGTGATTGATATTTCTCCCAGGAATCTTGATTCCAGCTTGTGCTTCTTCCAGTGCAGCGTTTCTCATGATGT
>SJYQ01004444.1:16043-59119 GCA_006410935.1 Redunca redunca
ATGAATTAACCATAGATATACATCTGTCCCTGCTCTCTTGAACTTCACTCCCTCCTCCCACCTTTTCTCATCCTTCTAGTTTTTACAGAGCCACAATTTGAGTTCCTGAATCATACAGCAAATATCCATTGGCTAACTATTTTACATATGGTAATGTATATGCTTCCATAAAACTCTCTGCATTTGTCTCACCCTCTCCTTGCCCCCTGCCATATCCAAAATTCTGTTCTCTATGTCTGTATCTCCATTGTTGCCCTCAGATAGATTCATCAGTACCAGCTTTCTACATTATTCATATGTTCATTAATATAGAACATTTTTTTTTCTTTCTGACTTAGTTCACTCTGCATAATAGGCTCTAGATTCATCCATCTCATTAAAACTGACTCAAATGCATTCCTTTTTATGACTGAGTAGTATTCGATTTATATATGTACCACAACCTCTTTATCCATTCATCTGTGGATGGATCTAGGTTGCTTCCATGTCCTAGCTATTGTAAATAGTGCTTCAGTGAACAATGTGGTACATGTGTCTTTTTTCAATTTTGGTTTTCTAAGGGTGTATGACTAGAAGTAGTATTGTTGGGTCATATGGTGGTATTTCCGCTGTATTGACTATACCACAGCCTTTGACTGTGTGGATCACAACAAACTGGAAAATTCTGAAAGAGATGGGAATACCAGACCACCTGACCTGCCTCTTGAGAAATCTGTATGCAGGTCAGGAAGCAACAGTTAGAACTAGACATGGAACAACAGACTGGTTCCAAATAGGAAAAGGAGTACATCAAGGCTGTATATTGTCACCCTGCTTATTTAACTTCTATGCAGAGAACATCATGAGAAACGCTGCACTGGAAGAAGCACAAGCTGGAATCAAGATTGCCGGGAGAAATATCAATAACCTCAGACATGCAGATGACACCACCCTTATGGCAAAAAGTGAAGAGAAACTAAAAAGCCTCTTGATGAAAGTGAAAGAGGAGAGTGAAGAAGTTGGTTTAAAGCTCACCATTCAGAAAACTAAGATCATGGCATCTGGTCCCATCACTTCATGGGAAATAGATGGGGAAACAGTGGGAACAGTGTCAGACTTGATTTTTTTTGTGTTCCAAAATCACTGCAGGTGGTGACTGTGGCCATGAAATTAAAAGACGCTTACTCCTTGGAAGGAAAGTTATGACCAACCTAGACAGGATATTAAAAAGCAGAGACATTGCTTTGCAAACAAAGGTCTGTCTAGTCAAGGCTATGGTTTCTCCAGTAGTCGTGTATGGATGTGAGAGATGGATGGTGAAGAAAGCTGAGTGCCAAAGAATTGATGCTTTTGAACTGTGGTGTTGGAGAACTCTTGAGAGTTCCTTGGACTACAAGGAGATCCAACCAGTCCATCCTAAAGGAGGTCAGTCTTGGGTGTTCATTGGAAGGACTGATGCTGAAGCTGAAACTCCAATACTTTGGCCTTCTGATGTGAAGAACTGACTCATTTGAAAAGACCCTGATGCTGGGAAAGATTGAAGGCGGGAGGAGAAGGGGACAACAGAGGATGAGATGGTTGGATGGCATCACTGACTCAATGGACATGGGTTTGGGTGGACTCCAGGAGTTGGTGGTGAACAGGGAAGCCTGGCATGCTGCTGTCCATGGGATCTCAAAGAGTCAGACACAGCTGAGCAACTGAACTGAACTGATGGTGATTTTATTCCTAGTTTTTTTAAAGGAATTTCCATTGTGTCTTCCATAGTGGCTGTATCAATTTACATTCCCATGAACAGTGCAAAGGATTGCCCTTTTCTCCACACTTTCTCCAGCACTTGTTGTTTGTGGATTTTTTGATGATGGCCATTCTGACCAATGTGAGATGATATCTCATTGTAGTTTTGAATTGCATTTCTCTCATAATGAGCAATGTTGAGCATCTTTTCATGTGTTCATTAGGCGTCTGTATGTCTTCTTTGGAGAAATATCTGTTTAGGTCTGTTGCTCATTTTTTGATTGAGTTGTTTGATTTGGACATTAAACCTTTGTCAGTTGTTTCATTTTCTATTATTTTCTCCCATTCTGAGAGCTTTCTTTTAACCCTGGTTATAGTCTCCTTTTCTGTGCAAAGCTTTTAAGTTTAATTAGGTCCCACTTGCTTATTTTTGTATTTATTTCCATTATTCAAGGAGACGGGTCATAGAGGATCTTGCTTTATGTCATCAAGTGTTCTGTCTATGTTTTCCTCTAAGAGTTTTATAGTTTCTGGTCTTATATTTCAGTCTTTAATCCATTTTGAGTTTATCTTTGTGTATGGTGTCAGGGAGTGTCCTAATTTCATTCTTTTACACATAGTTGTAGTTCTCCCATCACCATTACTGAAGATACTGTCTTTGCCCTATTGTATATTCTTGCCTCCTTTGACAAAGATAAGTTGCCTGTAGGTATGTGGGTTTATCTCTGGGCTTTCTAACTTGTTCCATTGGTTTATGTTTCTGATTTTGTGCCACTTCTGTAGTATAGTCTGAACATAAGAAGGTTGATTCCTACTCTAGCTCCACTCTTCTTTCTCTAGATTGTTTTGGCTATTCGGAGTCTTTTGTGTTTCCATGCAAATTGTGAAATGTATTGCTCTAGTTCTGTGAAAAATGTCATTGATAATTTGATAGGGACTACATTGAGTATGTAGATTGCATTTGGTAGTATAGCCATTTTCACAATATTGATTCTTCAAACCCAGGAGCGTGGAATCTCTCTCCATATGTTTATGTCATCTTTGGTTTATTTCATCACTGTCTTGTAGTTTTCTGTATACAGCTCTTTTGTGTCCGTAGGTTTATTCCTAGGTATTCTATTCTTTTTGTTTCAATGGAAAGTGGGATTGATTCTTAAATTTCTCTTTTGATGTTTCCTTGTTAGTGTATAGAAATATAAGTGATTTCTGTGCATTTATTTTGTATCCTGTAAAAATATGAAATTCACTGCTTAAGTCTAGTAATTTTCTGATAGTATCATTAGGGTTTTACATATACAGTATCATGTTATCTGCAAATAGTGAAAGTTCTGTAGCTAAAACTTCCAAGACTGTGTTGAATAATAGAAGCAAGAGTGGGTACCCTTGTCTATTCTTAGAGGAAATACTTTCAGATTTTCACCATTGAGAATAATGTGAGCTGTCGATTTCTTGTACATAGCCATTATTTTCTTAGAAATAAATGCAGCTGTTTGACCAAGGAGATTGTGGCTATGACTAACAGGAAAGGAATCCAGTTGTTTTTCCAGGCAACTTTCTGGCTGTCATGCTTTTGCATTCATATGATAAAAACACTGCAATTTGCCAAAATGATCAAATTTCCAGCTTCACTTCAAGCTGTTTTATCTGCCTTTTCCAAGAAGTTGAAGAACACACACAGAGCACACTGAACCTTTTCATGGGAAAACTAGTTTGGGGAGAGTGCTCTGGGAGTACTGAGTACCCTGTGATTAGGTTACCCTGACTAGGTGAATATGTTCTGCATGCTGAGCTCCTAGGCAAGTAGGTACCACCAGCCAGTCTCTCTCAGGAAATGCAGTTGTTTGACCAAATATGTTGCAGAAAAAGCATAAAGACATCTAATGGTGTTTCAGGCAGCTTTGTGCTGCCATCCCTTCACATTCTGAGTGCACACACAGTTCAAGTAGCAAAAAAAAGAAAAAAAAAAAACTTTCCAGGTTCACACCTAGAAGTTTCCCCTACCTTTTCTAAGCGTTTGAAGAACACCCCTAGAGCACACTGAAGATGTACCAGAAATGTACCAGAAAACTTATTTCATGGGAGTGTTTTGGTGGTACTGATACATGATGGTTGGTTTTTCCTGAATAGGTGGAACTGTGCTGTGAGCTGAGCTCCTAGGCAAGCAGGTTCCACCAGCTGGTATCTTTCAGAAAACTAGGTGGTTTGACTACAGATGTTGCCGCAAAGACTAGCAGAAAAGAAATTCAATGCTTTTTCCAGGCAGATTTCGGGTTGCATTCCATCAGCATTCCAAGTGAGAACACACTGCAATTCGTGATAAGAACCAACTTTCCAGGCTCACACCCAGCAGGTTTCCCTGCCCTTTGCAGGCAGTTGTATAACACACACTTAGAAGCACACTGCAACCTTTCACTAGAGAACTTGTTTGAAAATATGATCCTTATGGCAAAAGCAATATTTTTCCCATATGAATGCTAATTAGTTGCAACCTCTAAGATGCCTGAAAAACACTCTGATTGCTTTATTATATTCACTGCAATGTATCTATTGTAGGTCAAGTGAGTTTTTAGAAACATCTCAAGGTACTCACAGCTCTTTGCTACTAGCTCTCCTAGAGAACATTTAGGCCCAACACTAACTAACTACTATCTCAGTTACATATTCACTGCATGTGGAACATTTTCTGCACGTTTTCTTCGTGGACATGTTCCGTGTTTCCCGAGTGTGTGTTTTTCCTGGTATAAAGAACTGGAGAGATCCTGTTTGTCATTTTGGAAATTGGACTTGAAGAAATATTTTTCCTCTAAAAAAGCTAGATTAGCTGCACTCTCAAAGCTGTCTGAAAAACAACTTTGGTTGCTTGTGTTCAATTCACTGCATCAATAACTTTTGATGGACAAGTGAGTTTTTAAACAGAAACTCCTTGCTAGTAGCCCTCTGAGAGAACACCTAGGTCTAACTAAGTATCATATCAGATACGCACACATCTCATGCAGAATATTCCGTGTGTACAGTTTTCTTCATGGAAGGGCTCGGTGTGTCTTACGTTTGTGCTTTTACTTGGAATTTGCAAGGAAAGATGGTGTTTGTCTCCTTGGTAATTGGAGCCAATTGGTAAAAGCAATATCTTCCCCTCTGGTATACAGTTGTGGCCTCTAAGTTGCCTGAGAAATACACTGGTTGCCTTTGTTCTGTTCACTACAGCAATTTCTGTCTCTGGACAAGTGAGTTTTCGGAATAAACAGTGTATTTGCAATGCCTTGCTAGTAACTCTCTAAGAGAAACACCTATGCCTTATTAGGCACTAGCTTAGTATGCATTTGCCATATGCAAAACCCTCAGTGAACACAAGTTTTTTCATGGAAGGATTCACTGTGTGTCAGGTGTTTGTTTTCACTTGTTGGAAATGGCAGGGAAAGATGCTGCCCTGTGAAAGATAGGTAATTGTGGCCCCTGCGCTGTCTGAAATACTCTCTGGCTGTTTGTGTCTTATTCACTGCAGTAATGTCTCTCATTGAACAAGTGAATTTTTAGGGGAAAAAAGCTGGATGCTTGCAATTCTTTGCATGCAGATCTCTAAGAGAACACCTAGACCTTACTAGGTGCATCAAGTATGCATTCAAGTAATGTTTCCAGGTATGCATTCACAGAAAGGATATTGTGTATCCTTTCAAATACTTCATAATTGAAACTTGCTGTCAAAAGCAGTATTTTTCATTGTGAAAGCTAGAAATTTGTGGCCTCTAAGTTGCCTGAAAAACACTTTGGTTGCTTGTGTTCATTCATTGCAGCAATGTCTCTGTTTCAGCAAGTGAGTTTTTAAAAGGAAATATGGGCTTCTCTGGTGGCTCAGATGGTAAAGCATCTGCTTACAATGCAGGAGACTTGGGTTCGATCCCTGGGTTGGGAAGATCCCCTGGAGAAGGAAATGGCAACCCACTCCAGTATTCTTGCCTGAAAAATTCCATGGACAGAGGACCCTGGTAGACTACAATCCATGGGGTGGCAAAGAGTTGGACACAACTGAACAACTTCTTTTTCACTTTCATGGTGTTTGTAGTTCCTTGCTTGGAGCCCTCACATAGAACAACTAGGCCTACCAGGGTAAAAACCTATGTATTCATCACACACATAGCATTCTGTACACTCAAGATTTTTAATGGAAAGGTTCAGTGTGTCTTGGATGATTGTTTTCACTGGTTTGAAACTGCAAGGAAAGATTCTGTTATTTTACCTTTTAAACTGGAGCCTGCTGGTACAAGGAGTATTTCCTTCTGTGAAATCTATGTATTTGCAGCATCAAAGCAACTCTGGTTGCTTGTGTTATATTCACTACAACAGTGTTTCATTTAAAAAAAGTGAGTCTGTAGAATTCCCTGTTTGCAATTCCTTGCTGGTAGTTCTCTAAGAGAAAACCTAAGCACAGAAGGTACTAACTCTGGTATGCATTCACCACATGTAAAACACTGTGTATACAAGTTTCTTCATGAAAGTGTTCAATGTGTCTCATATATGTGTTTTTGCTAGTCAGAAACTTCAGGAAAGTTTTGCTGTTTGTCACCTGGGAAATTGGGGCCTACTGGCATAGCAGTATTTTACCCTGGTGAAAGCTAAGTAGTTGCAGGCTCAAAGCTGCAGAAAAACACCTGGGCTGCTTGTGTTCTATTCAGCGGCATGGTCTCTCATTGGACAAGTGAGTTTTTAGAAATAAAAAGGTTCTTACAATTCCTTGCAACTAGCTCTGTGAGAGAACACCTTGGCCTACTGGGTACTAACCCTGGTATGCATTCACCACATGCAGAACCCTGTGTACACATAAGTTTATTCATGGAATGGATCAATATGTCTCAGGTGTGTGTTCTTGCTTCTCAGAAACTACTTTTCCCCTTTTTGAAGTTATACAGTTGGGGTTTCAAAGCTGTCTGAAAAACACTCTGGCTTATTGTGTTCTATTCTCTTCAGCTATGTTTTTGGACAAGTAATTTTTTAGTTTAAAAAGAAACTGAGTTCTTGAAACTCTGTGTTAAGAAGCTCTCTGAAAGAACAGCTAATTCTAACAGGTAATAACACATATGCATTCACCAGATGCAGAACACTCGCCACATACAAGATTCTTCCTTAAAGATCAGTGTGGATAAGGCAAGTGTTTAGCTGGTTGGAAGCTGCAGAGCATGTGCTGTTTGTCACCTTAGAAACTGGGGCCTGGTGGCAAAAGCAGTATTTTCTTCCTGTGAAAGCTAGGTATATGAAGTTCCAAAGCTGCTTGAAAAACCCTGTTTGCATGTTTTCTAGTCACTGCAGCAATATCACTCTATGACAAGTGAGAAGGAAACATATTGCCAGCAACTCTTTGCTAATACCTTTCTAAGAGAACTCTCAGTCTTAACCAGGTACTAATTATGTATATTCACTACACAAAGAACACTGCCTACACAGGTTTCTTCATGCAGTGATTCAGTGTGTCTCTGGTGTGGGTTTATTTTATATCCTATAACTTTACTACTTTCATTGATTAGCTCTTATAGCCTTTGGTGATGTTGTAGGGTTTTCTAAAGCTAAAGACCCAGAAGAAAGGGAAAGATATACCTATCTGAATGCAGAGTTCCAAAGAGCAACGAGAGATAAGAAAGACTTCCTCAGTGATCAACGCAAAGAAATAGGAGAAAACAATAGAATGGAAAGGACTAGAGAACTCTTCAAGAAAACTAGATATACCAAGGGAACATTTCATTCAAAGAGGTGCACAATAAAGGACAGAAACACTATGGACCTAACGGAAGAAGAAGACATTAAGAAGAGGTGGCAAGAATACACAAAAAATCTATTCAAAAAAGATCTTCATGACCCAGATAACCATGATGGTGTGATCACTCACCTAGAGCCAGACATCCTGGAATGTGAAGTCAAGTGGGCCTTAGAAAGCATCACTACAAACAAAGCTAGTGGAGGTGATGGAATTCCAGTTGAGCTGTTTCAAATCCTGAAAAATGATGCTGTGAAAGTGCTGCACTCAATATGCCAGCAAGTTTGGAAAACTCAGCAGTGGCCACAAGACTGGAAAAGGTCAGTTTTCATTCCAATCCCAAAGAAAGGCAATGGCAAGGAATGCTCAAACCACTGCACAATTGCACTCACCTCACACACTAGCAAAGTAATGCTCAAAATTCTCCAAGCCAGGCTTCAACAATATGTGAACCTAGAACTTCCAGATGTGCAAGGTGAATTTAGAAAAGGAAGAGGAACTAGAGATTAAATTGCCACCATCTGATGGATCACAGAAAAAGGAAGAGAGGTCAAAAGGAACATCTACTTCTGCTTTATTGACTATGCCAAATCCTTCACCTGTGTGGATCACAGCAAACTGGAAAATTCTTAAAGAGATGGGAATACCAAACTGCCTAACCTAACTTCCTTCTGGGGAATCTGTATGCAGGTAAAGAAGCAACAGTTAAAACTGGACTTGGAACAATGAACTGGTTCCAAATTGGGAAAGGTGTAACTCAAAGCTGTATATTGTCACCCTGCCTATTTAATTAATATGCAGAGTTCACTTCAGTTCAGTTCAGTAACTCAGTCATGTCTGACTCTTTGCGATCCCGTGAATTGCAGCATACCAGGCTTCCCTGTCCATCACCAACTCCCAGAATTCACTCAAACTCACATCCTTCGAGTCGGTGATGCCATCCAGCCATCTCATCCTCTGTCATCCCCTTTTCCTCCTGCCCCCAATCCCTCCCAGCATCAGAGTCTTTTCCAATGAGTCAACTCTTCTCATGAGGTGGCCAAAGTACTGGAGTTTCAGCTTTAGTTTCATTCCTTCCAAAGAACACCCAAGGCTGATCTCCTTTAGAATGGACTATTTGGATCTCCTTGCAGTCCAAGGGACTCTCAGGAGTCTTCTCCAACACCACAGTTCAAAAGCATCAATTCTTTGGCACTCAGCTATCTTCACAGTCCAACTCTCACTTCCATAGATGACTACTGGAAAAACCATATCCTTGACTAGGCGGAGCTTTGTTGGCAAAGTAATGTCTCTGCTTTTGAATATGCTATCTAGGTTGGTCATAACTTTCCTTCCAAGGAGTAAGCATCTTTTAATTTCATGGCCACAGTCACCATCTGCAGTGATTTTGGAACACAAAAAAATCAAGTCTGACACTGTTTCCACTGTTTCCCCATCTATTTCCCACGAAATGATGTGACCAGATGCCATGATCTTAGTTTTCTGAATGGTAAGCTTTAAACCAACTTCTTCGCTCTCCTCTTTCACTTTCATCAAGAGGCTTTTTAGTTCCTTTTCACTTTCTGCCATAAGGGTGGTGTCATCTGCATATCTGAGGTGATTGATATTTCTCCTGGCAATCTTGATTCCAGCTTGTGCTTCTTCCAGTGCAGTGTTTCTCATGATGTTCTCTGCATAGAAGTTAAATAAGCAGGGTGACAATATACAGCCTTGACGTACTCCTTTTCCTATTTGGAACCAGTCTGTTGTTCCATGTCTGGTTCTAACTGTTGCTTCCTGTCCTGCATACAGATTTCTCAAGAGGCAGGTCAGGTGGTCTGGTATTCCCATCTCTTTCAGAATTTCCCACAATTTATTGTGATCCACACAGTCAAAGGCTTTGGCATAGTCAAGAAAGCAGAAAGAGATGTTTTTCTGGAACTCTCTTGCTTTTTCCATGATCCAGCGGATGTTGGCAATTTGATCTCTGGTTCTTCTGCCATTTCTAAAACCAGCTTGAACATCTGGAATTTCATGGTTCACGTATTGCTGAAGCCTGTCTTGGAGAATTTTGAGCATTACTTTACTAGCATGTGAGATGAGTGCAATTGTGTGATAGTTTGAGCATTCTTTGGCATTTCCTTTCTTTGGGATTGGAATGAAAACTGACCTTTTCCAGTCCTGTGGCCACTGCTGAGTTTTCCAAATTTTCTGGCATATTGAGTACAGCACTTTCACAGCATCATCATATGCAGAATACATCCTGCCAAATGCCAGGCTGGATGAAGCACAGCTGGAATCAAGATTTCTGGGAGAAACATCGATAACCTCCGATATGCAGATAACGCCACCTTTATGGCAGAAAGGGAAGAGGAACTAAGGAGCCTCTTGATGAAAGTGAAAGAGGAGAGTGAAAAAGCTGGCTTAATACTCAACATTCAGAAAAGTAACATCGTGGCATCCAGTCCCATCACTTCATGGCAAACAGATGTGAAAACAACAGAAACAGTGACACTTTATTTTGGGGGGCTCCAAAAGCACTGCAGATGGTGACTGCAACCATGAAATTAAAAGATGCTTACTTCTTGGAACAAAAGCTATGACTAACCTAGACAGCATATTAAAAAGCAGAGACATTACTTTGCTGACAAATGTCCATCTAGTCAAGGCTATGGTTTTTCCAGTAGCCATGTATGGATGTGAGAGTTGGACCATAAATAAGACTGAGCACTGAAGAACTGATACTTTTGAACTGTGCTGCAGAAGACTCTTGAGAGTCTCTTGGACTGCAAGGAGATCAAGTCAGTCAATCCTAAAGGTAATCAGTCCTGAATATTCATTGGAAGGACTGATCCTGAATCTAAAGCTCCAATACTTTGGCCACCTGATGCAAAGCACTGACTCACTGAAGAAGACCCTGAAGCTGGGAAAGACTGAAGACAGGAGGAGAAGGGGCGACAGAGGATGACATGGTTGGATGGCATCACTGACTCAATGGATATGAGCTTGAGCAAGCTCCAGTGGTTGGTGATGAACAGGGAAGCCTGACGTGCTGCAGTCCACGAGGTCACAAAGAGTCAGACATGACTGAGCAACTGAACTAAACTGAACCTATAGTATCATGTTATCTGCAAACAATGAATGTTTTATTTATTCTCCAATCTGAATTTCTTTTATTTCCTTTTCTTTTCTGAATCCCATAGCTAGGACTTCCAGAACTGTGTTGAATAATTGTTATGAGAGTGGGCACTATTGTCTTGTTTCTGATCTTACAGGAAATACCTTCAGCTTTTCACCATTGAGAATAATGTTTGCTGTCAGTTTGTCATATATGGCCTTTATTATGTTGAGGTAGGTTCCTTCTATGCCAGTCTTCTGGAGAATTTTATCATAAATGAGGTTTGAATTCTGTCAAAAGTTTTCTCTACATCTATTGAGATGATCATGTTTTTCTCTTTCAATTTGCTAACATGATATATCATATTGATTTGCATATATTGAAGAATCCTTAAATCAGTGGGATAAACCCCACCTGATGATGTATATAATTATTTTAATGTGTTGTTGGATTTTGTTTGCTAGAACTTTGTTGAGGATTTTTGCCTCTACACTTATCAGTAACATTAACCTAAAATTTTCTTTTTGTGATATCTTTGTCTAGTTTTGGTATCAGGGTGATGGTGGCATCAGAAAAAGAGTTTGACTGTTTTCCTCCCTCTCTAAATTTTAAGAACAGTTTGAGTAGGATAGTGCTAACTCTTCTCTGAACTTTTGATAATCTCCTGTGAAGACATCTGGTCCTGGGCTTTTGTTTGTTGAAAGGTTTTTTATCACAGTGTCAATTTCAGCATTTGTGACTCAGTTTAGTTTAGTTCAGTCACTCAGTCATATTTGACTTTTTGCAACCCCATGAACTGCAGCACTCCAGGCCTCCCTGTCCATCACCAACTCCCAGAGTTTACCCAAAGTCATGTCCATTGAGTCGCTGATGCCATCCAACCATCTCATCCTCTGTCATCCCCTTCTCCTGCCCTCAATCTTTCCCAGCATCAGGGTGTTTTCAAATGAGCAGCTCTTTGCATAAGGTAGCCAAAGTATTGGAGTTTCAGCTTCAACATTAGTTCTTCCAGCGAACACCCAGGACTGATCTCCTTTAGGATGGACTGGCTGGATCTCCTTGCAGTCCAAGGGACTCTCAAGGGCCTTCTCCAACACCACAGTTCAAAAGCATCAATTCTTCAGCGCTCAGCTTTCTTTATAGTCCAACTCTCACAGTTTGTTCATATTTTCTACTTCTTCTTTCAGTCTTAGAAGGTTGTACTTTACAGAGAATTTATCCATTTTTTTCCAGGTTGTCTATTTTATTGTCATATAATTGCTCTTACGATGATTTGCATTTCTGCATTGTCCTTCTTTTTTGTTTCTAATTTTATTGATTTGTCTCTTCTTTCTTTTGATGAGTCTGGCTAATGGTATGTCAATTTTATTTTCTCAAAGAACCAGCTTTTAGTTTTATTGATGTTCGCTGTTGTTTCCCTCATTTCTTTTTCATTTATTTCTGTCCTGATCTATGTGATTTCTTTCCTTCTACTAATGTTTAGGTTTTCTTCTTGTTTTTCTAGTTGCTTTAAGTGTAATGTTGGCTAGGTTTGTAATGTTGATTGGTTTAATGTTGGTTGATTTTTAACTTGGTGTTTTTCTCATTACTTGAGGTAAGCTTGTATTATTATAAACTTTCCTCTTAGCACTGCTTCTAATGGCATCCCATAGGTTTTGAGTTGTCATATTTTCATTGTCATTTGTTTCTAGATATTTTTTTAAATTTTCTCTTCGATTTATTCATTGTCCTCTTTGCTATTTAGAAGTGTATTGTTTAGCCTACACGTGTTTCTGTTTTTCACAGATGTTTTACATGTAATTGGTATTTAATGTTATAGCTTTGTAGTCAGAAAAAAAGCTTGATACAATTTCAATTTTTTAAAATTTACCAAGACTTGATTTGTTACCCACAGTGTGATCTATCCTGGAGACTATTCCATGTGTACTTGGGGAAAAAGTGTATTATTTTCAGTTTGTATGTGCTCCTAGGTCTGAAGTGAGTGTCTTATAGACAGCATATACAGGGATCCTTTTGTACCTACTCAGGCATACTTTTTCTTCTGGTTGGAGCATTTAAACTATTTATGTTTAAAGGTAATTATTGGTATGTATGATCCTATTACCATTTACTTTATTGATTTGGGTTTGTTTTGGTAGGCTTTTTCTTTCTCCTGTGCTTCTTATCTAGAGAAGTTCCTTTAGCATTTGTTGTAGAGCTGGTTTTGTGGTGCTCGATTCTCTTAACTGTTGATTATCTGTAAAGTTTTTGATTTCTCCATCACTCTGAATGAGATCCTTGCTGGGTAGAGAAAGCTTGGTTGTAAATTTGTTTTTTTTGTTTTTTTTTTTTCCCCCTTGTTTCATCCTTTTATGTATATCCTGACATTCCCTTCTAGTCTTCAGAGTTTCTGCTGAAAGATCTGTTGTTAACCTTATGGCCATTCCCTTATGAGGATGATACTTATTCTTTTTCTCTTGCTGCTTTTAATGTTTATTTTTTGTGTTTAATTTTCATTAGTTTGATTAATATGTGTCTTGGTGTGTTTGTTTTTGGATTTACCCTACACAGGACTCTCTGGGCTTCCCTGACTTGGGTGGCTATTTCCTTTCTCATATTAGGGAATTTTTTGAATACAGTCTCCTAGTATTTTCTCATACCCTTTCTTTCTCTCTTTTTTTTCTGAGACCCCTATAATATAAATGTTGATGTGCTTATTGTTGTCCCAGAGGTCTCTGAAACTGTCCTCATTTCTTTTCATTCTTTTTTCTTTCTTCTTCTCTGCTTTAGTAATTTACATCATTCTACCTTCCAGCTCATTTATCCATTCTTCTGCCTCAGTTATTCTGTTATTTATCCCCTTTATTGTATTTTTTTTTCTAGTAGCTCAGTCGGTAAAGAATCTCTCTGCAGTTCAGGATACCAGAGTTCAATCCCTGGGTCAAGAAGATCCCCTGGAGGAGGAAATGGCAACCCACTCCAGTATTCTTGCCTGGAAAATTCCATGGGCAGAGAAGCCTGGCGGACTACAGCCCACGGGGTCACAAGAGTTGGACACAACTTGGCAACTAAACCACCACCATTGTATTTTTTATTTCAACTATATTGTTCATTATTAATTGTCTGATTTTTATTTCCTCTCTGTGTGTGTGCTAAGTCTTTTCAGTCATGTCTGACTCTCTGTGACCCTATGGACTGTAGCTTGCCAGTCTCCTCTGTCCATGGGGATTCTCCAGGCAAGAATAATGGAGTGGGTTTCCATTTTCTCCTTCAAGGGATCTTCCTGACCCAGGGGTTGAACCCACATTCCCTATGTCTCCTGTATTGGCAGGAGTGTTCTTTAATACCAGCACCACCTGGGAAGGCCACAGATGCTTCCCTGGTGGCTCACATGGTAAGGAATCTGCCTGCAGTGCAGGACACCTGAGTTTTATCCCTAGGTTGAAAATGTTCCCCTGGAGAAAGGAATGGCTACCCACTCCAGTATTTTTGCCTGGAAATTTTCATGGACAGAGGAGCCTGGCAGGCTACAGTCCATGTGGTCACAAAGAGTCAAACATGACTGAGTGACTAACACTTATTTCCTCTGCTGCCGCTGCTGCTAAGTCACTTCAGTCGTGTCTGACTCTGTGCAACCCCATAGACGGCAGCCCACCAGGCTCCCCCGTGCCTGGGATTCTCCAGGCAACAACACTGGAGTGGGTTGCCATTTCCTTCTCCAATGTATGAAAGTGAAAAGTGAAAGTGAAGTCGCTTAGTCGTGTCTGATTCTGACTCTAGCCCTTATTAAATGTTTCTTGTATCTTCTCAATCTGTACCTCCATTATTTCATCTGTTCCTCCATTTTTTTCTCTGCAGTTTTGAATCATCTTTATTATCATTACTCTGTATTCATCTTCAGGTGGTGGTGGCGGTTTATTCTCTCAATCATGCTAACTCTTGTGACCCCATGGACCATAGCCTGCCAGGCTCCTCTATCCATGCTGCTGCTGCTGCTAAGTTGCTTCAGTCATGTCCAACTCTGTGTGAACCCATAGATGGCAGCCCACCAGGCTCCCCCGTCCCTGGGATTCTCCAGGCAACAACACTGGAGTGGGTTGCCATTTCCTTCTCCAATGTATGAAAGTGAAAAGTGAAAGTGAAGTCGCTTAGTCGTGTCTGATTCTGACTCTAGCCCTTATTAAATGTTTCTTGTATCTTCTCAATCTGTACCTCCATTATTTCATCTGTTCCTCCATTTTTTTCTCTGCAGTTTTGAATCATCTTTATTATCATTACTCTGTATTCATCTTCAGGTGGTGGTGGCGGTTTATTCTCTCAATCATGCTAACTCTTGTGACCCCATGGACCATAGCCTGCCAGGCTCCTCTATCCATGCTGCTGCTGCTGCTAAGTTGCTTCAGTCATGTCCAACTCTGTGTGAACCCATAGATGGCAGCCCACCAGGCTCCCCCGTCCCTGGGATTCTCCAGGCAACAACACTGGAGTGGGTTGCCATTTCCTTCTCCAATGTATGAAAGTGAAAAGTGAAAGTGAAGTCGCTTAGTCGTGTCTGATTCTGACTCTAGCCCTTATTAAATGTTTCTTGTATCTTCTCAATCTGTACCTCCATTATTTCATCTGTTCCTCCATTTTTTTCTCTGCAGTTTTGAATCATCTTTATTATCATTACTCTGTATTCATCTTCAGGTGGTGGTGGCGGTTTATTCTCTCAATCATGCTAACTCTTGTGACCCCATGGACCATAGCCTGCCAGGCTCCTCTATCCATGCTGCTGCTGCTGCTAAGTTGCTTCAGTCATGTCCAACTCTGTGTGAACCCATAGATGGCAGCCCACCAGGCTCCCCCGTCCCTGGGATTCTCCAGGCAAGAATACTGGAGTGGGTTGCCATTTCCTTCTCCAATGCATGAAAGTGAAAGTGAAGTCACTCAGTCGTGTCCAACTCCTAGTGATCCCATGCACTACAGCCTACCAGGCTCCTCCATCCATGGGATTTTCCAGGCAAGAGTACTGGAGTGGGTTGCTATTGCCTTCTCCATCCTCTGTCCATAGCATTTTCCAAAACTTAAGTCTAATGGTAAAAGCAACTTTAATCTGATGGGAACCTAAAAAGAAACTCACAAACTCACACTCACAAAAAGAAAAAAAAGAAAGGATAATGAGAAGAACCAAAAAAGAAGAGAGCAATCAAGCCAGGAAACAAACCCATAAATGAAAACAAATACTAAAAACTAGAGTAGCAAAAATACAAAACCAAGACATGAAGAAAATAGAATACANATATATATATATATATATATATAGTGGTATTAAGAAGAATATGGACTTCCCTGGTAGCTCAGATGGTAAAGAATCCCTCTGCAATGCAAGAGATGCAGGAGACCCAGGTTCCATTCCTGAGTTGGGAAGATCCTCTGGAGAATGGATTGGTTACCCATTCCAGTATTCTTGCCTGGAGAATTCCATGGACAGAGGAACCTGATGGGCTCCAAGTTCACAAAGAGTCAGACGTGACTGAGCAACTAACACTTTTTACTTTAAGAAGAATATTATCCTGTGGTGTCAGTTGTTCTCACCACACAGTGAGCTCAAGTCAATCTGCCTACACAGAAAGACCTCTAATATTTCTAGAAAGATCTCTGGGCCCACTGTGGGCACTGTAGGGTCTACTCCTACTCAGATATGACCTTACTGCAGCTTGTCCTTGCTTCCAAAGTCCACAACTGCCCCAAAGTCCAGTTTCAAGTTAATTGCAGGGATTTAATCCACTGCACCTGCCGTTGCAGGAATGAATTCCTTTCCTCTTCTTTGGTCACACAGCCCCTGGCACTCTGCTTTGGTTTTGGCCCCACCTCTGCTTATAGACCACCCTTTGGCATCTGATACCTGCCCAGACAAGACGATGATCTCTTACTTCCCTGGCAGGCCAAGGCTTTCCTCTGAGCTCCTCAGATGTATAGGATTAGGTATATTAGAGTATCTTCACAGCAGTCAACCCCAGTCATCTCCCTAGGATACCTGAGACTTGGCACCCAGCCTTCTTTCTGTCGCTGTGGAAGGCATGCCAACAAGTGTTTCCAGCTGGGAAGTGCTGGTCAGCAAACATCTCTGTGGTGAATTCTGTTTTGTCTTAGTATCTGGTGCTGTATTTCCCTCTGAGGTTCCAAAACTTCCCCCATCCCTGCCTATGAGGAGGTTTCCAAGTGTATGGAAACTTTTCCTCCTTCATAGCTCCCTCCTCAAGGTGCAGTTTCTTGTCCCAATTCCTTTGTCTCCTTTTTTTCTTATATCTTTTGCCCTACTTAATTCTGTGGAGATTAGCTTGCCTTTTTGGAAGTCTGAGCTCTTCTGCCAGCGTTCAGAAGGTGTTCTGTAGGAGTTGTTCCACATGCAGGTGTGTTTTTGATGTATGTGTGGAGAGGAAGGTAATCTCCACGTCTTAAAGTCCATCTTTAAAGTCTCCCCCAGTACTTATATTCTTAATCTAAACACTCTTGCCTCCACCTAGTTCTTATTAGCCCTCGATGCTTTATAAAGTGAATTCTTGAGATATTTAGGCACCCAGGAAGTAAAACTAATATATAATAGATGGGATTATAAGCTTAAATTTTACAGTTAATTTCAGAAAAAGATAACTTCTTTGGTGTCTGCAATTCAGGTTCTATCTATCTCCTCACCAAGTTTCCCTTTGAGATTAGGACTCTGCTACATGAGCATAAGTCAGAACTGAAGGACTAGGCGTGGGGACGTTTTAGGATCTAATTCTTCCTGAGCTGGATTAGAATTTAGCTCCCACATCTTTCATGACATGTGCTAGTGAGGATGCCTTTTCTACCTCCATACAGCCTTCCTGGTAATGCAAGTTCACCTGTTGTTTCTACTTCTGATAGGACATAGAAAATGATGAAAATGATTCTGACGTTTTGTTGCTGTTGTTGTTGTTGTTTTCTTACGTTTAAGACCCAAAGACACTCTGTCTACCATTTTCAAGAGGCTTCCTGCTCCCATCCTTTGTGAGCCGCCTCACTGAGTGGAACTCCGGAGCTCTGATCAATAGCCTCATAAATAACAAGTTGGTTGCAGTTAACTTTTTTCTGATCACGTTCCTTACCTCAAAAGAATAACTTCCTTTGAGTTCTGGATTTGGCTGTTGTGCAGCACTTAACAATAACACGAGACTTCAACGTCATTTCCTGATTTAATGTGGGCTGAATAGGATTGCTTTGCTATCAAACAATTTAATGACACAGGCTTGATAATTTAAGGGCTAGTGAGAAAAAAGGGTTAAAAAAAAAGAAACTTGTAACATTATTTATATTATTTATACTCTTGTCCCAAGTGAAAATTTTGCAAAAATTTGATGAGAGGAAAGTGAGGGCTTCTATGCTCAGAGATCAACCTCCATTTGTGTGTCTTGGGACCAGAAAAATTAGCTCTACTTGAATCCATTTTTTTCCCAGAAGTCCAATATTTTCAGTGTGCAATTTTTCAGAACATGAGGTTCACTCAGGATAACTTGTATCATGTTATAGCAGAAAATTTTATACCAGTGACACAGTCATGCAACACTTGAAAGAACTTTGCTTCTGTGGAACTATATTAAAATGTTGATTTGAATATGTATGTATTTGTATGTAATCAGTAAATGCCTTGGCTCTGAGGGTGTAAGAATATGAATTTAAGAGATATATATCTATTTGTGTTGTTGTTCAGTCACCCAGTCATGTCCGACTCTTTGCAACCCCACAGAAAGCAGCACTCCAGGCCTCCCTGTCCCTCACCATCTCTTGAAGTTTGCCCAAGTTCAAGTCCCTTACATCAGTGATGCCATCCAACGATCTCATCATTTGATAACCTCAATCTTCTCCTTCTGCCCTAAATCTTTCCCAGCATCAGGGACTTTTCTGATGAGTTGGCTGTTTGCAGTAGATGACCAAATTACTGGAGTTTCGTCTTCAGCATCAGTCCTTCAAATGAGTATTCAGGGTTAATTTCCCTTAAGATTGACTGGTTTGATCTTGCTGTCCAAGGACTTTCAGGAATCTTCAGCATCACAGTTCAAACACATCAATTCTTTGGCATTCTGCCTTCTTTACAGTCTAGCTCTCACAACCATATGTGACCACCAGAAAGACCATTGCCTTGACTGTATGGACCTTTGTCAGCAGAGTAATGTCTCAGCCTTTCCAAACACTGTCTAGGTTTGTCATGGCTTCTTTTTCTTCTTCTTCAGGAAATACCTCCTCTTCAGGAAAATTGGAAATATCAAGGGAACATTTCACCCAAAGATGGGCACAATAAAGAACAGAAATGGTAGAGACCTAATAGATGCTGAAGAGATCAAGAAGAGGTGGAAAGAATACACTGAAGAACTATACAAAACTTATCTTAATGAACTGGATTACTAAAGTTAGTCTGCTGATGCTGAGTCACTTCAGTCATGTCCAACTCTGTGCGACCCCATAGACGGCAACCCACCAGGCTCCCCCCGTCCCTGGGATTCTCTAGGCAAGAACAGTGGAGTGGGTTGCCATTTCCTTCTCCAAGGCATGAAAGCGAAAAGTGAAAGAAGTCGCTCAGTCCTGTCTGACTCTTAGTGACCCCATGGACTGCAGCCTACCAGGCTCCTCCATCTGCCAGGGTCCAGTCCCAGTGGAACCAGGGTGATTCGAAGGAGAGACGGAGTAGGCGAGGACAAAATTTATTTAGAGATATAAGATTAGATTAGGAAGAAATAGTGTAGTGGAGAAAAAAGGCTGAATAACTTGGTTTACGTGGAAAGCCAATAAAGTTCCAGACAAGGAGCTTGCACCATCTACGTTAGGCCACCGGCACCTGTTTGAATATCAGAGAGTGCCCCGCCTTGGGCTCTCTCTCTCATGGATCTTAAAAGCCAGGACAAGTAAGTAGACATGGTGAGCCTCCACGCCCCAGATGGGAATTCAGCCTGAAATTAAAGAGACATGGGGGAAAACAGTCCTTCCAATGACTGGCTCCAGCCTCTATTGTTCAGAGGGCCTTTTATACCTTTTTGATTGTACATAGATATCAGTGGGTAATACAAAATTATGCAGTGTTAGCAGTCCAGACTCTTATCTAAACCAGGCTTTTCTCTCTGCATACCTGATTGTATACACAAGTCTTAGGTAATTTACATCATCTTCCTGCCAAAAGGGCCAATTAACATTTTACAGCTTTTTTTCTGATAAGGGTTTGTCAACCAGGAGACTTATTTGTGTTGATCTTCCCAAAGTCTTGGTGCCACTCTCAGAAAGCACTAAATAAAGTTACATTCTTACATAGCAAGGACACAAGAGGAGTGCAGTGATATATAACAAAGAAAAGTAATTAACTCAAAAGCCTAGTGTTGCTAACATCAAAACTACTATATACCTTTTTCCATATCCTATTTACATTGATTAACATTCTCCCAGGTGCCTAAAAGATAAAGAATATGGAGGCCTGGCGGCAATCAATGAGTCAACAGTGAAAACCCATCACCAATATGATTTTTAGCTCTTTAGAAAAGGCTCTGTATCTTTAAGATGCTTTTAAGCTTTGTGTCTCTCGCGGTTGGAGGGCTGTAAGCAATTCACAAACTGTAAGAGGTCCGGGGAACCTGTTAGGCAAGCTAGAGAGCTATCAGAGGGGTTTTAACTGAAACATCCCTTTCAAATGCAGAAGACTAAAGCCCTGATTTGACTTTTTCCAGAGAATATTAGAAGAGTAGAAAAGCAGGCAGATTTTTATTTTTGGGAGGGTGGATGCTCAGGAAATTCCATGGGGAAAACCTGAAGCTCTCACGTCCTTACGTTTGTCAGGCTTCCTTCCGCATGACCTTGTCACGGGCGGGATTCCTCACGCTGGCTCCCAGCATCCTTCCATGGGGTTTTCCAGGCAAGAGTACTGGAGTGGGGTGCCATTGCCTTCTCCAGCACACTGCTGTTAATAAAGCTTGTGGATGCAATGGAATCCCAATAGAGCTATTCAAAACTCTAAAGGATGATGCCATCAAGGTGTTGTTTTTGATATGTCAGCAAATCTTGAAGACCCAGCAGTGGCCACAGGACTGGAAAAGGTCAATTCTCATCCCACTTCCCAAGAAGGATATGAGTAAAGAATGTGCTAACCACCAGACAATTGCACTCACATCTAGTTTTACCTATGTGTATATTTAACATATTTTAAAGGCCACACCTGGGGGTCTACAAGAATGTCACTCCAAGACAGGTGTTTGTATTACTCAATCTGAGAAACACTATTGTTTGATTGCCATCTCTGCAAT
Source organism: Redunca redunca (assembly GCA_006410935.1). Classification (NCBI taxonomy): domain Eukaryota; kingdom Metazoa; phylum Chordata; class Mammalia; order Artiodactyla; family Bovidae; genus Redunca; species Redunca redunca. The sequence goes on from SJYQ01004444.1 coordinate 36,865, forward strand.
CTCCTTAGCTACCAACTCCTTAGTCCTGTTTTGCTGCATACACTTTTGTGAAAAGCTGAGATTTCACAATTTATTAGTTACCTGCTGTCACAATATTCTTCATAGTAGCACTATTTACAGTATCCAAGACATGAAAACAACCTAAATGTCCATCAACAGATGAATGGATATGTGGTATGTATATACAATGGAATACTACTCAGCCATAAAGGAGAATGAAATAATGCTATTTGCAGCAACATGGATGGATCTAGAGATTATCATATTAATTGAAGTAAGTCATGTAGAGAAATACAAAAACCATATGATGTCACTTAGATTTGCAACCTAAAATACGATACAAATGAACTTGTCTATGAAACACAAACAGACTGACAGATATAGAGAACAAAATCGTGGTCAACAAGGGGGTAGGGGTTGAAAAGGGTTTGTATTGGGAGTTTGAAATTAGCAGGTGCAAACTATTANGTTTAGTCACTCAGTCATGTCGAACTTTGTGACCCCATGGACTGCAGCATGCTAGGCTTCCCTGCATGCCAGTCCATCCCTGACTCCTGGAGTTTACTCAAACTCATATCCATTGAGTCAGTGATGCCATCCAATCATCCCATCCTCTATCATCCCCTTCTCCCACCTTCAATCTTTTCCAGCATCAAGGTCTTTTCAAATGAGTCAGTTCTTCGCATCAGGTGGCCAAAGTATTGGAGTATCAGCTTCAGCATCAGTCCTTCCAACGAATATTCAGGACTGATTTCCTTTAGGATGGACTGATTGGATCTCCTTGCAGTCCAAGGGACTCTCAAGAGTCTTCTCCAACACCATAGTTCAAAAGCATCAATTCTTTGGTGCTCAGCTTTCTTTATAGTCCAACTCTCACACCCATACATGACTACTGGAAAAATCATAGCTTTGACTAGGTGGACCTTTGTTGGCAAAGTAATATCTCTGCTTCTTAATATTCTGTCTAGGTTGGTCATAACTTTTCTTCCAAGGAGCAAGTGTCGTTTAATTTCATGGCTGCAGTCACCATCTGCAGTGATTTTGGAGCCCAGAAAAATAGAAATAAAGTCTGTCACTATTTCCATTGTTTCCCCATCTATTTGCCATGAAGTGATAGGACCAGATGCCATAAATATGTATAATACATGCTGTGCTGTTTTTAGTTGCTCAGTCATGTCTGAATCTTTGCAACCCCATGGACTATAGTCCTCTGGTCTCCTCTGTCCATGGGGATTCTCCAGGCAAGAATACTGGAGTGGGTTGTCACGCACTCCTCCAGGGCATCTTCCCAACCCAGGGATCGAAGCCAGGTCTCCCACATTGCAGGTGGATTCTTGACCATCTGAGCCACCAGGGAAGCCCAAGAATACTGGAGTGGATAGCCTATCCCTTCTCCAAGGGATCTTCCCAATCCAGGAATCGAACTGGGATCTCCCACATTACAGGCAGATTCTTTACCAGCTGAGCTACCAGGGAAGCTTATATATATGCCTATATATATTATATATCTATATATAAAGTGATTTCGATGTTCAGTAGAAATTAACACATTATTACAAATCAATTATACTCTAATAATTCTTTTAATGCTGCATAACAAACCACCCCCAAACTTATTTTAAGCAACAGTCACCATTTTCTCTTATAGCTGCCTCTGTTTTTCACTTCACATCCATGGATTAACTATTGTGGTTCAGCTTTACATATTTCTCTCTCTCTCTCTCTCTCTCTTTTTTTTTTTTTTGCCTGGACAACCAAGTAAAGGCACAAAAAAGAAAGAGTAGAGGCTTCTTAATACCTACACTCAAAACTGACATGCTATTACTTTTGGCTACTTGCCATTAACCAAAACAAGTAGTCTGACCAAGTTCAAAGTCAAAGGATGGGGAAATACATTCCTCCACCTTGAGACTATGGCAAGGGTATTGTTGCAAGGAGTAATGGATTAGGGCCAACCATTTAGTCTACCATTGTCAGTGACTGGTTGGGAATCCTGGATACTACCTTTGTTCTATTTTTTGTTAATAACTCCTGAGCAGTTATACTGAGCAAAGTGTTTGCTGAAATAACTTTATGGTTCTGGACAAGCTAGGTGAGATGATACACTGATTAAAACAGGACAAAGGTAATATATATGCCTAGCCAAGAAGAATGAGCAACTTCTATCAGTGAGACCATAAGAATAGCAACATATTAGGAACTGAAAACAAATCATCCATGCTCTGAAATCAGTTTCTTAAATTTCTGTTGAATATAGTCTTTATCATTATATATGTAAACATATGTATGTATACATACAAATACACTGAAGTTCACAGTAGTATACAGAAGTATATAGAAGTTCACTATAGTTCAAAAACATTTACAAGACACTTTGTTCTTGTAAATGTTTAATTGTAGATTATTTTCATGACTCTTGTGCTCATTTCTATTCTATGTCACAAAGTCTTGAGTGACAAGAATTGTTCACTATTTTTGTTTATATAATAGAAACTAAATGTTACAAATGTATTCCATCTTCATGATTACAAACATTACAGGGCAAGGTGGGTAAACAAGGCTAATAAAGCAGTCTCTTTTCTTCTATTTAACCAGATGCAACATTTTGACACTTTTATGATATGCAAGTTGTCTTAATTCATTGACGACTCATTGACTTGTTATGAAAGCCAGCAACAGCAAATCTTTGCTGTGGGATCTTTCTCCATACCTACTCCAAGTATCTTAATTCCTGAACTACACCATGAACTCAGAAATGATATTCACTGAAACATTCTTGAAGCTTTTACATCTTTATCTGACACCTCTTACTAAGGCAGGGAACTATCTCATAAAGACTGTTTTCCTTTAATTTAATTTATTAATTTTTGGCTGTGTTGGATCTTTCTTGCTGCATGGGCCTTTCTCTAGTTGTGACAAGTTGGGTCTGCTCTCTAGTTAGAGCACAGGCTAGCAGGCTAGCAGGCTTCTGCAGTGGCAGCTCCCAGATTTCAGAGCACAGGCTTAACAGTTGTGGTGCATGGGTTTAGCTGCTCTGAAGCATGTGAGATCCTCCTGGATGAGGGATCAAACCCTTGTCTCCCGCATTGGTGGGTGGATTCCTCACCACTGAGCAACCAGGGAAGCCCAAGACTGTCTGCTTAACTAACCCAAGCCACCAGTAATCTTAACCATTAAGTTAATATATAAAAATAAACTGCCCTTGATAAATGTAATATCGCCTGCCATATCAGTAAATAGTGTCACAATCATCAGTGGTTGCAGCCAAGCAGCCACCACCAAAGGTGTGCTAGTGAGCTGGTGAATCATCTGGGAAGGAAGCAAAGAATACCTGCCTTCTAGCAGCTGTCAGACTGCAGCCACTCCCTAAGGTCAGCCCTGAGTTTCCTCAGGATGTAAAAACACACAGTACTGGCCCCACACAGTTGAGGTGCCTATCAAAGGAAGGCTTTCAGTGAGCCCAGACTCTTGCATCTTCCCATATATAGAAAGGCACTGAATTCCTTAACGTGGGATATCTGGTTTTGTTTAATTAACCAGAATTGTTTGTTGTCCTGCCCTTTGTCACAGACTCCTATATCCTATGCATCCTAGCTGCCTCTTCATCTCCTCAGAGCAGTTCTCTCAGGGACACTTGAGATGCTGCCTCATGGGCTTGACGTTCTAAAAATTCCCAAAACATAATTCTCAACTTTCAGGTTTATGAATAAATTTTTAGTGGGCACTCCCAAACATTGACCAAAGCTGTTGTGCCAGATCAATTTTCAGAACACTAATTCCCTGAAAGAGAAATCATAACCAGCTGCTTCCATGAACAGTGACACCCCCCCACCCCAATACAGTGTACCTAGTGTCCAGAGTATAACCAAAAACTTCAGCTAGCCCTAGTCATCCTGAGTGGTTCATTGGCATTTACATATGAGTGTTATGCCCAGAGTCCGAGTCCCCAAAACTGAGAGAATAAGACGTCCACAGCAATGCAAAAACATAAAGGGATTTTATTACTAGCCCGGGCTAGGGCTCCCGTCTCATCCAGCACAGTGGAGTCTTGACGAGAGCCCCGAGCTCTGAATTACAGCTGCTTATATACAGGTGGTCTTTTGTCTGAGCAATAGTTTAGTTGGTGTGTGGTAACTGACTCAACCTTGGGTCATCATGGTGTTTGACTTAACCTTGATTGTCTCAACCTTGGGTCATCGGGGACCTTGGTGTCATCGGGGGCTTCCTAGAATTATGACTCATGCTTACAAGAACCTGAGGCTTAGGCCTAGTGTGGCCTGTTGAGCCTGTCATGGCTCAGGTCAGGTCCCAACAATGAGTATATGTTAAGCCAAGTATTGCATCTGTAATCCCAAGAAGTCATTCAATTTTAACACACTGAGTTCCTGCAAGATGTCAGAGCAAGTGAGAATTCACCTCAAAGCAAAGAGTTCATCATCTTTTACAGTTAATAACATTGGATTCACACAGCAGTAACTTGTAGTAAGCAGCAGCTGAAAGTGAGAACTTAGTTCCCTGACTGGGAATCAAAACTGGGAATCAAACTTAGTTCCCTGACTGGTTGCCTGGGTGGCAACCAGGAATCCTAACCTCTAGAACACAGGGGTCAGTGTGTAGAATCTAAGTCCCTAGTCTTTGCCTAGGGACTTTGTTTCCTTGTAAGAAAAAAATCAGACAAGGAGTCAGAAGCTATAGAGCAAGGAAAGTATTAGAAAAGCAGAGTATGTGTGGAAAGACGCATAGGCAAGGAGTTGCTAGAGTCGTATGTTTGGGAATTTTAAATTCTTTGTAAGAGGACAGTCTTTTGGGTCTTTGTCTTCTTCTTGGCCGGTCATCTTACTTTGACCCCTACTGGTTAATTTATCTTAGGGCCATCCCCTGGGTAGGCATGCACCCTTAGTCGAGGTGGATTTTATGTGTGGGGGATAGCAAGATTTATTATGGTCTGGCATCCCCTGCCTCTGTAGTTGTTGCAGGGAAGGGCCAATTTTGACTCCATTATGAATTTAAATGACTATAACTTTTGCTTTTTGTTGCTTTTGTTATTATGTGAGTGTGTTAGTCACTTGTGTCCAGCTCTTTGCTACCCCATGAACTGTAGCCCACCAGCCTCCTCTGTCCATGTAATTCTCCAGGCAAAAATACAGGAGAGGGTGGTCATTCCCTTCTCCAGGGGATCTTCCTGACCCAGTGATCAAACCCCATGCGTGCATGCTTGCTAAGGGTGGTCATTCCCTTCTCCAGGGGATCTTCCTGACCCAGTGATCAAACCCCATGCGTGCATGCTTGCTAAGTCGCTTCGGTCATGCCCGACTCTGTGCAACCCTATGGACAGCAGCCCCCAGGCTCCTCTGTCCACAGGATTGTCTAGGCAAGAATACTGAAGTGGGTTGCCATTTCCTTCTCCAGTCTCCTGCATTGCAGGCAGATTCTCTACCATTTGAGCCACAGGGAAGCCCACTTTTGTTATTATAATCATACATAATGACCTGCCTCAGGGAACCCTGCCCCTCTACCTGAAGACATTAACACTTAAGCAGGCAGTACAAGGCCCTTTAAGGAGGAGGCGAACATTCTCACTCATGCTTTCCTTAAGCCTTGTGCAACAATGTATCTTGCCCAAGAACTGGCCTTTCTTTTTTTTTTCAAAGAAGTAAAACATTTTTAATCAGAAAGTACAGTATCTTGAAAAGCACAGTAGTACAGGACAACGGGGACTGGCATCAAGTGAACAGGCAAGAAGAGTTACTGACTGGAGAGGAAGGGAGGGTGGGAGATGGTAGAGATGGTCATCAGCAACAAGAGACAGAGGGCAAGCTGCGATTTCATACCTGCAATTGATGGCACAGGTTCTGGTTCCTTGCTGGATTCAATTCTGTCTACCTTCTTGAAAGAACAATTCAGTCATGTCTGAGTGGTAGCTCTTTTTTTCTCATCATAGATGCCACAGTAGCACTGGATTACATTCTAAATGGCTGTTGCAACTTTCATGTACCATCCTACATTTGGGTCCTGTGCCTCAAAACCTAAAAGTGCCTCCTCAAACAGAGCTAACTTATGTGATTAGAAGGGAAAACACTTCGAACGTTCACAACTTGAAGGTTCATATATAGAGATTTAAAGTAGAATGAACTGAACAAGTACAGTAACACAGACTAGAGGAGAACAAAGGTGTATTTCAGGTCCCTGAAATATGACAGGGACAATCTGAAACAGCATTAGAAAGCAGAGTTCATGCTCAACATTGGCAGGCAGAAGGAACAGGACAAAAATAAAAGTGAAGCTGTCACAGAAAAGCCAGCTTTCTACTAAGTTAAGTATTGTGGGAGACTGTTAAGTCACATATTAGCAGTCTCACCAATAATGTGACCACATCTGTGATCAGAATTTTCAACAATAAAATTATTTACATATGTATCTGCTGCTAAGTCCCTTCAGTCATGTCCGACTCTGTGTGACCCCATAGATGGAAGCCCACCAGGCTCCCCCCATTCCTGGGATTCTCCAGGCAAGAACACTGGAGTGGGTTGCCATTTCCTTCTCCAATTCATGAAAGTGAAAAGTGAAAGTGAAGTCACTCAGGCATGTCTGACTCTTCACGACCCCATGGACTGCAGCCCACCAGGCTCCTCCACCCATGGGATTCTCCAGCCAAGAGTACTAGAGTAGGGTGCCATTGCCTTCTCCATACATATATATAGTATAGTACAAATATTTTTCTAACCTTTAATTTCCCAAGCATGTTCATTCACATCTGACTGACTGATAGTACATAATATTCTTTTGCAATAGGTCAGTCAGGACATCTGTGTTATCCCAGTTATACAAAAACAGATACAAAATGGTGTTGGGACTTCCTTGCCTGAAATTACTAAGCATGTGTGCATATTTTTAAAATCTCTTTCTTTCCATTCTGCCCCTTTGGCTTCATTTTATTAATACACTATCTACCCTTCTCTAGTATCCCTCTCTCCTGTGGAAGGCATCACTATCCAGTCACTCAAGCCAAATCTCCTTTGTCATCTCCTGAACAATAGTCATTAATGTTAACAAGACATCTTCCTAAATTTCTGGGATTGATTTCTTCCCCATTAGAGTTCCTTTTTGCAAGTCCATTTCTTCCTCATAAGTCTGACATGTTCTTAATTGCTCTGCCACAGTTTTCTTTTCTTCAGTCAGTGGTAACAGCTCCAGGTCTGTTTCTTTCTGCAGTTCTTGTATCAAGGTCATAGTCTTATTGAAAGTAGCACAAATGCGGCTCTTAGTCTCTTTCTGCTCCACTGCACTTGGTTTAAAGCAAACATGCAAAGTTTGATTATCGAGACTTTATTGCTGACAATCCCTTTAAAAGTGTAACTGGATTTTTCTTGCCTGCTGAATCAGGATAATTAGTCTTTATTTCATATTCCAGCCTGTACTGAATGTAGTCCAGATCAGAGTCAGCTTTCTGGAACATAAGTTCCAGCTTACCAACCTCCGCCTCCATGTTGAATAGTTCAGAACTGGCCTTTCTTTAGGAGCAAATGAATACACAGAACAAAGCCTACTCATGGAAATGCTTTTCTTAGACTCTATGTTAATGATTATAATTGTAACAAATCTTGCCTGTGAATCTCTTTCTTAAAACAATGTATCTTATGCAGAAAAGCGTTGTCTGGAACACTTCCTTCCGGTTTCCTTCTGGTTAATTTTGTACTGAAGCCATCTTAGGATATATGCCTTGGGAAAGGGTCTAGTGGAACTCTTAACAACCTCCAGGTATTCTTCTTCTCTATCCTCAGCAGCCATTGAAAAGTATATAATTCTCTGCATGAAACAGTGAGGTGTGTACTCTTTTGCCCTTTTCTGATATCTATGTCAGAAGCTTTCTCTGTCCTGTCACTTTAAATAAAACTTTGTTACACAAAGCTCTGATCGACTGAGATCTTGTCTTTTGGTCCCAGAGTAAAATTTTCTCCTTCAAAAATAAAAATAAAAAATAAATTTTCTCCTTCAGAGACCATGGATACCTGCACCATTCACAGTAAGTTATCAGCAACCCATCCCTAATGGCCTGCCTCAGGGATCCCTGCCCCTCTGCCTGTTTCTGTTCAGTTGCTCAGTCACCTATGACTCTTTGTGAACCCATGGACTGCAGCATGCCAAGTTTCCCTGTCCTTCTCAGTCTCCTGAGGCTTGCTCAAACTCATGTCCATTGAGTCAGTGAACATCCAACCATCTAATCCCCTGTCATCCCCTTCTCCTGCCTTCAATCTTTCCCAGCATCAGGGTTTTTTCCAATGAGTCGGCTATTTTCATCATGTGGTCAAAGTATTGGACCTTCAGCATCAGCCCTTCCAATGAATATTCAGGGTTGATTTCCTTTAGGATTGACTGGTTTGATCTCCTTGCAGTCCAAGGGACTCTCAAGAGTCTATCCAGCCCCACAGTTAGAAAGAATCAGTTCTTAAGCACCCAGTCTTCCTTATGGTTTAAGACCCACATCTGTACAAGACTACTGGAAAAACCATAGATTTGACTATATGCACTTTTTTCAGCAAAGCGATGTCTGTGCTTTTTAACACACTGTCTACATTTGTCATAGCTTTTCCTCCAAGGATCGTGTCTTTTAATTTCATGGCTGCAGTTACCATTCACAGTGATTTTGGAACCCAAGAAAATAAAGTCTGTCACCATTTCCATTGTTCCCATATCTATCGGCCATGAAGTGATGGGACTGGATGACATGATCTTAGCGTTTTTGAATGTTCAGTTTTAAGTTGGTTTTTTCACTCAACTTTTTCACTTTCATCAAAAAGCTCTTTAGTCCCTTTTTGCTTTCTGCCATAAGGGTGGTGACACCTGCATAACTGAGGTTATTGATATTTCTTCCAGAAATCTTGATTCCAGCTTGTGCTTCATCCAGCCTGGCATTTCACACGATGTGCACTTCATATAAATTAAATAAACAGGGTGATAATATACAGTCTTGATGTCTCTTTTCCCAGTTTGGAACCAGTCCATTGTTCCATGACCAGTTCTGTTTCTTCTTGACCTGCATACAGGTTTCTCAGGAGGCAGGTAAGGTGGTCTGGTATTCCCATTTCTTTAAGAGTTTTCCACAGTTTGTTGTGATCTACACAGTCAAAGGTTTTATCATAGTCAATGAAGCAGAAGTTTTTCTGTAATTCTCTAGCTTTTTCTATGACACAATGGATGTTGGCAATTTGATCTCTGGTTCCTCTGCCTTTTCTAAACCCAGCTTGAACATCTGGAAGTTCTCAGTTCACACACTATTAAAGCCTAGCTTGAAGTGTCTTGAGTTATTACCTTGCTAGCATGTGAAATGAGTGCAGTTGCAGGTGCCCCCTGGCCTTCTGAGGGGCACCTGCACAGGTGAACGCCCCGCCCTGCCCCCTGCACCTCCCTCTTCCACCGTGCACCGCTGGGTGGGAGCTGGCGGCCGGGGCGGTGGCCCTGGGAGTGGGGAGGCCCTTGCCTGTGGGGTGTGCCAGCTGGTCGGCCTGGCGTGGCCTTGGGGCCCCAATAAATGTCCCAGAAAGGAGGATGTCCAGTTCTGGATTCCCCGGATAGGCCTTTTGCAGTTGTGTGGTAGTTTGATCATTCTTTGGTATTGCCTTTCTTTGGGACTGGAATGAAAACTGACCTTTTCCAATCCTGTTGCTACTGCTGAGTCTTCCAAATTAACTGTCGTACTGAGTGCAGCACTTTCACAGCATCATCTTTTAGGATTTGAAATAGCTCCACTGCAATTCCATCACCTCCACTAGCTTTGTTCATAGTGATGTTCCTAAGGCCTACTTGACCTCACTCCAAGATGTCTAACTCCAGGTGACAGATCACACCATCATGGTTATCCAGGTCATTAAGATCTTTCGGGTATAGTTCTTCTGTGTATTCTTGCCACCTCTTCTTAGTATCTTCTGCTTCTCTTAGATCCATACTGTTTTTGTCCTTTATTGTGCCCGTCTTTGCATGAAATGTTCCCTTGGTATCTCTGATTTTCTTGAAAAGATCTCTGGTCTTTCCCATTTTATTATTTTCCTCTGTTTCCTTGCATTGTTCACTTAGGAAGGCTTTTTTTTTTTTTAATCTCTCCTTGCTACTCTTTGGAACTCTGCATTCCAATGGGTAAATCTTTCCTTTTCCCTTTGCCTTTGGCTTCTTCTCTTTTCTCAGCTATCTGTACGGCCTCTTCAGACAACCATTTTGCCTTTTGGCATTTCTTTTTCTTGGGGATGGTTTAGATCACTGCCTCCTGTACAATGTCATTCACCTCTGTCCATAGTTCTTCAGGCACTCTGTCTATCAGATCTAATCCCTTGAATCTATTTCTCACTTCCACTTTATAATCATAAGGAATTTGATTTAGGTCATACCTGAATGGTCTAGGGGTTTTCCCTACTTTCTTCAATTTAAGTCTGAATTTTGCATTAAGGAGTTCATGATCTGAGCCACAGTTAGTTCCCGGTCTTGTTTTTGCTGACTGTATAGAGCTTCTCCATCTTGGGCTGTAAAGAATATAATCAACCTGATTTAGATAATGACCATCTGGTGGTGTCTCTATGTTGAGTCATTTCTTGTGTTGTTGTCATTTTTTGTTGTGTTTGCTATGACCAGTGTGTTCTTTTGCCAAAGCTCTGTTAGCCTTTGCCCTGCTTCATTTTGTACTCCAAGGCCAAACTTTCCTGTTATACCAGTTATCTCTTAACTTCTTACTTTTGCATTCCAGTACTCTATGATGAAAAGGACATCTTTTTTTTTTTTTTTTTTTTGGTGTTAGTTCTAGAAAGTCTTGTAGGTCTTCATAGAACCATTCAACTTCAGCTTCTTTGGCATTCATGACTGAGGCCTAGACTTGGATTATTTTGATATTAACTGATTTGCCTTGGAAATGAAATGAGATCATTCTGTTGTTTTTGAAATTGCACCCAAGTAACTGCATCTCAGACTCTTGTTGACAATGAGGGCTACTCCATTTCTTATAAGGTATTCTTGCTCACAGTAATAGATATAATGGTTATCTCAATTAAATTCACCTATACTGACTTGATGGACATGAGTCTGAGTGAACTCCGGGAGTTGGTGATGGACAGGGAGGCCTGGCGTGCTGCAATTCATGGTGTCGCAAAGAGTCAGACACGACTGAGAGACTGAACTGAAGTGAACTGAATTCTGATCCATTTTAGTTCACTGATTCCTAAAATGTCAATGTTCACTTTTGCCATCTCTTGTTTGACCATTTCCAATTTACCTTGATTCGCGGACCTAACACTCCAGGATCCTATGCAATATTTTTCTTTATAGCATTGGACATTACTTTCACCACCAGACACCTTCACATCTGGGCATTGTTTCCACTTTGGCTCAGCCTCTTCATTTCTTCTGGAGCTGTTTCTCCACTCTTCTCCAGTAGCATATTGGGCACCTACTGACCTGGGGAGTTCATCTTTCAGTGTTATACCTTTTTGTCATTTCATACTGTTCATGGGGTTCTCAAAGCAAGAATGCTGAAGTGTTTGCCATTCCCTTCTCCAGTGGACCATGTTTTGTCAGAACTCTTTACCATGACCCATCTGTCTACATGGCTGTCCTACATGGCCCAGCTCAGTTTCATTGAGTTACACAGGTTGTGATCCATGTGATCAACTCGGTTAGTTTTCATTCATTGTGGCTTTCTCTGCCTGTAAGAGATTAAAACTTTCCTTCCCTAAGGTTGGCCATTTCAGGAGATATTTGCAAGATAAGGTCTTTACCTCCTCAACTCCTCCCCCTCTCTGTTCTATAAAAGAACTTAGTATCCAGACTCCCCCCCGCCCCACCCTCCCATGATGGTTATTCTTCTGGGTAAGGCAAAAGGATGAACAGGGTGCCAGTTGTAAATGTCAAGCCTGAAGACCATCTATCTCCTGCTTCAATAAGAGGAGAAACAGCAAGGACAGGGGGAATAAAATTCCTCCTTCTGTTGTATTAAGGGAGACCCCCTTCAGGGCTCCAAAAGTGGGCCCTTGTCTCACCAGAAAAGAATTGTCTGAGGAGACATGTGCTGATAGAAGGAAGAGACTTTATTGGAATTGGCACCCGGCTGGAGAGCAGCAAGGTAAGGGAACTCAGAAGAACTGCTCTGCCACATGGCTTGCAGTTTTGGGTTTATGGAGATGGGATGCATCTCCAGGTTGTCTTTGGCCAATCATCCTGACTCAAGAGTCCTTCCTGGTGGCATGCACATTGCTCAGCCAAGATGGATGACAGCAACAAAGAGTCTGGGAAGTGGTCAGACATGTGGTGTCTCCTTTTGACTTTTCCCCAACTCCTTCAGTTGGTGGTGGCTTAATAGTTCCATGTTCCTTACCAGGACCTCCTGTCAAAAACCAATCCATGCAAGTGGTTACTATGGTGCCTGGCCAGGGTGGGCGGTTTCAGTCAGTGTGGTTCCCCTAACAACCCCCCCCGAGAGACTTCAAACTCAAGATACTTCTTGGGAATTGGGACAGAGGTCTCTTTCTTCTGTAACATTTTCCTGCTGTGCATGGGCGTAGACCTGCCTAGAAGAGCAGAAGTCTTTCTCTACCTGATCTAAGTTGCTGCTGCTAGGTCACTTCAGTTGTGTCCGACTGTGTGCGACCCCATAGACGGCAGCTCACCAGGCTCCCCCGTCCCTGGGATTCTCAAGGTTGCCATTTCCTTCTCCAATCCATGAAAGTGAAAAGTGAAGTTGCTCAGTCGTGCCGAACTCTAAGTGACCCCATGGACTGCAGCCTACCAGGCTCCTCCATCCATGGGATTTTCCAGGCAAGAGTACTGGAGTGGGGTGCCATTGCCTTCTCTGTGATCTAAGTTGAGGTGTTCTGTATCTGAAACCCTTGTAGTAACATCAGTTTGGTTTGGAACTGTTGGAATCTGTTGTAGATAAACTTTGTAAGGAGTTGGAGTATACAGGAGCCCAATAGGAGTCCTAATAAGATAGTTATTGCTGGACCCAGAAATGGCAGGAGCCAAGAAGGGAAAGAACTCCATACACCTGTTGAGCTCATATCCAAGATCTCTGTGGCCTGTTCCAAAAGCCCCTTGATATCTTCTTGGACCTGCCCAGACCGGTTATAATAAAAAGAGCATTCTTCCCTTAGATAGAGACAAGTGCTGCTCTGCCCTGCAGTCAGTAAATCTAGAGTCCAACGATTTTGTAGGACCACTGTGGCTTGGGACTGTAACAAGGATTGTAGATGTTGGACGGTCCTTGCAGCTTTTTCTATGGACACAGAAATGTTGGTAGAAAGCTGCTGAAATGTATATAAAGAAGTTCCCTCAGTGGCAACTCCTGTCAAACCAGAAGTCAGCCCTAATGCCAGAAAAGGGGGCTAATTACCACTGCATGACATAACCTCTAGTGGGTAATACTGGTGGAGGCAAGGAGGTATTACTCCAGGCTACATCTATGTACAGCATGACACACTCTGGAGAGCAAGTTCCTGTCCAAAAAGGTGGCAGGGATAAACAAGCTTTATCCCCACATATGAAGTAGACACCATGACTGAGTTCAAGCTGGGCAACAAAACAAGCTTACCAAAGGGGGACAGGATTTCCATCTGCCTTAAAACTGGAACAGGGCAGTCCTTTAGCAGCTGGGAGGAGACCATCACCCCACTTGCTGCAAAACCACAGCAGTGAGGGCATTTAGGAAGGGATTCAAGCGTGGTAGGCATCCTCGGATCTGTCCTTGAGGTAGAGAGTATTTCGTTTAGGTTCCCACATATGTTTTCAATGGTGGAGACCCCTACAAGGGAACAACAGGGGGCCAGAGTTGCCTGTCTGATTTAGAAATTAGGATGATCAGGTGTGGTTTTTGGTTGTCCAGAAAAATACATGGATTTTGAGACCAGTTAATGGCAACTGAGGAGAGCCTCATGCTCAGGGATAGGTATAGCGTGTCAGTTCTGCCAGAACTTCTAATCCCCAGGCTTTGGGCAAAATCATAATCAGTTCAGTCAGTTCAGTCGCTCAGTCGTGTCTGACTCTTTGCGACCCCATGAATCACAGCACGCCAAGCCTCCCTGTCCATCACCAACTCCCGGAGTTCTCTCAGATTCACGTCCATCGAGTCAGAGATGCCATCCAGCCATCTCATCCTCTGTCGTCCCCTTCTTCTCCTGCCCCCAATCCCTCCCAGCATCAAAGTCTTTTCCAGTGAGTCAACTCTTCGCATGAGGTGGCCAAAGTACTGGAGCTTCAGCTTTAGCATCATTCCTTCCAAAGAAATCCCAGGGCTGACCTCCTTCATAATGGACTGGCTGGATCTCCTTGCAGTCTCCTCCAACACCACAGTTCAAAAGCATCAATTCTTCGGCGCTCAGCCTTCTTTACAGTCCAACTCTCACATCCATACATGACTACTGGAAAAGCCATACCTTTGACTAGATGGGCCTTAGTTGGCAAAGTAATGTCTCTGCTTTTGAATATGCTATCTAGGTTGGTTATAACTTTTCTTCCAAGGAGTAAGCATCTTTTAATTTCATGGCTGCAGTCACCATATGCAGTGATTTTGGCGCCCCAAAAAATAAAGTCTGATACTGTTTCCACTGTTTCCCCATCTACTTCCCAGGAAGTGATGGGACCGGATGCCATGATCTTCGTTTTCTGAATGTTGAGCTTTAAGCCAACTTCTTCACTCTCCTCTTTCACTTTCCTCAAGAGGCTTTTTAGTTCCTCTTCACTTTCTGCCATAAGGGTGGTGTCATCTGCATATCTGAGGTTATTGAGATTTCTCCCGGCAATCTTGATTCCAGCTTGTGTTTCTTCCAGTCCAGCGTTTCTCATGATGTTCTCTGCATAGAAGTTAAATAAGCAGGGTGACAATATACAGCCTTGATGTACTCCTTTTCCTATTTGGAACCAATCTGTTGTTCCATGTCCAGTTCTAACTGTCGCTTCCTGACCTGCATACAGATTTCTCAAGAGGCAGGTCAGGTGGTCTGGTATTCCCATCAAATCATAATACCCTAGAGCAATTCCTAGATCCTGGTTTTCTCCATCAGTTCTGACACTGAAGGTTACCCCCCATTGTGAGTTGTCCAGATTTCCCACAGATACTCCTGTTGGGGAGTCACTTTTGAGACAGATAGGGAAGGTCACTTTGGGAATGTTAGTCAAGAGAGAAAATAAGGGTCTGAATGGGATTGCAGATGTTATCATAGGAGTAAATAAAGACAGCTGTTGCTGATACCAAGGCATGAAGTTTTTCTCCCCTTTTACCCAAAAGGCCATGCCATGACCAGATGGGGCACACTGGGTGACAGCATGTAGCTGGGCTGGAAGGGTGGACCATTGATACCCTGGGATAGGTTGGACATATCCCCAACTTCTGCTGCTAATGCAGATTCAGCAAGGGGCGGTTACACTGAGTCAAGAAGAGTGTCGTTTTCAAGCGTATATGCATCATTAAGGGAGAAGTTAATAGCTGTGCAGGAAGGCATGATAAGGAAGAGGAGAAACATCATAAGATGCATTGACTTACCTGAGGGAGATTTGATGGTGTTCCACCTGAACAAGTCTTCAACAGGTTCACAGGAATAGTTGTCCTCTGCTTTTGGAGTCTCAGTCCCCATCTCCCCCTCCTGTAAGGGCACAGGGTTTTATTCTAGAATTCTGGACCCAGGAAGATAGACCCTTCACTTTTACAGCAGTTGAGGTTACTAGGACAACTTGATATGGCCCTGTCCAATTCTCAGACATCTGGCTTGGACTCCCTTTCTCTTGCCAGGTCTTTACTAATACTTGGTCCCCCAGCTCTACTTGGGTTTTTTTTTAAGTCCTCCTGTGGTCTAGGAAGACCTTTCTCCACATCGCAGTTCTTGTTGAAACCTTCCCAGGTCAACTGTATGTTTTAGGAGTTTATTGGTGTCCTCTTAAAAAAAAAAATCAGAATCAGAAGTTAAGAATGGACGTTTATACATCATTTCATAAGGGCTTAATAGTAGCTATTTGGGGGCTGCCTGTACCCTTATGAGGGCTATGGGTAGCATATGGATCCATTTATTATATGTTTCTTGACAGAGTGCAGCCATAGCCCTTTTAAGAGTCTGGTTGGCTCTCTTCACCTTCCCAGAGAGGAGGGAATGGCAACCCCCTCCAGTATTCTTGCCTGGAGAATCCCTATGGACAGAGGAGCCTGACTGACTACACTCCATGAGTCGCAAAGAGTTGGACATGACTGAGTGACTAAGCACAGCATACTTTCCCTGAGGCTTGAGGCTGCCATGATGTGTGGAGGTGATATTTGATTCCTAAACATATGGCCAGGTTCTGGGATATCGTGGCTGTAAATGAGGGCCCATTGTCCCTCTGAAGTGATCAAGGCACCCCAAAGGTAGGCCCTATCTCCTTTAGCAGAGCTTTACAGACTTCTGTAGCTTTACAGACTCTCTCTGTCCTGGTAGGGAATGCTTCAATCCATCCTGTGAATGTGTCAGTAAAGACTAGCAAATAAGAGAACCTATGACCTAAATCATACCCCTTACAATAATACAGAGGAAATGACAAATAGATTCAAGGGATTAGATCTGACAGAGTGCCAGAAGAACTATGGATGGAGGAGGGAGTAACTATTGTAGAGGAGGCAGTGATCAAGACCATCCCCAAGAAAAAAAAAATGCAAAAAAGGCAAAATGGTGGTCTGAGGAGGCCTTATAAATAGTTGAGAAAAGAAGAGAAGCGAAAGGCAAAGGAGAAAGGGAAAGATATACCCATTGGAATGCAGAGTTCCAAAGAAAGCAGGGAGAGATATGAAAGCCTTCCTCAGTGATCAGTGCAAAGAAATAGAGAAAAACAATAGAATGGGAAAGACTAGAGATCTCTTCAAGAAAATTAGAGATACCAAGGGAACATATCATGCAAAGACAGGCACAATAAAGGACAGAAATGGTGTGGATCTAACAGAAGCAGAAGACACTAAGAAGATGTGGCAAGAATTATATAAGAAGAACTATACAAAAAAAAAAGATCTTCAAGATCCAGATAATCACGATGGTGTGATCACTCACCTAGAGCCAGACATCCTGGAATGCAAAGTCAAGTGGACCTTTGGAAGGAAGCATCACTATGAACAAAGCTAGTGGAGGTGATGGAATTCCAGCTGAGCTATTTCAAATCCTGAAAATGATGTTGTGAAACTGTTGTACTCAATATGCCAGCAAATTTGGAAAACTCAGCAGTGGCCACAAGACTGGAAAACTCAGCAGTGGCCACAAGACTGGAAAAGATCAGTCTTCAGTTCAATCCCAAAGAAAGGCAATGTCAAAGAATGCTCAAACTACTGCACAAGTGCACTCATCTCACATGCTAGCAAAGTAATGCTCAAAATCCTCCAAACCAGGCTTCAACAGTACATGAAGTGTGAACTTCCAGATGTTCAAGCTGGATTAGAAAAGGCAGAAGAACCAGAGATCAAATTGCCGACATCATTTGGATCATCAAAAAAAACAAGATAGTTCCAGAAAAACATCTACTTCTGCTTTATTGACTATGCCAAAGCCTTTGATTGTGTGGATCACAACAAACTATGGAAAATTCTTCAAGAGATGGGAATACCAGACTGCCTGACCTGGCTCCTAAGAAATCAGTATGCAGGTTAAGAAGCAACAGTTAGAACTGGACATGGAACAACAGACTGGTTCCAAATCAGGAAAGGACTATGTCAAGGCTGTATGTTGTCATCCTGCTTATTTAACTTATCTGTAGGGTATATCATGCAAAATGTCAGGCTGGATGAAGCACAAGCTGGAATCAAGATCCCCAGGAGAAATATCAGCAACCTCAGATATGCAGATGATACCACTCTTAAGGCAGAAAGCAACAAAGAACTAAACAGCCTCTTGATGAAAATAAAACAGGAGAGTGAACAAGTTGGCTTAAAACTCAACATTCACAAAACTAAGATCATGGCATCCAGTCCCATCACTTCACAGCAAATAGGTGGGGAAACAGTGGAAACAGTGACAGACTTTATTTGGCGGGGCTCCAAAATCACTACTGATGGTGAAGCAGCCGTGATTTTAAAAGACGTTTGCTCCTTGGAAGAAAAGTTATGACCAACCTAGACAGCCTATTAAAAAGCAGAGACATTACTTTGCCAACAAAGGTCCGTCTAGTCAAAGCTATGGTTTTTCCAGTATTCATGTATAGATGTGAGAGTTGGACTATAAATAAAGCTGAGCACCGAAGAATTGAGGCTTTTGAACTGTGGTGTTGAAGAAGACTCTTGAGAGTAAACTTGGACAGCAAGGAGATCCAACCAGTCCATCCTAAAGCAAATCAGTCCTAAATATTCATTGGAAGGACTGATGTTGAAGCTGACACTCCAATACTTCGGCCACCTGATGTGAAGAACTTAGTTGTTTGAAAAGACCATGATGCTGGGAAAGATTGAAGGTAGGAGCAGAAGGGGACGACAGAGGATGAGATGGTTGGATGGCATCACCTACTCTATGGACATGAGTTTGAGTAAACTCCAGGAATTGGTGATAGACAGGGAGGCCTGGCGTGCTGCAATAAATGGGGTCACAAAGAGTCAGAAATGACTGAGTGACTGAACTGAACTGAACAGGCAGATGGGATTCGTTTCCAGGTTGTCTTCGGCCAGTCATTCTGATTCAGAGTCCTTCCTGGTGGCACGTGCATTGCTCAGCCAAGATGGATGGCAGTGACAAGGATTCTGGAAGATGGTCATACACATGGTGTCTCCTTTTGACGTTTCCGAACTGTTTCCATTGGTGGTGACTTCTTAGTTCCATGTTCTTTACCAGGTTCTCCAGTCATAAAACAACTCATGAAGATGGTTGCTATGGTGCCTGGCCAGGGTTGGCAGTTTCAGTCAGTGTGCTTCTCCTAACACTTCTAAAGGCAAATCAATGGGTCTTCACAGTCTTAATGGATAAAATCCAGAGTCCTCAATTTCCCAATTTTCTCCAGAAGCCCATTTCTCCTCTTCTCCTGTTTTCTGACACACACCTGAAAATGTCATTCGGTGGGTCTAGGTTCAAGTCCTTTGAGAAACTGCTAGGGAAACCAGCGGTGGAATCCCCCAAGGATACCCCAGGCTCATGTCTGTGCTCGCCAAGGTGGCAGAGCACTCTGCATCAGTCATTATCTGCTCATTATTTTCTCTTCCTAATCCTCAGAATTTGAGCATATTTCAGATTATCTAGGAGCAAACCGTGTTGTATATCTGTCAGTAGAAGGACTGGTTTCATCTGTACAAGAAGCAATAACACTGAAAAAACAGAGAGTGAAAAGGCAAGACGTTATGGCTCAAGAAAATGGGAATGGTCTGGAATGTTTTGAAAAGAATGATCATTGTACAGCTTGTCTGACTGGAAAATACCCTGTGGAATTGGAATGGTAGCTGCCAGGGGCAGACATCATATTTCAGGACACAAAAGTTGGTGAAGAAGTTGTAGTGGTTATACCTTCGGTTACTGTTGCTCAGTTGGTACAGTGTGAAATGCCACATGCTTGTAAGTTCTGAGATTTTTTTTTTCTGAAAAGGATACCAAATTGCTATGATTTATTCAGTAATCCTGGATAAATACTTTGGTATTATGTAGGAACTTGGATGATCCTTTCAGTTTTATTCAGTAGTTATTTTTTAGAGATCATGTACATTTCAGATCATCAGCAGTAATGTAGCAGATAGGTGAATTTCTGCTTTAGAGAGGATTGCCAGGTATTATACTCTCACGGGTTCTTAGAAAATTTTGTGGAATGTTTAAGAGTTACTGAAATTCATTTATGGAATATTTTCATGGAGAAGGAAATGGCAACTCACTCCGGTGTTCTTGCCTGGAGAATCCCAGGGATGGGGGAGCCTGGTGGGCTGCCGCCTATGGGGCCACAGAGAGTCGGACACGACTGAAGTGACTTAGTTTAGCTAATCCTCAACCCTTCTGAGACACAGAGGAGTATTTTCACTTTAAATCCTCCTCCAAAATAAGCTCAAGGTCAAATTCCATACAGAGTGGTAAAGGTAGGGCTCCAAGAGAGGAGTGGGTGTGGAGGAGGGAATGGCAGGCAGAGAAAAGACAAAACATTATAATTATAATGTGTTATAATACTTAGAAATTACTGATTCAAGGCGTGTTGGAGCCATTGTTAACGCTAATTCTTTCCCAAGAAGTTTTGATTCTGGAGGAGACATTGGCGGGGGGTGGTGGGGTCAGCGGGGACTTTCCCAACTCTGAAAGGTAACAGAGGCAGCGGAAGGGGAACGCTGGAATCAGCAACAGCAGGGAGTTGCCAATCTGCGAAATCCCAGTTGCTTAAGGTGCCAGGGAGCTAGGGCGTGGACGGAAATCCTGTTTGCCCAAGGCAACGTCTTGAGACCTCGGCGTCCAATCAGTACAAGAGTAAATATCCGACGCGGCGCAGTGTGTAGGTACCCCTCAGGTTCCCGGTGCCGCCGGGGTGGGCTCAGCTTGTCTCGGCCACGCCCTCGCGGCGCGGCCGGGCGTCCGGGCCGGTTCGCCACCCGATTGGCTGGGAGGCCGGAAACCCGGCCCCGGGCGCCACGTGTACTAGGGGCCCGCCGGAAGGCGAAGGCTGGCGCTGACTCGGCGGGCGTGTGCGGCTCGGTGCTGGCCGGGGCTGCGTCGCCATGGAGCGGGACGGGGATCAGCTGTCCGCGCGGCCCGCCCTCGAGACCGAGGGGCTGCGTTTCCTTCACGTCACAGGTAGGTGGGCGCGCGTCGCGGGCCGCGGGGCCGCGCCACCACCGCCGAGTCGCCGCCATGTTCAGTGAGTAGTCCTCCACGGCGCTGTGGGCCGGGCCGGCCAGAGGCCGGACGCGGCAGGTACCCACAGGCCTGGGCGGTGGGCCGAAGGCGCGCGCGGAGGCTCGCCCGGAGCCCGGCTTCCCTGGGCTTTGCTGTCGGCTCTTGTTTGCCCGAGTCCTTTATCTCGCGCGACACAGGCGGTACAAGCCCTTCCGGGTCGCGGTTACTGGGCTCACTGGGTCCTTGCCGTTCGCCGCCAAGCCGTGCTCTCCACCACCACCGCGCCCTCGCGCACGCCCCCAAACTCTACCTTGTGCCAGCCCCCCGCGGCTACCCCTTTCCGTATGTTGCCTGGATCCTTAAAGCCCTTCTCTTCCTGATTGGGACACACCCCCATCATCCTTCAAAACCCGGCTGACGTGCCCCGCCTGCCCCTGGCTTGCCCCTCGGATTCCCCAGACTGCTGAGAAGCACCTTCTCAGGGATCCCTGGATTGTACTTCTCGCTGTTTTAACTGCCTTCTTAGGAAGTCCTACGCTAGGAAAGTCCGGTGGTAGTGTCATTTTTAGTTTATTGAAAACTGTGAGTGTTTTTATTCTTTTCAGTGGGCTCCCTGCTGGCCACTTACGGATGGTACATCGTCTTCAGCTGCATCCTTCTCTACGTGGTGTTTCAGAAGCTTTCCACCAGGTTGAGGGCCTTGAGGCAGAGGCACTTAGATCAAGCTGCTGCTGCTCTGGGTTAGTATGTGTGTGTATGTGTGTACGTGCATGTGCGCGCGTGTACGCTCAGTCGTGTCGGAGTCTTTGGGGCTCATGGACTGTAGCCTGCCAAGCTCCTCTGTCCGTGGAATTTTCCAGGGAAGAGGACTGAAGATGTGGCTTTACCGGTACTTACTGTAGTATTTATAAGTTAGTCTGTTGTTACAAGTAAGAGGTATCAGTCTAATCTGTGTGGGAGGAAAACTATTTTACACTTCTGAAGTTGATTTTGGTGAATTGCAGTAGTGTGTTTTTTTAAATTTCAGTTTTTGATGGGGTGAAAAACCTGCTTAATGATGTGTAGAACACCCTCTGCTTGCATCATTCTTCATTTACAGGAGAGATTAAAATGAAAGCGTCAGGCTTCTGCATACTTATGGGTGTGCCTACTGACTCTCAGTTATCTCTAGAACCCTTGTGAGTGACAGGAAACTCAGCCTTAGTTCCTGACATCCACTGCATTTTGCTTTGCGTAACTTTTCATCAGACCTGATGGCATATTTACACATGGCTGTTTCAAAAACTCATTCCCTCTAAAACAGTCACCTTTTAACTTGTTAGAAGTTACAGTTTCTAAGAACATATTCAAAATAAATGTTCAGTATTTTGATAATAGTAGTATAATTAAATAAATGCTAATAGTCATTGATCTGAGTCACCACAGTTATAAAGCTGGGGAAGAAACAAACATCATAACAAAAGTAGTCATTAGCAGAAGAATCTAAAAAATTC
>SJYQ01004444.1:59435-79563 GCA_006410935.1 Redunca redunca
CTACCTTCAATCTTTCCCAGCATCAGGGTCTTCTCCAGTGAGTCAGTTCTTCACATCAGGTGGCCAGAGTATTGGAGCTTCAGCTTCAGTCCTTCCAATGAATATTCAGGACTGATTACCTTTAGGATTGACTGGTTTGTTCTCCTTGCTGTCCATGGGACTCAGAAGAGTCTTCTCCAGCACCACAGTTTGAAAGCATCTATTCTTTTCTGCTCAGCCATTTTTATTGTCCAACTCTCACATCCATGCATGACTGCTGGAAAAACCATACCATTGATCATGGACCATTGTTGGCAAAGGAATGTCTCTGCTTTGAAATATACTGGCTAGGTTGGTCAAAGCACTTCTTCCAGGGAGCAAGCATCTTTTCATTTCATGGCTACAGTCACCATCCACAGTGATTTTGGAGCCCACGAAAATACAGTCTGTTACTGTTTCCATTGTTTTCCCATCTGTTTGCCATGAAGTGATGGGACTGGATGCCACGATCTTTGTTTTTCAGTGTTAAGTTTTAAGCCAGCTTTTTCACTGTCCTCTTTCACCTTCATCAAGAGGCTCTTGATGTTTTCTGCCGTTAGGGTGGTGATATCTGCATATCTGAGGTTATTGATATTTCTCCTGGCAGTCTTGATTCCAGCTTGTGCTTATTCAGCCTAGCATTTCCCATGATGTACTTTGCATAGAAGTTAAGTAAGCAGAGTAACGTATAGCCTTGATGTACTCCTTTCCCAGTTTTGGACCAGACTGGTCTGGTTCTGTTTATGTCTGATTCTGTTTCTTCTTGACTTGCATACAGGTTTTGCAGGAGGCAGGTAAGGTGATCTGGTATTCCCGTCTCTTTAAGAATTTTCCACAGTTTGTGATCTGCACAGGCAGAAACTTTAGTGTAGTCAACATGGTTCTGCATACTTAAGAAAAGTAAGTCTTCCTGTCTCACAGTTTAGTCAGCTCTCTTGTATGTGGTCTCAGAATTTGTCACTGATGTACCATTCTGGTGTTTTCCATGTTGGCTATAAACATAAAACAGCTTTCAGATCAAGAAGCAGTTTCTTCCTTAACCTCCTGTACTTGGAGACAGTGAAGGCATGAAGGGACAGGCATTTGGGTTTAGCAGTGATGGACCCTGAACCGTTGAGAAATTTCTGGATATGTGCTTTCTAAGGCATCCTCTTGCATATCTTTGTGGCATCACAGTTTAATTGGAACCAGAATGAATTCAAGCTTGGGTTTGGATTGCATCAGGAACTGAGAGAGTTAGTGACCTTTGTGCGCACGTGAGTTGCAGTACCCAGTTGTTGTTCAAGGAGAGGGACACAGAGATGAAGACTTCAGGCACTGTATTTCCCTCCTATTCACTGCTCAAGCTTTTCCAGGTGCTCATTGTTGGACATAGTTTTCTACTGAGATTAGTTTTCTCTTTACTCCCATAGTACCTTAATTTCAGGGAATTCTCAAATTTGCCCTCATTGGCTCCTCACAGCCTTCCAAGTTGAAGGGTTAAGTGAGTTTCCTCAGGTGACACAGCCAAATAGCAGCAAAGCACGCCTGCCAGCCACACTGACCCTTTTCAAGTCAGGGTTCTTCAACGTGACCAGAAATGTCTAGTTTAAAAGAAGAGTCAGTATTCTTTCTTCTGTGACACTTTTTGCTTTCTTTAATAGTATGGAAAAGCAAAGGATTCTGTGTCTGAATTAAACTCACACACCACTAGATAACAGCTACTTTATTAACTGAAGAAAGTGCAGGTGAAAGTTTGAAGAACATTTAAATTACAGATTATCAAAAGCGCATTTTCTTTGAGAAAGATGACAGCTTATGAATTCATTTTGTATCATGTGTGATTCTTCCTCAGCTTGAAGAAGAAAAAAGGAGACAGAAGATTGAAATGTGGGATAGCATGCAAGAAGGAAAAAGTTATAAAGGAAATACAAGAAAGCCTCAGGTGATGTAGCCTTCAACCAAGTGGCCTTTTTTCAAGTAGGTGAAGATTCCTGGAGTAGAATGTCCTAACTAGATTCTTAAGCCTGTATTTGTTCAAGCAGGAAGAAGACAGTCCTGGGCCTTCTCCTTCATCAGTCATCCCGAGACGAAAATCTGATAGAAAGCCTTTACGAGGAGGAGGTAAGTATCAAACATTAAAGCATTCTGAACAATGACTGGCTAAATTTACCTGAAACAGGATTCTCTTTTCTTGATTCATTGTCTGTAAACTGAGACTAATTCCTAAGTATAGGTTATGAAGATTCAATAAAAGAAACAGGTATAAAACAGCCTGCAGCAGCTAGAAATGACCAACCTGCTGAACCCTATTGTTGCCCCTGGGCCTCTAGCAAGGGCGTGGGTGCATGTCCTGTTTCGCTGCTGACCTCCTTGGCCTCACAAAAGTTAGCATTTGTTAAACAATGAAAAAGGAGGTCACTCGAGGCACTCAGGAAATAATTGGGATGGTTGCACTTGTATGTTAGTGTTTTTCACTTCATCCCACAGTCCTGTAAGGGGTAAGTTAAGTGAGGCAAGGAGTAGTTTGCCTGTTTTGCATATAAGTGGGCCAAGGGGCCTAGGATGCGGGTTTTGGCCTTTCCAGCCAGAGCTGCCTTGTTTCTTACAAATAACTCCCTCAAGGAGGCATGAACAGATAGATATTCATTAAGAGACCTTTTGTGTGCAGTACCCTCAAGCATTCTAGCTGGTACCATAGCAGTGTGTACCATCCCATCCTTGAGGACTTTCATGAACTTTTGGGAAGATGGGACTCCCACACAATTGAAAATAAGTAATCCTTTGTGATCTGCCAGGAGTTCCTCCTCCATCTGGAGAGAGGGGAGGGCAAAAGCATTAGAATGCTTTGGGAAGGAACCAGTTCTAGGCTGAAGATACTTTTTTCTATCTGGGAAGAGGGACTTTCTCTGGCTAGGTGCCACAGAGGCAGAGGTGTGGAAGCCTGGCCAACCTCTTAGAGGACTGAGGGGAGTCTGTGAAGCCTATGGGCTGCCCTTAAAGGCTGGGTTCTAATCCCTTCCTTTGTGTTAGGAACTCAGAGCTGGCTTGTATAGGGGAGTGGTATGTCTGAAAAGAAAATGCTTTTTTAATTCTTTTTCTTGCTCCAGCAAGAAATAATCTTCTAAGACCATTTTGCAGAGCAAAGAGTGGTAGTATTCAGGAGACGATTGTAGAAAATGGAATGTATGGTATGCTGTGTGTATGCCTCTAGCATTGCCAGTGATCCAGAGCTGGGGGCTTCGAATGGCCTGTCTTGATAGGCCTTAAAGAAGCACAGTGAGTTAGTGACCAAAGATTCTACAGTAAGGAACAAAACCACCTCATTTAAGGTCTTGCTGACTCTAGAGCCTGAGCAGAATGGTCACCTAATGTCAATTAACTTTAGGAAGTTAATGAGTGGGCAAGGATGAGTGTGGGGGCTGGGGCATGTGGATTTCCCAGTTCTGACTGGTGAAAGCAACAGCAAGTTCCATTCTGTTTTGATTTTTATAATTTTCTGTAGCTTGAGCAGTTCTTACTTGAATGTATTCATTTTATTAAGAACTACAGTTAGAAACCTTTATATATTTAAATTTAGCCATCTTGAGAGGCTTTGGGGGCAAATTTTTTATGTATTTGGGGGAGATTTTCATGTTTTGATAGTTAAAACAGAAGCTGAATGGCTTGTTTTATTCAAGTCAGTTCAGACTGCGATCACATTATAGAAAGATCAGTACATACAATGCAATATAATGCAGTCACATTGTAAAGTTTTTTTTGTCACGTGGTAGTTTAAAATTTTATGAAAATGTTTATGAGAGTAGGATCATATCTTTGCAGTGATTTTCATATCAGGCTTACAGTCCTCTGTTTGATGCAAAATGTTTCTAGCACTGTTTTGCTTCCTTTCTCTCATCACAGGTTATAATCCTTTGTCTGGTGAAGGTGGTGGAACCTGCTCCTGGAGACCTGGACGCAGAGGACCCTCATCTGGTGGATGAGGCTAAGAATCTTGTTAGTGTCACTTTTGACATTAGCAAGATGAATCCTTAACCCTCAACTCAATTGTCTTACGCACGCTTTTCACAGTCATTAGCCAGGGGGAGGGGTTTTCTTTCTGTTCTTAACTACACTGATGACTTCAAGGACTGAAGGCAGCATAGGGTGTGGACATGGCCACTAGGCAGTAATTGCAGTTAGTCACACTGCACTGAAGCCAGTGAATGTTCATTGATTTTACAGGTCTTTGTTAGTTGGTAGCTAAGGGCTTCCAGGTGGTTGGTGATCTTGATAAAAGAGACCTGGCAATGATCCTTCAAGTTAAGAGTTCCTGGCTGGTAGGACGGTTTCTGTGACAGCTTGCGTTGAATGATGTCTTCCTTGTAAATGGTGAGCCCACCAGCAAGGATTACTGATGCAGACAGTTGACGGGGTTGTTCTGTAAATTTATATGTACAGAACTGTTTTAAAAAAAAGAGACTGTAAATATTAAAAAAATGCAGAGAACATTTTCAGTATCTTTATTAAATTTAAGGAAATTTCTTTATGCACTTGAATTTGTCTGTCTAACATAATACAGCTTTTTATCATTCGTAACCTCCTGTTAATAAGATTTACTTTCTCATCTCATTATTGCTCACCTCAGAGAGCATGAAAAGTGGGACGGCTGCAGTGGTTTTCAGAGCTGGAGGGATCCTGGGGGTTTATCCACAAAACCGGGCACTTGGAGTTGAGTTTCTGCATTAATAGGGCAAAGAAACATCTTGCCTGTAAGTACCTCAGGGGTCATTGGGGTTTTTGGAAGCCCTGTGAGTCTTGCACTTATTCCTTATGTCCTTATCCAGAGTCTCTGAAGTATGTTATAAAGGGCCAGGTAGTAAAGATTTTAGGCTTTTAGGCACAGTCTATATTTTTTAAATTTTCAAAGAATTGTTAAATACATTTAAAAATATTTAGCTTACAGGCTGGATTTGTCCTGCCACCTGTAGTTTGCTGATTCCCTGCTTCATGTCAAGATCATGAAAAAGAATAATGGAAAGTTTTAGACTTGGGTTAAAATATTTCATCAAGGTGTGTTGTTTACGTCCAGAGAGATTGATTCCCTGTAGGATATAAACGAAGTTTTAAGAGTTCTTCCTTTAAAATGTTTTCTGTAGTTGAAAATACATAGTTACACAGCTATTAACTATTCATTTTAGAAATAGAAGGCATGTTTCAGTATACTATTAGCTGTGACTTTTCCCTCAAACCTCCTTTTTTCCCCCATAAATTAAGGAATTATCAGGTGTAAACACATAGGAAGAAACGCTGAGTTGTGTGTACCCACCTTGCATCTGGCAGTATGACCGGTGGTGGAAGGGTGGTGCCATGTGAGTAATTGATCGGCAGATAATAGAAGAAGGAAGGAAACTAATTAGTGTAATAGCGTTTGAAGAGCACTTGCTGTGTGCCAAGCACATACTTTATAGTTAATCCTCACTGCAGTCCTGTGAGGTAGGTACTTCTAATTAACCTTGGTTTTTAGAAACTGTAGCTTAGAGGGTCAACTGGTGCAAGACCCTGATCACTGTAGTCTGTTTTGTACTTGTGTTCTTGATAGCCAAAGACCGTATAGCCAAGGGTCATAGAAAACCAAGCTTGATGTATCTAATGAAACAGGTA
Source organism: Redunca redunca (assembly GCA_006410935.1). Classification (NCBI taxonomy): domain Eukaryota; kingdom Metazoa; phylum Chordata; class Mammalia; order Artiodactyla; family Bovidae; genus Redunca; species Redunca redunca. The sequence goes on from SJYQ01004444.1 coordinate 65,076, forward strand.
CCATGTGGAATAGTGAATACTTATGAAGTATTATGTGCTACAAGTCAAGAGCAGTAAATATTTCAGAAGGGTGGACTGAAGTTGCCAGAGGAGGTGGGTCCTATGCTACTGTTGAAAGAAGTGATGCCAGAATCTGAGGCCCATGGGGAAGAAGGGATGGGTCAGAACATAGCTGAACCAGGCAGAACACTGCCTCATGCTGCAGTGGGGGGGGCTACAACTTGGAACTGATAGCAGGAGCCATGTATTTAAATGATGTGTAACCCAGTCCGTCCTGATCATGGAGTAACATTAGTAAGTGGGCAAAAGACACACAGACCTGCAGTTGAAAGTTTCTGGTGCCTAGAGTTGTGGCCTTGGCCAATTGCAACTGCTTCTGTTGGAAAGAGAAACTACACCCTCCTTCTCAAGGACCACTCTTACCTATCTTCCTGTTCTCCCCTGTGTCGTTTCTGTTAGCTGCTCCTCAAGTATGTCCAGTCTTTATCATAAGCACAAAGCCACATCACAGTCACAAAACCCTGATTCCTGCTGGTGCTCTTTGCTATGGATCGAGCTTTGAGTTGTCTCCATTCATCTGTTTCTGCCCACCCTCTGCTTAATGCTGTGGATGCTCTTCTTGGATCATCTCCTATTTCACACTCCAGTGGAGTTTTTGGTTTCATCTTATTTGCTGCTGTTGCTGCTGCTAAGTCGCTTCAGTCATGTCCAACTCTGTGCGACCCCATAGACGACAGCCCACCAGGCTCCCCCGTCCCTGGGATTCTCCAGGCAAGAACACTGGAGTGGGTTGCCATTTCCTTCTCCAATGCATGAAGGTGAAAAGAGAAAGTGAAGTCGCTCAGTCATGTCTGACTGCATCTTATTTGACCTGATAGCAATTGGCCCTTCTTGCAGTTTTCCCTTCTCTTGCCTTCTGAAACACCACACTCTGGGTCTTTACTCCCAAGATAGCTCATACTTCTCTCCTGTGCCAACCCTGCCCAGCACTTCTAGTCTTATTGAATAAGTTCCTATACTCTTCCCAATGTCTCTTCCTCCATTTGCTGTTATATTTGGTTCAATAAAGCTCTTCTTAAGGTGACATGTATCTGATGGATCATTCTTGGCTTTCATCATTTGTAGTAATTGTACACTCCTTGAAAAACTCTTCTCAAATTCTGCGGCTCTGCACTTGTCTGTTTTTTTCCTATCTTTCTTGTCAATCTTCTACTTTTCCTCAACTTTCTGAGCTCTAAATGCTGATACTGAAGTTACAAAAGGTAAGCAGTGTGAGTGGTCATTGCAGAAACCACGAATGTCTGATGGAATCATTAGGCAAATTGGTGTTTGTAGCTTGAAACAAAACGTCAGCATAGCGTACCCCAATTCAAATACTGTATATCAAAAGAACTTGGAAAATGTTGTTCTCTGTCTGGAAAACTAAAGTCTCAGAGTCATACCAGTCTGGCACTGAAGAAGATATGATAAACAGCACAGAAATATGCCCTGCCTTTATAGGCCATTCTGTCTGTTGGAGGGAGATGAACATCACACAGTTGTTAATACAAAAATAAATGACTGAAGACAGCAAAGGAGGGTGGGGTGGAAGGACAAGAGTTCATCCCTTCTTACAAAAAAACCAAACTAGCAACTAACTGCTGAACAGCCATGAACAACAACAAAAATGCTGGAACCTACTGAAAAAGATAACCTACATGCAAAGACAAGCCACAAGATGATACAAGGGGTGCAATTGCAATAAATCCCATACGCAGAGGGTGGGTAACCCACACCTGGAACCACAGAAGTTCTCCCACTAGGGTGAAAGGTCTGAATCTCACATCAGGATTCTCAGCTGGGGGGTCTGGCAATGGAAGGAGGAGCCTCCAGAGAATCTGACTTTGAAGGTCAGCATGCTGTGTCTCAGGAATTCCACAGGACTGAGGGAAACAGAAATTCTACTCTTGGAGGGCACCAAGAGTCTAGTGTGCACCAGAACTTAGGGGAAAAGGAGTGACTGCATAAGAGGCTGGGCCAAAAGTGGAAAGGCTCACTGCTCAGTTCAGTTCAGTCATGTCTGACTCCTTGTGACTCCATGGACTGCAGCACGCCAGGCTTCCCTATCCATCACCAACTCCCAGAGCTTGATCAAACTCATGTCCATTGAGTCAGTGATGGCATCCAACCATTTCATCCTCTGTCGTCCCCTTCTCCTGCCTTCAATCTTTCCCAGCATCAGGATATTTTCCAATAAGTCAGCTCTTTACATCACATGGCCAAAGTATTGGAGATTCAGCTTCAGCATCAGTCCTTCCAAAGAATATTCAGGACTGATTTCCTTTAGGATTGACTGCTTTGATCTCCTTGCAGTCCAAGGGACTCTGAAGAGTCTTAACAGTTCGAAACAGTTTCTAACACCACAGTTCAAAAGCATCAATTCTTCAGTGCTCAGCTTTCTTTATAGTTCAACTTTCACATCTGTACATGACTACTGGAAAAACAATAGCCTTGACTAGATGGACCTTTGTTGGTAAGTAATATCTCTTGCTTTTTAATAAGCTATCTAGTTTTGTCATGGCTTTTCTTCCAAGGAATAGGTATCTTTTAATTTCAGGGCTACAGTCACCATCTGCAGTGATTTTGGAGCCCAAGAAAATAAAGTCTGTCACTGTTTCCCCAACTATATGCCACAAAGTGATGAAACTGGATGCTGTCATCTTTGTTTCTTGAATGTTGAGTTTTAAGCCAGCTTTTTCACTCTCCTCTTTGACTTTCATCAAGAGGCTCTTTAGTCCCTTTTTGCTTTCTGCCATAAGGGTGGTGGTATCTGCATATCTGAGGTTATTAATATATCCCCTCAATCTTGATTCCAGCTTGTGCTTCATCCATCCTGGCATTTTGCATAATGTACTCTGCATACAAGTTAAATCAGCAGGGTGACCATATATAGCTTTGACATATTCCTTTCCCAATTTGGACCAGTCCCATGTTCAGTTCTAACTGTTGCCTCTTGACCTGCATTCAGGTTTCTCAGGAGGCAGTTAAGGTGGTCTTGTGTTCCCATCTCTTTAAGAGTTTTCCACAGTTAATTGTGATCCACACAGACAAAGGCTTTCAGTTCAGTTCAGTTCAGTCACTCAGTCATGTCCGACTATTTGCAACCCCATGAATCTCAGCACGCCAGGCCTCCCTGTCCATCACCAACTCCCGGAGTTCACTCAGACTCACGTCCATCGAGTCCATGATGCCATCCAGCCATCTCATCCTCTGTCGTCCCCTTCTCCTGCCCCCAATCCCTCCCAGCATCAGAGTCTTTTCCAATGAGTCAACTCGTCACATGAGGTGGCCAAAGGACTGGAGCTTCAGCTTTAGCATTATTCCTTCCAAAGAAATCCCAGGGCTGATCTTCAGAATGGACTGGTTGGATCTCCTTGCAGTCCAAGAGACTCTAAAGAGTCTTCTCCATCACCACAGTTCAAAAGCATCAATTCTTCGGTGCTCAGTCTTCTTCACAGTGCAACTCTCACATCCATACATGACTACTGGAAAAACCATAGCTTTGACTAGATGGACCTTAGTCGGCAAAGTAATGTCTCTGCTTTTGAATATGCTATCTAGGTTGGTCATAACTTTTCTCCCAAGGAGTAAGTGTCTTTTAATTTTATGGCTGCAGTCACCATCTGCAGTGATTTTGGAGCCCCCAAAAATAAAAGTCTGACACTGTTTCCACTGTTTACCCAGCATAGTCAATAAAAGAGAAGTTGCTTTTCTGGAATTCTCTTGCTTTTTCTTTTCTTTTTTTTCTCTTTCATATAATTAGGACGGATTCCCATTGTACAATGGAAACCAATACAACATCATAAGGCAATTTTCCTCCAATTAAAAAAAATTTTTTTTCAGAGACTTCACTTTATAAGAAAACATAACTTTCAACATTCTAAGATCTATTTGATTTGTTGACAATTTGATCTCTGGTTTCTCTGCCTTTTCTAAATCCAGCTGACCATCTGGAAGTTCTTGGTTCATGTACTGTTAAAACCTTGCTCGGAGAATTTTGAGCATTACTTTGCTAGTGTGTGAGATGAGTACAATTGTGTGGTAGTTTGAACATTCTTTGGCATTGGAATGAAAACTGACCTTTTCCAGTCCTGTGGCCACTACTGAGTTTTCCAAATTTGCTGGCATACTGAGTGCATCACTTTAACAGCATCATCCTTTATGATTTGAAATAGCTCAGCTGGAATTCCATCACCTCCACTAACTTTATTTGTGGTGATACTTCCTAAGGCCCACCTGACTTCACATTCCAGAATGTCTGGCTCTAGGTGAGTGAGCACACCATCATGGTTCCTGTCACATTGCTGCTGCTGCTGCTGCTGCTAAGTCACATCAGTAGTGTCCAACTCTGTGCAACCCCATAGATGGCAGCCCATCAGGCTCCTCTGTCCCTGGGATTCTCCAGGCAATAACACAAGTGGGTCACCATTTCCTTCTCCAATGCATGAAAGTGAAAAGTAAAAGTGGAGTCACTCAGTTGTGTCTGACTCTTAGTGACCCCATGGAATGCAGCCTACCAGGCTCCTCCGTCCTTGGGACTTTCCAAGCAAGAGTACTGGAGTGGGGTGCCATTGCCTTCTTCCCCTCACACTGTTAGTTTTGATATTTGTATGAGATGAGTTCCTTTATGTTTCCCTTCACCAGTGATCACACCAGATAACCATGATGGTGTGATCACTGGTGAGGGCAAACAGAGGTAGGAAATCATCTCATACAGATATCAAAACTAGCAGTGTGAGGAGAGCACAAATACAGGATACTGGAAAACATTGGAAATTAACCAACAACTTAAAACAATCTTATTTATATATATTCTGCTATACTAAGTCCTCATGGTCACTGAAAATCAAGTCTAATAGTTACATACAGAAAAATGAGTTCAAACACAACACTAAATCATCAAATCACAAGAGAACAGAGTAAAAGAGGAAGGGGAAAAGAAAGACCTACAAAAACAAGTCCAACATAATTTAAGAAAATAACAATAGGAACACATTGGAAATTACCTTAAATGTAAGTGAATTAAAGGCTCCAACCAAAAGACACAGACTGGCTGCATGGATACAAAAACAAGACTCATATATATTGCTATCTACAAGAGACACACGTTAGATCTAGGGACAGATACAGACTAAAAGTGAGGGAAGGAAAAAGGCACTCCATGCAAGTGGAATTCCCAAGAAGGCTGGAGTAGCAATACTCAGATAAAATAGGCTGGAATAAAGATGTTATAAGAGATAAACAAAGACTATATAATCAAGAAATCAAGAAGATATACCAATATATGCACCCAACATAAAAGCACCCCTAAATATAAGGCAAATACTAAGCCATAACAGGAGAAATCAACAGTAAGACAATAATAGTGGGAAATTTAACATCCTACTTTCATCAATGGACAGATCATCTAGACAGAAAATAAGGAAGTGCAAGCCTTAAATGGCACATTGTTCTACCACGTTCTGTGTAGGGTATAGGTTTGTAGTCTCCCAAGGAAAGAAATCACTCTGGAACCAAAGAAACAGTCACTCAGGTCTGCAGGACTGTAAAGCTTTAGTAAAAGTCAGGAAGTATAGGGACAGCGTCTAGCCCAGACACCAGAAGGGGTAGGAAGAGACCCACATACAGCTTTTAAGACGAGGAGAAAAGGAAAGATACAAGCATCGGAATGCAGAATTCCAAAGAATAGCAAGAAGAGATAAGAAAGCCTTTTTCAGCGATCAATGCAAACAAATAGAGGAAAAGAACAGAATGGAAAAGACTAGAGATCTCTTCAACAAAATTAGAGATAACAAGGGACCTAACAGAAGCAGAAGATATTAAGAAGAGGTGGCAAGAATACACAGAAGAACTGTACAAAAAAGACCTTCACGACCAAGACAATCATGATGTGATCACTTATCTAGAGCCAGACATCTTGGAAAGTGAAGTCAAATGGGCCTTAGAAAGCATCACTACGAACAAAGCTAGTGGAGGTGATGGAATTCCAGTTGAGCTGTTTCAAATCCTGAAAGATGATGCTGTGGAAGTGCTGCACTCGATATGCCAGCAAGTTTGGAAAACTCAGCAGTGGCCACAGGACTGGAAAAGGTCAAATTTCATTCCAATCCCAAAGAAAGGCAAATGCCAAAGAATGCTCGAACTACCGCACAATTGCACTCATCTCACATGCTAGTAAAATAATGCTCAAAATTCTCCAAGACAGGCTTCAGCAATACGTGAACCGTGAACTCCCTGATGTTCAAGCTGGTTTTAGAAAAGGCAGAGGAACCAGAGATCAAATTGCCAACATCTGCTGGATCATTGAAAAAGCAAGAGTTCCAGAAAAACATCTATTTCTGCTTTCTTGACTATGCCAAAGCCTTTGACTGTGTGGATCACAATAAACTGGAAAATTCTGAAAGAGATGGGCATACCAGACCACCTAACCTGCCTCTTGAGAAATATGTATGCAGGACAGGAAGCAACAGAACTGGACATGGAACAACAGACTGGTTCCAAATAGGAAAAGGAGTACATCAAGGCTGTATATTGTCACCCTGCTTATTTAACTTCTATGCAGAGTACATCATGAGAAACGCTGCACTGGAAGAAGCACAAGCTGAAATCAAGACTGCCGGGAGAAATATCAATAACCTCAGATATGCAGATGACACCACCGTTATGGCAGAAAGTGAAGAGGAACTAAAAAGCTTCTTGATGAATGAAAAAGGAGAGTGAAAAAGTTGGCTTAAAGCTCAAAATTCAGAAAACGAAGATCATGGCATCCAGTCCCATCACTTCATGGGAAATAAATGGGGAAACAGTGAAAACAGTGTCAGACTTTTTTTGGGCGGGGGGCTTCAAAATCACTGCAGATGGTGATTGCAGCCATGAAATTAAAAGACGCTTACCCCTTGGAAGAAAAGTTATGACCAACCTAGATAGCATGTTGAAAAGCAGAGACATTGTTTTGCCAACAAACATCCGTCTTTTCAAGGGTATGGTTTTTCCAGTGGTCATGTATGGATGTGAAAGTTGGACTGTGAAGAAAGCTGAGCACCGAAGAATTGGGGAAGACTCTTGAGAGTCCCTTGGACTGTTAGGAGATTCAGCCAGTCCATTCTGAAAGAGATCAACCCTGGGATTTCTTTGGAAGGAATGATGCTGAAGCTGAAACTCCAGTACTTTGGCCAACTAATGAGAAGAGTTGACTCCTTGGAAAAGACTGATGCCGGGAGGAATTGGGGGCAGAAGGAGAAGGGGATGACAGAGGATGAGATGGCTGGATGGCATCACTGACTCAATGGACGTGAGTCTGAGTGAACTCCAGGAGTCGGTGATGGACAGGGAGGCCTGGTGTACTGCAATTCATGGGATCGCAAAGAGTCAGACATGACTGAGTGAACTGAACTGATATACCTTTTGACCTGTTATACTAAAAATAGTTTTGGCATAAGATTCATTAGGTCAGTTTGTCTCCCTTAGATCTTGTGACAAAGGCCAGTCAGCTGACAACATCAAGGAACCTTTTCCTATGGCTCCAATGTTACAAATTAAGCAGCTCCCTAGCTCCCATTTCTGATGTGGGTGAATGGCCGTAAATTCCAAACAGCCATAAATTCTAGGACATGTATGACTACATGACTGGGCCCATGGACTCCTTATCCACCTGCCTAAGAAATTCTATCAAGATTAGACTAGATAAACATTGATATTTATAAAGCATTCCATCTAAAAGCAGCAGAATGTGCATACTTCTCACGTGCACATAGAACATTCTCCAGAATTGACCACATGCTGAGCACAAAGCTAGAGTCAGTAAATTTAACAAAATTGAAATCTCACCAAGCAACTTTTCCAACCACAACACAAGATTAGACTACAAGAAAAAAAACACAAAAACACCAACATGTGAAGGCTAAACAATATGATTAAACAACCAGTGAGTCAAAGACAAGAAATAAAAAATACCTAGAGACAAATGAAAATGAAAGTATAATGATCCAAGCTTATGGGATGTGGCAAAAACAGTTCTAAGAAGAAAGTTTATAGCAATATAATCTTAATTCTGGAAACAAGAAAAGTCACAAACAACCTAATCTTACACTTCAAGCAACTAGAAAGATGAACTAACAAAACTCTAGCAAGAATGCATTAAGATCAGAGCAGAAATAAATAAAATGACCAAAAAGAAAAAAGAAAAGAAAAGATCAATGAAAGTAAAACCGAGTTATTTGAAAAGATAAAATTGATAAACATTTAGGAAGACTTATCAAGAAAATACAGGGAGAGGACTCAAATCAACATAATTAGAAATTAAAAGAAATTACAATTGACACCACAGAAATGAAAAGGATCATAAGAGATCACTACAGGCAAATATGCCAATAAAAGGACAACCTTGAAGATACAGGAAAATTCTTGTGAATTTGTTTTTATTTTTCTTGGACTCTAGGGGATGGGATGGGGAATGCCTCTGTTAAGTTATGCCCCACTAGGAAGATGTCCTTCTAACTTTCCTGGGATAGCTTTCGGAGCTTTTTCTTTTTAGGAAAATTCTTAGAAAGGTACAGTTTCTCAAGACTGAAGAAATAGAAAATATGTACAGACCACAAATACTGAAATTGAAACTGTGATTAAAAACTCCCAATAAAAGTTCAAGACTAGATGCCTTCAGAGGTAAATTCTAATATTTGTTGTTGTAACAGTGTGTCTGAGTCTTTGGCTTCCTTGTTTTTCCACTATCTCGTGGAATTTGATGCCATCTGACCATCTCATCCTCTGTTGTCTCCTTTTCCTACTGCTATATAGCTTTCCCAGCATCAGGGTCTTTTCCCATGAGTCGGCTCTTCACATCAGGTGGCCAAAGTATTGGAGCTTCAGCTTCAGCATCAGTCCTTCCAATGAATATTCAGGGTTGATTTCCTTTAGGATTGACTGCTTTGAGCTCCTTGCTGTCCAAGGGACTCAACAGAGTCTTCTCCAGCACCACAATTTGAAAGCCTCAATTCTTTAGTGCTTAACCTTTTTTATGGTCCAACTGTCAACGTCTGTACATGACTACTGAAAAAGCATAGCTTTGACTATATGGAGCTTTTGTCAGCAAACTAATGCTTCTGTTTTTAATATGCTGTCTATGTTTATCATCGCTTTTATTCCAAGGAGCAAGTATCTTTTAATTTCATGGGTACAGTCACCATCCACAGTGATTTTGGAGCCCAAGTAAATAAAGTCTGTCACTGTTTCCATTGTTTCCCCATCTATTTGCCATGAAATGATGGGACCAGATACCATGATCTTTGTTTTTTGAATGCTGAGTTTTAAGCCAGCTTTTTCACTCCTCTATCACCTTCATTAAGAGGCTCTTTAGTCCTCTTCCCTTTCTGCAGTTAGGGTAGTATCATCTACGTATCTGAGATTATTGATATTTCTCCCAGAAATCTTGATTCCAGCTTGATCCTCATCCAGCCTGGCATTTTGCATAATGTACTTTGCATATAAGTTAAATAAACAGGGTAATATTATAGAGCCTTGATGTCCTCCTTTCCCAATTTGGAACCAGTCTGTTGTTCTGTGTCCAGTTCTAACTGTTGCTTCTTGACCTGCCTACAGGTTACTCAGGAGGTATATAAGGTGGTCTGATATTCCTATCTCTTTAAGAATTTTCCTGTTTCTTGTGATGTACATGGTCAAAGGATTTAGCATAGTCAATGAAGCAGAAGTAGATATTTTTTTCTGGAATTCTCTTGCTTTTTTGATGATCCAATGGATGTTGGATATTTGATCTCTCATTCCTCTGCCTTTTCTAAATCCAGCTTGAACATCTGGAAGTTCACGGTTCACATACTGGTAAAGCCTCACTTGGAGAATTTTGAGCATTACTTTGCTAGCGTCTGAAATGAGTGCACTTGTGTGGAAATTTGAACATTCTTTGGCATTGCCCTTCTTTGGGACTGATATGAAAACTGATCTTTCTCAGTCTCGTGGCCACTTCTGAGTCTTCCAAGTTTGCTGGCATACTGAGTGCAGCACTTTAACAGCATCATCTTTTAGGATTTTGAAATAGCTCAGCTGGAATTCCATCATCTCCAGTAGCTTTGTTTGTAGTGATGCTTCCTAAGACGCACTTGACCTCACTCCAAGATGTCTAACTCCAGGTGAAAGATCACACCATCATGGTTATCCAGGTCATTAAGATCTTTTGGGTATAGTTCTTCTGTGTATTTTTACCACCTCTTCTTAGTATCTTCTGCTTCTCTTAGATCCATACTGTTTCTGTCCTTTATTGTGCCTGTATTTGCATGAAAATGTTCCTTTGGTGTCTCTAATTTTCTTGAAGAGATCTCTAGTCTTATCCATTCTATTGTTTTCCTCTTTTTCTTTGCATTGTCATTTAAAAGGAAGACTTTCTTATCTCTCCTTGCTATTCACTGGAATTCTGCATTCAGATGGGTATATCTATCTCTTTCTCCTTTGCCTTTCACTTCTCTTCTCTTCTTAGCTATTTGTAAGGCCTCCTCAGATGACCATTTTGCCTGTTGGCATTTCTTTTCTTTGGAGATGATTTTAATCACTGCCTTTTGTATAGTGTCATGAATCTCAGTCCATAGTTCTTCAGGCACTCTATCAGACCTAATCCCTTGAATCTATTTCTCAGTTCCACTGTATAATCCTAAGGGATTTGATTTAGGACTAGTGGTTTTCCCTACTTTCTTCAATTTAAGACTGAATTTTTCAGTAAGGAGCTGATGATCTGAGCCACAGTCAGCTTGCAGTCTTGTTTTTGTTGACTTCTCCATCTTTGGCTCAAAGAATATTATCAATCTGATTTCAGCATTGATCATCTGATGATGTCCATGTGTAGAGTCTTCTCTTGTGTTGGAAGGTGTTTGCTATGACCATGCGTTCTCTTGGCAAAACTCTGTTAGCCTTTGCCCTGCTTTATTTTGAACTCCAAGGCCAAACTTGCCTGTTATTCCAGGTATCTCTTGACAACCTACTTGTACATTCCAGTCCCCTATGACATTTTTTCTTTTCTTTTCTTTTCTTTTTTTTGGTTTTAGGTCTAGAAAGTCTTGTAGACCTTCATAGAACCATTCAACTTCAGCTTCTTTGGCCTTAGTGGTTGAGGCATAGACTTGGATTACTATGATGTTTAGTGGATTTGCCTTGGAAATGAGCTGAAATCATTCTCTTGTTTTTAAGAGTGCACTCAAGTATTCCATTTTGAACTTTTTGTTAACTATGAGGGCTACTCCATTTCTTCTAAGAGATCCACAGTAGTAGATAAAATGGTCATCTGAATTAAATTCACCCATTCTGGTCTATTTTAGTTCACTGATGCCTAAAAGTTGGAGAAGACTCTTGAGAGTCCCTTGGACTTTAAGGAGATCCAACCAGTCCATCCTAAAGGCGATCAGCTTCATTGAAAGGACTGATGTTGAAGCTGAAACTCCAATACTTTGGCCACCTGATGTGAAGAGCTGACTCACTTGAAAAGACTCTGATGCTGGGAAATATTGAGGGCAGGAGGAGAAGGGGATGACAGAGGATGAGGTAGTTGGATGGCATCACCAATTCGATGGACATGGGTTTGGGTGGACTCTGGGAGTTGGTGATGGACAGGGAGGCCTCGTGTGCTGTGGTTCATGGGGTCGAAAAGAGTCAGACATGACTGAGTGACTGAACTGAACTGATGCCTAAAATGCCAGTTTTCACTCTTGCCATCTCCTGTTTGACCACTTCCAATTTACCTTGATTCATGGACCTAACATTCCAGTTTCCTATGCAATATTTTTCTTTTTTTCACAATAGTAAAAGATGTTTATCAGTTTCACAATCAATAACCAGACAAAAAATAAAAGGTAATTACAATGGTAAGCCGTAATGGGAACATGATTAACTTAACAATATAAAATAACTACATACAATTTGGGAGAGTCCAGCAGAGTGATGTGGTAAGTGGAAGTGCGTAAGTGCATGTTTTCATTCACCCAGCCAGTCTGTGTCTTTTGGTCGGTGCATTTAACCCATTTACATTCAAGGTAATGATTGGTATGTGTGATCCTATTAGTGTATTCTTAATTGTTTTGTGTTTATTTTCTATAGGTCTTTTTCTTCTCCTCTGTTTCCTGCTTAGAGAAGTTCCTTTAGCACTTGTTCTAAAGCTGGTTTGGTGGTGCTGAATTCTCTTAACTTTTGCTTGTCTGGAAAGCTTTTGATTTCTCCATCTAATCTGAACAAGAGTCATGCTTGATAGAGTATTCTATCACACCATTCCCTTCTGGCTTGTAGAGTTTTCTGTTGAGAAATGAGCTGATAGCCTGATGGGAGTTCCCTTGTATGTTATTTGTCATTTTTCCCTTGCTGCTTTTACTATTTTGTCTTTGTCTTCAATTTTTGTCAGTTTGATTACTATGTGTCTCAGTGTGTTCCTCTGTAGGTTTATCCTTCTTGGAACTCTCTGTGCTTCCTGGACTTGGTTGCCTATATCCTTTCCCATATTTGGGAAGTTTTCAGCTATTATCTCTTCAGATATTTTCTCAGGTCTTTTCTCTGTCTCTTCTCCTTCTGGGAACCCTATAATGCAAATGTTGGTGTGTCTCTTAGGCTTTTTACAGTTCTTTTCTCTATATTCTGTTCTGCGGCAGTGATTTCCACCATTCTGTCCTCCAGGTCATTTATCTGTGCTTCTGCCTCTGTTATTCTCCTACTGATTCCTTCTAGTATATTATTCATCTCTGTTTGTTTGTTCCTTAGTTCTTGTAGAGCTTTGGTAAACATTCCTCGCATCTTCTCAATTTTTGCCTCCATTCTTTTCCTGAGACCCTGGATCATCTTCACTATCACTTTTGTAAATTCTTCTGGAAAGTTGCCTATCTCTACTTCATTTAGTTGTTTTTCTGGGATTTTATCTTGTCCCTTCATCTGGGACATAACTTTCTGCTTTTTCATTGTGATTAACTTTCTATAATATGTTTTTTGTTTTAGTCACTGTGGGGTTGTGCTACCTTCTTGCTTCTTCTGTCTGCCCTCTGATGGCTGAGGCTGAGGCTTGTGTGAACTTCTTGATGGGAGGGACTGGCAACAGGAAATATGGGTCTTGCTCTGGTGGGCATGGCCTTGCTGATTAAAGCCTTAATCCAATTATATGCTTATGGGTGAGTTTACACTCCCTCCAGTAGTTGTTTGGCCTGAAGTGACCCAGCCCTGGGGTCTGTGGGCTTTATGGTAGGATGAGTGGCAAATTCCAGGAGGGTTTCCACCAAAAGGGACCTTCCAGTGCCCTGTCCCTGTGGTGAGCCTCTGCCAACCCGTGCTTCCACAGCAGGTTCTGCAACATAGCAGGTAGTTTTGCTTCAGTCTTCTGTAGGGTCAGTGCTCCTCGCCTCTGGGTCTTACGCATGCAAAATTTTGTTTGTGCCCTCCAAGTCTGGAGCCTGTTTCCCCCAGTCCTCTGGGGGACTCCTTTCTCCTAGTCCTGGTGCACACAAGGTTTTGTTTGTGTCCTCCAGTTCAGTTCAGTTCAGTCGCTCAGTTGTGTCCAACTCTTTGCAACCCCATGAATCGCAGCATGCCAGGCCTCCCTGTTCATTACCAACTCCCAGAGTTCACTCAGACTCACGTCCATCGAGTCCATGATGCCATTCAGCCATCTCATCCTCGTTAGTCTCCTTCTCCTCCTGCCCCCAATCTCTCCCAGCATCAGAGTCTTTTCCAGTGAGTCAACTCTTCGCATGAGGTGGCCAAAGGACTGGAGTTTCAGCTTTAGCATCATTCCTACCAAAGAAATCCCAGGGTTGATCTCCTTCAGAATGGACTGGTTGGATCTCCTTGCAGTCCAAGGGACTCTCAAGAGTCTTTTCCAACACCACAGTTCAAGAGCATCAATTCTTCGGCGCTCAGCCTTCTTCACAGTCCAACTCTCACATCCATACATGACCACAGGAAAAACCATAGCCTTGACTAGATGGACCTTAGTTGGCAAAGTAATGTCTCTGCTTTTGAATATACTATCTAGGTTGGTCATAACTTTTCTTCCAAGAGGTAAGTGTCTTTTAATTTCATGGCTCCAGTCACCATCTGCAGTGATTTTGGAGCCCCAAAAAAATCAAGTCTGACACTGTTTCCACTGTTTCTCCATCTATTTCCCATGAAGTGATGGGACTGGATGCCATGATCTTTGTTTTCTGAATGTTGAGCTTTAAGCCAACATTTTCACTCTCCACTTTCACTTTCATCAAGAGGCTTTTTAGCTCCTCTTCACTTTCTGCCATAAGGGTGGTGTCATCTGCATATCTGAGGTTATTGATATTTCTCCTGGCAATCTTGATTCCAGCTTGTGTTTCTTCCAGTCCAGCGTTTCTCATGATGTACTCTGCATAGAAGTTAAATAAGCAGGGTGACAATATACAGCCTTGACGTACTCCTTTTCCTATTTGGAACCAGTCTGTTGTTCCATGTCCAG
>SJYQ01004444.1:81233-97039 GCA_006410935.1 Redunca redunca
AGGACCCCATGAACAGTATGAAAAGGCAAAATGATAGGATACCAAAAGAGGAACTCCCCAGGTCATTAGGTGCCCAATATGCTACTGGAGACCAGTGGAGAAATAACTCCAGAAAGAATGAAGGGATGAAGCCAAAGCAAAAACAATACCCAGTTGTGGATGTGACTGGTGATAGAAGCAAGATCCGATGCTGTAAAGAGCAATATTGCATAGGAACCTGGAATGTCAGGTCCATGAATCAAGGCAAATTGGAAGTGGTCAAACAAGAGATGGCAAGGGTGAACGTCGACATTCTAGGAATCAGCGAACTAAAATGGACTGGAAAGGGTGAATTTAACTCAGACGACCTATCTTGTGTCCTCCAGGAGTCTCTATTTCTCCAGTCCTGTGGAAGTTCTGAGATAAAATCCAGTTGAACTTCATATTCAAATTCCCTAGGGGTTCCTAGTCCCTTTGTCAGATCCCCAGAAGGGGAAGCCTGACATGGGGTTCAGAATGTTCACAACAGTGCGAGAACTTCTTTGGTATTACTCTCCAGTCTGTGTCACCCACCTGGCGGGTATAGGATTTGATTCTATCGTGATTGAACCCCTCCTGTTGTCTCACTGCTGCTGCTGCTTTGTCTTTTGATATGGGGTAGCTTTTTGTGGTGGGTTCCAGCATCCTCCTGCCGATGGTTGTGCAAAAGCTAGTTGCAACTTGGGTGCTCTTGCAGGAGGAGATGAGTACACACCCTTCTACTCTGCCATCTTGAACCAAATGCAATGTTGTTCTTTATAGCATCAGATTCTACTTTCAGCACCAGATACATCCACAACTGGGTGTTGTTTCTGAGGCTTGGCTCAGCCTCTTCCTTCCTTCTGGAGCTATTTCTCCACTTTTCTCTAATAGCATATTTGACACCTACCTACATGGGGAGTTCATCTTTCAGTGTCATATCCTTTTGCCTTTTCATGCTATGATGGGCTTCTCAAGGCAAGAATGCTAAAGTAGTTTGCCATTCCCTTCTCCAGTGGATTATGTTTTGTCAGAACTCTCAGCCATGACCCATCCATCTTGAGTGGCCCTACATGGCATGGCTCATACTTTCATTGAGTTAGACAAGGCTGTAACCCATGTGATCAGTTTGGTTAGTTTTCTGTGATTGTGGTTTTTATTCTGTCTGCTTTCTGATAGATAAGGATAAGAGGCTTGTGGACGCTTCCTGATGGGAGGGATTGGCTGTGGGGAAATCTGGTTCTTGCTCTGATGGGCAAGATCAGGCTCAGGAAGTCTTTAATCCAATTTTCTGCTGATGGGTTGGGCTGTGTTCCCTCCCTGTAGTTTGGTCTAAGACCAAACTATGGTAGGGGTAGTAGCGGTAATGGTGACCTCTTCCAAAGGACTTATGTCACATGCTATACCTTCCAGGACTGGTGCTGGTAGAGCCCCTGTCCCCATAGCAGGCCACTGCTGACCCGTGCCTACACAGGAGACACTCAGTCACAGGCAGGTCTGGTTCAGTCTCCTGTGGGAATCACTGCTCCTTTCCCTGGGTCCTGCTGTGCACAAGGTTTTATTTGTGCCCTCTGAGCATCTCTGGTGGGTCTGAGGTTTGAATTTAAATGTGATTGCACCCCTCCTACCATCTTCTTGTGGCTTCTCCTTTGCTCTTGAATGTGAACATCTTTTTTTTTTTTTTTTTTTTTTGGATTCCAACATTCTCTTGTCAACGGTGTTCAGCAGCTAGTTGGGATTTTTGTGTTCTCACAGGAGAAGGTGAGCACACGTCCTTCTACTCTGCCATCTTACTGAGTGTAAGTGTGAGCCTAGCTTTTTCTGTGTATTCTTGCCACCTCTTCTTAATATCTTCTCCATACCATTGCATGAAATGTTTCCTTGGTCTCTCCAATTTTCTTGAAGAGATCTCCAGTCTTTCCCTTTCTGTTGTTTTCCTCTATTTCTTTGCACTGTTCACTTAAGAAGTCTTTCTTATCTCTCCTTAATATTCTCAAGAACTCTGTATTCAGTTGGGTATATCTTTTCCTTTCTCCTTTGCCTTTTGCTTCTCTTCTTTTCTCAGGTATGTGTAAGGTCTCCTCAGGCAACCACTTTGCCTTTTTGCATTTCTTCTTCTTTGGGATGGTTTTGGTTGCCACCTCCTATACAGTGTTATGAACCTCTGTCCATAGTCCTTCAGGCACTCTGTCTAGCAAGATCTAATCCTTTGAATCTATTCATCACCTTCACTGTATAATCATAAGGGATTTTATTTAAGTCATACCTGCATGGCCTAGTGCTTATCTCTACTTTGTTTAATTTAAACCTAAATTTTGCAATAAGGAGCTGATGATCAGAGCCACAGTCAGCTCCAGGTCTTGTATTTTCTGACTCTATAGAGCTTCTCCATCTTTGTCTGCAGTGAGTATAATCAATCTGATTTCAGTATTGACCATCTGGTGAGGTCCATGTGTAGAGTCTTATCTTATGTTGTTGGAAGAGCATGTTTACTGGACCAGTGTGTTCTCCTGGCAAAACTCTGTGAGCCTTTGCCCTGCTTTACTTTGTACTCCAAAACCAAACTTGCCTGTTACTCCAAGTATCTCTTGACTTGCTACTTTTGCATTCCAGTCCTCTGTGGTGAAAAGGTGTTGGTTCTAGGTGTTATGGATCTTCATAGAACCATTCAACTTCTGCTTCTTTAGCATCAGTGGTTGGGGCATAGACTTGGATCACTGTGATGTTGAATGGTTTGTCCTGGAAATGAACTGAGATCATTCTCTTGTTTTTGAGGCTGTGCCTAAGTACTGCATTTCAGACTCTTGACTATGACGGCTACTCCATTTCTTCTGAGACTTTCTTGCCCACAATAGTAGACATAATGGTCATCTGAATTAAATTCACTCATTTTTGTCCATTTTAGTTAACTGATTGCTAAAATGTTAATGTTAATGCTTGCCATCTCCTGCTTGACCAAGTTCAACTACCTTGATTCATGGATCTAACATTAGATCTCTATGAAATGTTGTTCTTCACTGCATCAGACTTTACTTTCACCACCAGACACATCCACAATCAAGTGTCATTCCTGCCTTGGCCCACCCTCTTCATTCTTTCTGAAACTATTTCTCTGCTCTGCCCCAGTAGCATATTGGACACCTACCAACCGGGGGGCTCATCTTCTGGTGTCATATCTTTTTGCTCTTTCATATTGTTTCATAGAGTTCTAGAAGTAAGAATACTGGAGTGGTTTGCCATTCCCTTCTCCAGTGGACCACATTTTGTCAGAAGTGTCCACCATGACCGTCCATCTTGGGTGGCCCTGCACAGCCATGGCTCACAGCTTCATTGAGTTAGTCAAGGCTGTGATCCATGTGATCATTTGGCTAGCTTTCTGTGATTGTGGTTTTCATTCTAGAGACTGTGGGATTGTAATTCTTACTTCTTCTGTCTGCCCTCTGATAGCTGAGGATAAGAAGCCTGTGCAGACTTCCCAATGAGAAGAACTGGCTGTGGGGAAAATTGGGTCTTACCCTGGTGGGAAGTCTAGTGGACTTCCCTGGTTGCTCAGGCAGTAAAGCATTTGTCTACAATGTGGGAGACCTGGGTTCGAGCCCTGGGTTGGGAAGATCCCCTGGAGAAAGAAATGGCAACCCACCCCAGTACTATTGCTTGGAAAATCCCATGGATAGAGGAGCCTGGTAGGCTACAGTCTATGGGGTTGCAAAGAGTCAGAAACGACTGAGCGACTTCGCTTTCATGTTCACTGGTGGGTAGGGCCATGCTCAGTAAATCTCTAATCCAATTGTCTGCTGATTGATGGGGCTCTGCTCCCTCCCTGTTAGTTGTTTGGCCTGAGGCCTTCCAGCCTACAGGCTTTATGGTAGGGCTCTAGTGAACCCTCCAGAGGACTTAAACCAGCACACACCTCCCAGGACTGCTGCTGCCAGTGCCCCTGTCCCAGAGGCCAGCCACTGCTGACCCACGCTTCTGCAGGAGACCCTCAGACACTCACAGGCAGGCCTGGCTCAGTCTCTATGGCACCACTGCTCCTCTCCCCTGGTTCCTGGTGCACACAAAGTTTGTGCCCTCCAAGAATCTGTTTCCCCACCCTGTGGAAGTTCTGTAATCAAATCCCTATGGCCTTCAAGATCAGTTTCCCTGGGGACTCAATTTCCTCTTGCCAGATTGCCAGGCTGTGGGGCCTGGAACCTTCACAGCCTTCCTTCAGTAACTGATGGAAAACGTAGACTCAGCAAGGATGTTTTAGATCAACTTGATCCAACTGACATTTACAGAACACTCCTCCCCAATACATTCTTTTTTCAAGTGTTCATAGAACATTTCCAAAGGTAGATACTATTCTAGCCATAAAATAAATGTTGAAAAGTATTTAAAGATTCAAGCCATACAACATGTTTTTGTTTTTTTATTTTTCTGGCTGTCATGGAATTAAGTTAGAAATCAATAACAGAAAGATATCTGGAAAAGTCCATTTCTTAAATATTTGGAAACATCTAACTAATCCTTGAGTCAAAAAATAAAGGGAAAATTAGCATTTTTAACTAAATATAAAACTACAACACTCAAAATTTGTGGGATGCTGGTAACATAGTACTTGGGGGAACATTTATAGTATTGAATACCTATATCACAAAAGAAAAAGGTCTCAAATCAGTTACCACCTCTCCTATTTCAAAAAACAAGAAAAATAAGAGCAGATTAATCCCAAAGTAACTAGAACAAAGGAAATAATAATGATCAGAGCAGGAATCATTGAAAAAAGAAAGAACAGAGAAAATCAATAAAACCAAAAGTTGGTTCTTTGATTAAAAAAATCAATAAAATTGAAAAATCTGTAACCAAACTAATCTGGTGGGGGGGGGGAGAAAAGATATGAATTACCAATATTAGAATTGAGGGAGATAATATCACTATAGAATCTGTAGATATTAAAAGGATAAAGGGGAAATACTACAAACTTTATGCCAGTAACTTTGATAACTTAGAGGAAAACGATAAATTTCTTGGAAGATACAAACTACTGAAGATTATTTGGGAAAAATAGAAAACCCAGGTGGTGCAGTGGTAAAAAATGTTCCTGCCAATGCAGGAGATGCAAGAGACATGGGTTCAATCCTTGGGTTGGAAAGACCCCTGGAAAAGAAATGGCAACCCACTCCAGTGTTCTTGCCTGGGAAATCCCATGCACAGAGGAGCCTGGTGAGCTACAGTCCATGGTGTTGCAAAGAGTTGGACATGACTGAGCAAGTATGCACACACATACAATCTAAATAGTCCTATATCTATTAATGAAATTGAATCTATAGTTTAAAACTTTTCCACAAGGAAAACTCCAGGCTCAGATGGCTCCCCTGGTACATTGTATCAAACATGTAAGAAAGATATAATACAAATTCTATACAAACTCTTGCAGAAAATCAAAGAGGAGAGAACTTTCCAACTCATTCTTATAAGGATACCATCACCTCAATATGAAAATCATGCAAACACCTTACCAAAAAAAGGAACTATAATTTAACATTTCACAAGACATCTCCCATGAACATAAATGTATAAATTCTAAATCAAAATTGATAAAGTCCTATAATTTATAAAAAGAACAAAGAGGTCATGACATAATGATGAAGTGTGGGTTGTTTTAACATTGAAAACCAGTCAGTATAATTCAATGTATTAAAAAACTAAGAAACACAATATGATCTCAATAGGCACAGAAAAAACATTTAACAAAACTTAACACCAATTCCTAATAAAATTCAGTGAACTAGGACTAGAAAGGAACATCCTTAACCTGATAAAGGGTATCTACCAAAAACAACCAGTTGTATACATACTGGAAAGGAAAGTAAAACTGTCATTATGTGCAGATGATCTGACCATCTGTAGAAAATCTGATAGAATTTACAAAATGTTATCTGAACCTTTGAATTTAGCATGGTTGTGTGATTGGTCAGTATGCAGATTTCAATTGCATTTCTGTATGCTGCTGCTAAGTCGCTTCAGTCATGTCTTGACTCTGTGCAACCCCCTAGACGGCAGCCCACCAGGCTCCCCTGTCCCTGGGATTCTCCAGGCAAGAACACTGGAGTGGGTTGCCATTTCCTTCTCCAATGCATAAAAGTGAAAGTGAAGTCACTCAGTCGTGTCCGACTCTTAGCGACCCCATAGACTGCAGCCCACCAGGCCCTCCATCCATGGGATTCTCCAGGCAAGAGTACTGGAGTGGGGTGCCATTGCCTTCTCTGAATATGAACAACAGGAACTGAAACCTTAAAATGATATTCTCATTATCACCAAAAACAAGAAATACTTAAATCTGAAAAATATGTAAAAGATCTGTGTATTGAAAACTATAAATCTTTGCTGAGGGAAATTAAAAAAACATAAATAAATAGATTGCATTTTTTAAAGATATATAAACAATATACCTATTTATTTATGAGTTACAAGATTTCATATTGTTAAGACAACATTTTTCCCCAAATTGATCTTAAGAGTCTATGCAGTATCAATCAGAATTTCAGCAGGCATTTTCATGGAAATTAACAAGGCAATTCTAAAATTCACAAAGGATGTAAGGTATTCAGAATATCAGAATAGTCAACATCAAAAAAGAAGTAAGTTGGAGGTCTCATGTTACCTGATTTCAAGACTTGCAAAGCTACAGTAACCAAGACATTGTATAGGAGGCAGTGATCAAGACCATCCCCAAGAAAAAGATGCCAAAAGGCAACATGGTTGTCTGAGGAGGACTTACAAACAGCTGAGAAAAGAAGAGAAGCAAAAGGCAAAGGAGAAAAGGAAAGATACGCCCATTTGAATACAGAGCTCTAAAGAATAGCAAGGAGAGATAACAAAGCCTTCCTCAGTGATCAATGCAAAGAAATAGAAAACAATAAAATGGGAAAGGCTAGAGTTCTTTTCAAGAAAATGAGAGATACCAAGGGAACACTTCATGCAAAGATGGGCACAAAAAGACAGAAATGGTATGAACCTAACAGAAGCAGAAGATATTAAGAAGAGGTGGCAAGAATACACAGAAGAACTGTACAAAAAAAATCTTCATGACCCAGATAACCACAATGGTGTGACCACTCAGCTAGAGCCAGACATCCTGGAATGTGAAGTCAAATGGGCCTTAGGAAGGATCACCAGGAACAAAGGTAGTGGAGGTGATAGAATTCCAGTTGAGCTATTTCAAATCCTAAAAGACGATACTGAGAAAGTGCTGTGCTCAATATGCCAGCAAATTGGGAAAACTCAGCAGTGGCCACAGGACTGGAAAAGGTCCAGTTTTCATTCCAATGCCAAAGAAAGGCAATGCCAAAGAATGCTCAAAGCACCACACAATTGCACTCATTTTACACATTAGCAAAGTAATGCTTAAAATTCTCCAAACCAGGCTTGAACAGTACATGAACTATGAACTTCCAGATGTTCAAGCTGGATTTAACAAAGGCAGAGGAACCACAGATCAAATTGCCAGCATCTATTGGATCATTGAAAAGGCAAGAGAGTTCCAGAAAAACATCTACTTCTGCTTTATTGACTATGCCAAAACTTTTGATTGTGTGGATCACAACAAACTGGAAAATTCTTAAAGAGATGGGGAATACCAGACGACCTGCCCTGCCTCCTGAGAAATCCCCATGCAGGTCAAGAAGCAATAGTTAGAACCAGACATGGAACAACAGACTGGTTCCAAATTTGGAAAGGCGTATGTCAGGGCTGTATATGGTCACCCTACTTATTTAACTTCTATGCAGAGTACATCATGCAAAATACTGGGCTGGATGAAGCACAAGCTGGAATCAAGATTGCTGGGAGAAATATCAATAACCTCAGATATGCAGATGCCACCACCCTTATGGCATAAAGCGAAGAACTAAAGAGCCTCTTGATGAAAGTGAAAGAGGAGAGTGAAAAAAGTTGACTTAAAACTCATCATTCAGAAAACTGAAAAGATCATGGCATCCAGCCCCATCACTTCATGGCAAATAGATGGGGAAACAGTGGGAACAGTGAGAGACTATTTTCTGGGCTCCAAAATCATTGCAGATGGTGACTGCAGTCATGAAATTAAAAGACGCTTACTCTTTGGAAGAAACACTATGACCAACCTAGATGGCATATTCAAAAGCAGAGACATTACTTTGCCAACAAAGGTCCATCTAGTCAAAGCTATGGTTTTTCCAGTCATGTATGGATGTGAGAGTTGGACTATAAAGAAAGTTGAGCATCAAAGAATTGATGCTTTTGAACTGTGGTGTTGGAGAAGACTTTTTTTTTTTTTTGGCAGTCTTTCTTACATATATTATCAAGTTCTTACATATTATCATAGTTCTTTTTAACATAGTTCCCTAGGCTCACCTTTAATCAATGTGCATAGACAGTCAAATTGAAATTGACTTATGCCCTGGTCATATACCCAGGCTCATTAGAATTTAAGATCCAGGAGAGAAGACTCTTGAGAGTCCCTTGGACTGCAAGGAGATCCAACCAGTCCATCCTAAAGGAGATCAGCCCTGGGTGCTCATTGGAAGGACTGATGCTGAAGCTGAAGCTCCAATGCTTTGGCCACATGATGTGAAGAACTTTCTCATTGGGAAAGACCCTGATGCTGGAAAAGATTGAAGGCAGGAGGAGAAGGGGATGACAGAGGATGAGATGGTTGGATGGCATTAGCGACGTGAGTTTGAGTAAACTCCGCGAATTGGTGATGGACATGGAGGCCTGGCATGCTGCAGTCCATGGGGTTGCAAAGAGTTGGACACGACTGAGTGACTGAACTGTTTTATTGTTTTTTTTTGTTTTTTTTTTTTAATTGAAAGTGTTGTGTGTGTGTGTGTGTGTGTGTGTGTGTGTGTGTGTGTGATTTGTCTCCTAAAGTAATGGAAACATATCTCTTGATAGAACCCTCACCTCTTCCACCAGCTGCACAGCTAGCAAAATGGTGTCTTACTAAGGAGCTGGGCTCTAAAATGCCTCATAGTGAATGTTTAGCCAAAAATCCTGTAGAAATAGTTTTATTTTTATTTTTATTTATTTATTTTTTTAATTTTTATTTTAACTTTAGTTTACTTTACAATACTGTATTGGTTTTGCCAAACATTGACATGAATTCACCACGAGTGTACATGCATTCCCAAACATGAATCCCCTCCCACCTCCCACCTCATACCATCTCTCTGGGTCCTCCCCATGCACCAGCCCCAAGCATCCTGCATCCTGCATCGGACATAGACTGGCAATTCATTTCTTACATGATAGTATACATGTTTCAATGCCATTCTCCCATCTCATCCAACCCTCTCCCTGAAGCATTAAGAATATTGACATTATTATACAGCAGCTCTCTAGGTTCACCTTTCAAAATAGAAACCTTACAGATTAAACAACTATTCCCTCTTCCTCTCTGCCACCTCTGTCACTCAGCAGCCTACTTTCAGTCTCTTTGAATTTGACTGCTTTAACCTCATACAAGTGGAATCACACAGTTTTTGTCCTTTTGTGATTGACTCATTTCACTTCGCATAATGCCTTCAAGGTTCATGTGTGTTGCAGCAGGATGAGCCATGTGTGACAGGATTTCCTACCTTTTTTGAAAAAAGTGAAGTATAGTTGATTTACAGTTCTGTGGCAGTTCCTGCTGTACTGCAAAGTAATTCATATATATATATACACACACACACACACACACATATATATATGTTCTTTTCTGTTTTTAAAAAGTGAACAAAAGCATTGAACAGACAGTTCACCAAAATGACATACAGATAGGTATTCATGAGAAGGTCCTCAGCATCATTAGTCATTAGGAAAAAGCAGTTAAAACCACCATGAGGTTCTACTACATACTTATTAAAAAGGTTATTAAAAATGACTCACCATTCCAAGTGTTGATGAAGATGAGAAAGAGCTGAAATTCACTGCTAGAAGAAAAAAAAAAAAATGAGAAAACGTTTGGCAGTTCCTAAGTTGAGGGCTTCCCTGGTGGCTCAGATGGTAAAGAATCTGCCTGTAATGCATGAGACCTGGACAAGGGAATGGCTACCCACTCCAGTATTCTTGCCTAGAGAATTCCATGGACAGAGGAGCCTGTCAGGCTACAGTCCGTGGGGTCACAAAGAGTCAAAAATGAATGAGCAATTTTCACTTTCAAAAGTTAAATCACACTACTCTACAATCCAGTCATTCCTCTTCTAAGTATTTGCCTAATGGGAATGAAAGCATGTGTTCATATGAAGACTTCCACATGAATGTTCATAGAAGCTTTGCATGTAACAGCCTAAGTCAAAATCAATACGAATGTCCATCAGTAGGTAAATGCTGGTATGTTCGTAGAATTCAGTGCTTCTCAGCAGTAAAGTGGAATGAACTCTCGATACATGCAGCAACATGAATGGACTCCAAAATAATGTACATGAAAGAAGCCAGATTTTTAAAAGTAGATACTCTATAATTCCATTTATGCAAAACTATAGAAAATGTACACTAGTCTATATGATCAGTGTCCCCGAGATGGAGGTTGGGGCAGGGAAGGAGTAACTTTTGGGAATGACAGATGAGTTCACTTTATTGATCATGGTTGTCTCGGTCTGTTCAAGCTGATATAACAAAATACAACAGACTAGGTTGCGTATAAACAACAGAAATGTATTTCTCACAGTTCAGAAATCTGGAAGCCCGAGATGAGGGTGTCAGCGCAGTTGGATGAGGGTCCCCTTCCAGGTCTCAGACTTCTTGGGTCCTCACATGGTAGGAAGGGCTAGAGAACTGTATGGGCCCCTTTATAAAGACCCTAGCCTCATTCATGAGGGGTCTCCATCCCAAGGGCCCTACTTCCTGATGCCTTCACCTCAGAGGGTAGGATTTCAGCATAAGAACTGGGAATGGGGCACAAACATTCAGCTTATAGCAGTGGCGGTGTTTTCACAGATGCATACTTGTATGAAAAATTAACAAATTGTACATTTGAAATATGTGCAGTTTATTGTAAATCAATTAGATCTCAATAAAACTTAAAATCTTTCTGTTCAGATGACTGGCAAGGTTTCTATCCTCTGACTAGACTCTGATGGCACAGGTGGTAGTGATGGGGGGGTCAGAGCTCTCTGTGGGATCTGTGAGTCTCTGCCAGTTTTGCTCTCTTGATAGCACAAAATCTGACCAAGGAGTAAGGCAGAGGTGGTTGGGCCTGGCATATGTTCCAGGTGTGCCATGCACAGTCCCCATGTCTGAACCGAAGTAACACAGCTTCTCATCCTTCTGATGTCCACTCACTTGTAACTTGGCTTCATTACTATGAAATATTCAGAAATAAAGAATGTTTTGCAGTGACATAAATGCTCATTTCTCACTAAACCAAATAAAACAGTGATTGGAAAATGTCATAAAACCCAGAATATATAGAGCAGAAACCAATTATACTAGTTTAGTTAATTCTGTTCACTTCAACATCACTGAAATGTTCGGCATCAGGGCCAACTGTGTCAAGGACCACTTTTAGTTTGTGATAATGAAAGCATGTTAGTGATGAGATGTTTCTTGTGTTCGCTAGGCGGGAGGGCACATGTGCAGGGCACCCTCTGAATCTAGGTGTGGGTCGAAACTGGTGCCCTCCTTGCGGCGAGCAAAACCAAAGCAAATGCTACGTGCAGTTGACAACACCACCAACAGTTTAATCAGAAGGATTAAAGGTGGCTTTTAGAGAAGAATCACAAAGAAGACATTTGGAGCTCTGGGGCCTGCAGACAGCCTCTCCAATGTGAACCTCTTTGCAGCTGTGAATCTGAGCAGTTGCAAGAGGAATCTGCTCCCATATACAATCAATTTACACTGGCTGACACTTTTCATATATCGAGGAAATCAGCCAATTTTCCACAAGAAAGCAGATATCCATGGCTCTCAAAACTATTTGGGTATCAGAGTCATGAAGGGGAAGTGAGTGCTAACACTCCACCAGAGTGTCTCACTCAATTTCAAAATATAAGGAAGGGGTAGGTTCTAGCTGACTGTTTAGCTCAATTCCCCTCATTTTTACAATATCATCAGCTAGTCACAAATCCAAGACCAGGATGTCACTTTGGCAAATGCTGGTAAAGTGGAACCATAAAATAAAATACCCAACATTATTCTCTTTTGAGTCTAAAAGTACAGGCCTTCTGGTGACAGAAATAACTACACACCAGAAGAGGGCAACATTGTCCCAAAGTTCTAGCACTGCTCCAGGTTTCTTGTGTGTAGTGCTCCGAGAGTCCAAGAGTTTTGAAAGATGGATTTTTCTTTTAAGTGGGAGGAAAAGATGTGGCCAGAGCTCCTAAAATTATGGGAGATCCAAAAATTAAGTCCAAGGAGGAGCCAGTACAAAACAAATGTAGAATGAGATTTGAAATGAGTGCTGCTGCTGCTGCTGCTGCTGCTAAGTTGCTTCAGTCGTGTCCGATTCTGTGTGACCCCATAGACAGCAGCCCAAAAGGCTCCCCCGTCCCTGGGATTCTCCAGGCAAGAATACTGGAGTGGGTTGCCATTTCCTTCTCCATGAAATGAGTTACAGGCATGTCCATTTTGATGGTTTGAGAAGGCTCTTAATATTTCCACAGCTGGAAGAACACTTAAAATGATATGCTAAGGAAACTGGAAAGTAAAAGTAATTAGACCTCAGAAATTAGATCTCATTTTAACCAGTTCCTAAGGGGCAAGAGACAAAGCTTGAAAGAAGATATTTGGGGGATTCTTGCTTACAGTCTGCGGCATTCTGGCCCAGAGGGCAGACTGACTGGTTTGGTGGCAGCTTTCACCATGCAGCTAACTGGCACCAGTTTCCACTTCTATTAAACAAGAGCAGTGGAAGCAAATAAGTTGTCAGGGAGAATCTATGGTCTTAATGGTCAGTGCTCTGCTAATAGCATTTTAGGGCTTCAACTTGTAGGAAATGGGTACTTTTTTTGGAGAGGTGGATAGATTAAAACAGTCACACACTAAAAAATCAGAAGAGTATTTAAAAGTACCCATTGGGAACTCCTGGCTTAGGTCTCTCCTTTCAACCAGCCCTATCACCCACCCCAGGTTTCATTTCATTTCGTGTGTATTCTTCAGTGGTTTGTTGTAAAGACCTGAGCAAAATTCTTATTCTCTCTGCTTTTTGTCCTGACGGAATGGCAGTCTCTCAGTCTAAGAAGGAAAAGGGTTTCCTCGCCCTGTTTTACATCTGCAGAATATCTCATTCTCTGATGGATACAGAGTTGTTTACTTCCTCACTCCCCTCTAAATGGACACAGGTCTAATCGTTTACTATCACACACAGGTGACAGAGAATAATCCAATACAAATGTCATTCTGTACTGGTATGACTGGAAGAAAAATTCTCAGAAGTGAGGGTGCTGAGTCAAAAGTAAATTCATTAGTAATTTGCAACTGTGATGAAACTGCCGTCCAAACGGGTTGCAGGACTTGGCTCTCCCAGCCGGTTTCAGAGCCTCTTTCTCCAGACTCCCCAGCAGAATGTCTCATCCCACTGTGTTTATTTTAAACTCCGGTAGAGGCCTTACTACCATGGTTGATAACAGTGTTATCACCCATCACTGGGTGATAGAAGTCTTTATGACCCTAGCCTGAGTGAAGCATGATAGCATGACAACAAGGTGTACAAATAAATGATCAGTGCAGTGAGGTCATTCATCGAGTTGTCTGGTGTTAAAGTTTTCTTATCCTTACCTTGCCCTTTATGTGTTTGTGGATCTGAATTTCTGCTGCCCCAGTTTGAAGCTTAAACCTTTTACTGCAGCGTGAATTCCACTCCACCACCCCAGGCAATTTTATGCTTCATTAGGCCTCGAGTAAAGCAGAGAGTTTGAGTTGCACTTCTGGAACATTCCCACCAGACTCCCAGGCCTGACCACCACTGTGTGCGGCCCTCAGGTGGCCAGGCGGCAGGCCAGCTGACCAGTGTCTGGGGGTGGGGAGGTACTCCTTCCCTCTTGAGAAATGGAAGCTTTGTCTTTGTGCAAACTCTCCAGCTGTGGAAACTCCAGCACGGCTTTAAAGATTAATGGCATTACTTGGCGATGAATGGGAAAGGCAAACTGCTCTGCTACACAAGGATTAAGTCCTAGACTAGGAGCAAACTGCCGCCAGCCTCTGCAGTGAGGTTATCTCCCGGAGAATATTCCGGCAGTTTCCTGGTGCTGGCGGTTGCCAGCGTTTTCTAGTTAGTAAGATTACATCCCGTCCGGACAGCACACAGAGAGGCGCTCAGTTCCTCATCTCTCTCCCATACACACAAACACTTGCACTTGTGTGAGAAACACACACACACTGACTCAGTGTCTGACAGAAGAATGGACAGAGCTGATAAGCCGAACAAGGAAGCCAGCGTCGCAACCATTAGCGTGTGGAAGCCAGAACATAAGGCATATCGGTTGCCCTTTCCTGCATCTGGCTGGAAATGCTGCAAGTACAAGGGAAACAGGGAGCAAAATTCATTAGCTAATGAGGACCTTAAATGTCAGTTTAATAGCAGCATTAATAATAAAGCAAAGTTTTATTGGGTTAATAGAGGTTAAGTGGTAATATTAGTAAAATGGTCATTATAGATTTTCTTCTTTGCAGGCAATGAACAGAGCCTTCTGAAAGCACAGATTATAACTCCCTCCTCTGCATTTGCTGTTTCTTAGAAGAGGCATTTCTAAAGGTTTTAAAAATTATGACCACTTTTTGCATTGCCCCCTGTTTGAGGCAGGAGTCTAGTAGCTGTGTCTTTAAAGAAGCCCTTACAGGGAACTCTGTCAGTTGTTCAAGGCTTGCTGCCAACAAACAATTGAGGTATTTACCAAGGGTTTCCAAGAAATTGCTGCAAATTATATGAAATATTATACCTGTAACAGGCATTCAATGTATTAGGAACAGGAAAAAAATGTAACATGTGTGGGAACAGTGTTGCAATTTGTGAGAAAGTGTTCAGTAATGTAGGTAGAGATGAATCACACTAATAAAAACAGAAAGGAAGTTGGATGATGTGGCACTTTTGCACAAATTTTTCATCATCTGTCTAGAATCACTGAGGAGAAACTTCTAACATGAGCTAGTGGAAAGGCTCACAAGGAAACTAAGACACTGAGGGGTCTGCAGATGCTTGTCTGGGGGGATACCGTCCATGCAGAAGGAAACGCAGACCCCCACACTCGATGCGAGGCCCTGATTCAG
Organism: Redunca redunca; assembly: GCA_006410935.1. Classification (NCBI taxonomy): domain Eukaryota; kingdom Metazoa; phylum Chordata; class Mammalia; order Artiodactyla; family Bovidae; genus Redunca; species Redunca redunca. The sequence goes on from SJYQ01004444.1 coordinate 96,441, forward strand.
CCCAGGCTGCCTCGTGGGTGGGGTGTGCCTTTGGGAGTCTTCCTCACTGAGCACCTCCATCTGATTATGGCTAACACCATTCCTTTTTTAAACGAGAAAGACAGGTAATGACTTCAGCGTAACAGAGAGGGCTCCTAGCACAGCTCCTTGGAGGAAAGTTTCTTCCTCAGTTTCCTGAGGTGAACGCCTAGGAAACCTGATGAACCGTCTTCCTCACCTTTGCAAATAAATAAAGTAAAAGAAGACAGGGAGTGAGGACCCGCCCTGACCTTGAGGGAGTTCCAGGGAGCGGGCATGTGTGTGCAGGGCAGGGGTCTCAGAGGGGTGCCCTGCCGCAGATCTCTGCTGGTGTCAGCTGTGTCTGCGGTGGGGCCAGTCTCTGGGTGGACCTCGTGCTGGGCTTATTTGTCTGGCCCTTGGGGCCTCTGGCTGTTCCTGAAGTCTTTGGTTCTGGGCGCTTGCCTCCAGCTGTGAAATCCTACCACACAGGAGAGTTCTGCCTCCCGATGCAGACCTCTGAGGAGGCCCTTGAGTCCTCACTTCTGGGTCCCTCCCCGGAACTGCCTTAGCCAGACCGTCCAGCTGTGCAGGAGCTTCCT
>SJYQ01004444.1:103807-120667 GCA_006410935.1 Redunca redunca
ATTGCAATTGTCATCTCTTTATGGTGGCATGAAATTAGGAAGATAAGATGTTCTGTTTTGTGCCTCTTCAACCTCTTTTCCATGAGAAGAAAGACACAGGGTTTTTTCTTCAAGTGACTGAAAATTACAGAATAAAATGTACAATATCTGCTAATGTTTATAGGTCCTAGATCAATTAATCTACATGTGAAGAGAACATTAAAAATTCAAAAGTTCTTCCAAAAGGACAGAAAATAAATAAATAAGAAAAGAGCGGTTCCAAATATTTCCCCACATTCCCCTTATATTTTATCATAATTGCATCATTTAAAATAGAAACAATGGTAAAAAAATAAACCAGTAATGAAAAGCATTAGAAACCTTAATATGTGAGTAAACTCTACCGGAACTCTCCAATAAGTGAAGGGTAGCTCTCAGTATGGACTTGCCAAGTGGCACTAGTGGTAAAGAACCCATCTGCCAATGCAAGAAACAGAAGAGATGCAGGTTAGACCTCTGGGTGGCAAAGAATCCCTGGAAGTGGGCGTGGCAACCTACTCCAGTATTGTTGCCTGGAGAATTCCATGACAGAGGAGCCTGGTGGGCTACAGTCCATGGGGCTGCAAAGAACTGGACACTATTGAAGTGACCTAGAGCACGTAGCTCTAGATATAATTGAGGTATCAAAGTTAGTCTTTACATTGTAAGGAATTTATCACAGTATTTAAAAATTCTTCTTACCTAATTTAATGTGAATTTACCTCTTCTGGGGCTTCCCTGGTGGCTTAGAGGGTAAAGCGTCTGCCTGCAATGAAGGAGACCCGGCTTCTATCCCTGGGTTGGGAAGATCCCCTGGAGAAGGAAAGGGCAACCCACTCCACTTTCTTGCCTGTGAAATCCCATGGACAGAGCAGCCCCATAGGCTACAGTCCATGTGGTCACAAATAGTAGGACACGACTGAGCGACGACATGTTTTGTTTGTTTACCTCTTCTAGTGATATCGTCAGTAAGAAGAGAAAATATCTCTGCGCTCAGTCTGGGGGCTAGACCACCCTTGGCCAGTCATCTCCCAAAACGCTTTGAAAGGTTCTGAACTCTGGCAATGATGTAGGCCCCCAAGGAAAGTACCATAAGAAGAGAAAGATGATGAGCCTCTTACCTTCATTAAGACACTGTGCAGAACTTCACGGCTAGATTACTCCTCATAGCCTGATTTTTTTCTAATTGTTTTACTAAAAGTTTCTCTCTCTGGCACACGCACACATATACATGTGCCCAGACATACACATGCATCCCAGAAAAGAATGATAGAGAGGAAGAAAACATTTTTCTAGATCCACAAAAGTTCAGGCTAGAGAATGAATGCCAGACTCAGAGTAATTTGTAGACAGTCCTCAATCTCTCTAGACCACTTGGAAGTAAACTTGCATACAGACTGTTATTTTAGGAATCAGTTAACTAAAATGGACCAGAATGGGCAAATTTAATTCAGATGACCATTATACCTACTACTGTGGACAAGAATCCCTTAGAAGAAATGGAGTTGCCCTCATAGTCAAAGACTTCATCTAAATTGCAGTATTTGGGTGCAATCTCAAGAATGAAAGAATGATTTCTATTCATTTCCAAGGCAAACCATTCACTATCACAGTAATCCAAGTCTATACCCCCACTAGTAATGCTGAAGAAGCTGAAGTTGAATGGCTCCATGATCACCTACCAGACCTTCTAGAACTAACACCAAGAAAAAAAAAAAACAAGATATGCTTTCATCATAGGGGACTGGAATGCAAAAGTAGGAAGTCAAGAGATATCTGGAGTATCAGACAAGTTTGGCCTTGGAGTACAAAATGAAGCAGGGCAAAGACTAACAGAGTTTTGCCAAGAGAATGCACTGGTCATAGTAAACCTCCTCTTGCAATAACACAAGAGATGACTCTACACATGGACATCACCAGATGGTCAGCACCCAAAGCAGAGTGATTATATTCTTTACAGCTGAAGAGGGAGAAGCTTTATACAGTCATCAAAAACAAGACCAGAAGCTGACTGTGGCTCAGATCATGAACTCCTTATTGCAAAATTCAGACTTATATTGAAGAAAGTAGGGAAAAACCACTCAACCATTCAGGTATGACCTCAATCAAATCCCTTACGATTAAATAGTGGAAGAAATAGATTTAAGGGACTAGATCTGATATTCAGAGTGCCTGATGAACTATGGATGGAGATTCGTGACATTGTACTGGAGGCAGTGATCAAAACCATCCACAAGAAAAAGGAATTCAAAAAGGTAGAGTGATTATCTGAGGTGAGCTTACAAATAGCTGAGAAAAGAAAAGAAGCTAAAGGCAAAGGAGAAAAGGAAAGATATATCCATCTGAATGCAGAGTTCCAAAGAATAGCAAGGAGAGATAAGAAACCTTCCCTAAGTGATCAGTGCAAAGAAATAAGGAAAACAATAGACTGGGAAAGACTAGAGATCTCTTTAAGAAAATTAGAGATACCAAGGGAACATTTCATACAAAAACGGGCACAATAAAGGACAGAAACAGTATGGACCTAACAGAGGCAGAAGATATTAAAAGGAGGTGGCAAGAATACACAGAAGAAATATACAAAAAGATCTTAATAACCCAGATAGCCAAGATGGTGTGATCACTCATCTGGAGCCAGACATCCTGGAGTATGAGGTCAGCTAAAGCATCACTACTACCAAAGCTAGAGGAGGTGATGGAATTCCAGTGGAGCTATTTCAGATCCCAAAAGATGATGCTGTGAAAGTGCTGCACTCCATATGTCAGCAAATTTGGAAAACTCAGCAGTGGACACAGGACTGGAAAAGGTCAGGTTTCATTCCAGTCCCAAAGAAGGGAAATGCCAAAGAATGTTCAAAATACCGCACAATTGCACTCATCTCACACACTAGTAAAGTAATGCTCAAAATGCTCCAAGCTAGGCTTCAACAGTACATAAACCAAGAACTTCCAACTGTACAAACTGGATTTAGAAAAGGCAGAGGAACCAGAGATCAAATTGCCAACATAAGCTTGATCATAGGAAAAGCAAAAGAATTCCAGAAAACACACATATTCGTTCATCACTGAGTACACTAAAGCTTTTGACTGTGTGGATCACAGCAAACTGTGGGCAATTCTGAAAGAGATGGAAATACCAGAACACCTTACCTGCCTCCTGAGAAATCTGTATGCAAGTCAAGAGGCTACAGTTAGAACTAGACATGAAACAAAGGACTGGTTCCAAATTGGGACAGGAGTACATCAAAGTTGTATATTGGTCACCTCCTTGTTTAACATCTATGCAGAATACATCATGTGAAATACTGGGCTGGATGAAGCTCAAGCTGGAATTAAGTTTGCAGGGAGAAATATCAATAACCTGATATGCAATTTCTGCAATGGCAGAAAGTGAAGAACTAAACAGCCTGTTGATGAAAGTGAAAGAGGAGAGTGAAAAAGCTGGCTTAAAACTCAACATCAAAAATGAAGATCATGGCATCTGGTCCCATCACTTCATACAGATAGATGGGGAAACAATGGGAATGGTGACAGACTTTATTTTCTTGGGCTCCCAAATCATTGCAGATGGTGACTTCAGCCATGAAATTAAAAGACGCTTGCTCCTTGGAAGAAAAGCTATGACCAACCTAAACAGCATATTAAAAAGCAGAGACATTACTTTCCAGACAAAAGTCCATCTAGTCAAAGCTATTGTTTTTCCAGTAGTCGTGTACGGATATGAGAGTTGGATCATTAAGAAAGCTGAGAACCGAAGAATTGATGCTTTTGAACTGTGATGTTGGAGAAGACGTTTGAGAGTCCCTTGGACTGCAAGGAGATCAAATCCTAAAGGAAGTCAGTCCTGAATAATCTTTTGAAGAACTGATGCTGAAGCTCCAGTACTTTAACCACCTTATGCAAAAAGCTGACTTAATAGGAAAGACCCTTTGCTGGGAAAGATTGAAAGCAGGAGGAGAAGGGAACAACAGAGGATGAGATGGTTGGAGGGCATAACCAATTCGACGGGCATGAGTTTGAGCAAGCTACAGGAATTGGTAATGGACAGGGCAGCATGGCGTGTTGCAGTCCATGAGGTCACAAAAAGTTGGACATGACTAAGCGGCTGAGCTGACTGATAGAGTGTTATGGGCTGAATTGTGTAGCCCTCTATTTCATATATTGAAAGCCCTACCCCCAAATCCTTAGAATGTGAGTGTTTGTAGATAGGTTCTTTAAGAATGGAATTGAGTCAAAAACTGAAGTCTTTGGGTATGTTCTAATCCAATATCCCTGACCCAGGGATCAAATGCAGAAATACTGAACCCATGCACCTCAACGAAGACCTGACACAGCCATACTTAAATAAGTAAACATTTTACAGCTTCACAGGTGGTGCACTGGTAAATAATCTACCTGCCAATGCAGGAGATTCAGTCTCTGGGTCAGGAAGATCCCCTGGAGAAGGAAATGGCAACTGACTCCAGTATTCTTGCCTGGAAAATTCCATGGACACAGGGGCCTGAGGAAGAGCTGGACACGACTGAGCACACGTGCACACAATCCAACATGACTGGTATTCTTTTAAGAGTGGAGATTGAGACACAAACACACACCGAAAGAAGGCTGTGTAAAGACGCAGGGAGGAGAACCGTCCAGCAGTCAAGGAGAAAGGCCTTAGAAGGAGAAAGGCCAACACCTTAATCCTTTATTCAACAAATGCTTTTTGAGGCTCTGACATGCACCTGGCTGAGTTTTGAGGCTATGTAGGTGAGCATGATTACAAGCTCTCAGAGTTACCATCCTTGTAATTTTCACATGATGCCATGCATGCTCATAGCACTGAAGCCCCGAAACCCTGATTCCAACAACCAGCCCAGGACACTGCCTTTCTTCTCCTGTTTGTTTATGGAGCTTCTTCCCCTAATCCTTTGTTTGAATTATTCACAACCATAAGCAGCAACCCTGAAAGCTTTCTGATTTTTAAATAAACATATGCACAGATGTTCACCCCATTAATAAAAAAGGATATGCAAATGGGAAAAATGGTGAGATGCCATCTTTTAATCCTTCAGATTTGCATAATTTTGTCATAGAGAGTATAGGTTATGTCTAAACTATCTACAGAAATATTTTCAGAATATATCCATATTATAGTAGTAGTGATCCTTGAAATAATATAAATGATTCATAACTGTGAGGAATTTTACTTTGGAAACTATATATTAGAGCAAAAAAAAAGGGTGTTTTTATTGCCCTACTTCTCAGGTTTTTTTTTTTTTTTAATTGACGGATGATTGTTTTATGGAATGTTTTTTGTTTTCTGTCAAAACTCAACATGAATCAGACATAGGTATACATATATCACATTTTCTATTTACTAGTGTGCTTCAGGGATCTCAAAACAGTGGTTATCAGTGTTAACTACACATTACAATCACCTAGGGATTTTTAGGAATTCTGATGCCAGGGTCTGACACCCAGAGATTCTGATTTACTTGGGTAATACGTGACACAGGCATCAGGATTCTTAAAGGCTCCCTAGGTGACTTTAATATGCAGGCAAAGTTGAAAATCTGCACAAAAGAGAAAAAGAGTGAGTGTTTTGCCGTTGCTGAGGCTGTCTGAACAATCACTTTGCAGCAACTTGGAGAATACTGTTATGTTTCATAACATAAATTAGAAAAAGTTCTTTTCCAGTTTGGACAGGAGAATCTTGCCGTTCAATAGTTATGACACTCTTTCTAGCGGTCCCCAAGGGATCCATTTCTATTACATGTAGACCTATCAGATGCATTCAATATTGTTGATAATGTGATTGTGATAGTTTGATTATGATTCATGCTACACCTGCATGCCCAAAGCAGTATAACATTCAAAAGCCCAGGACTTATACTGCTTAAGGAACCAACATGCTTGTGTGTAAATCCATTACACTGCCACAAACGACAGAGACTGGACTGTTAACAGGTATCCACTGATCAGTGCAGCTCAGAAATCCAGTAAGGTCGCTGAAATAGTAACCAGTGGTCATTCCATTATACATACACCTTTCCATTAAACCATTGTAATTAAAGGTCCTCACTTCTACCCTCTTACCCAATGTTCCAACATTTTTAATAACCAAGAAGACCATTAAAGAATGAGGACTTATAAATTCTTCTTAAGAAGTTCTTCATGCTCAAGTTCATTCCCTTAAGTCTTGTAATTCCCAGTCTACTCTGAGGGCAGAAACAAAGGTGCCACCTCCTGGAATTTTTATAGGGATAGCTTCTCCAGCCACATCTACTATCTACAAGCCTTCTCCTCCTCTGATCTCTCCCATCTCTGTGAATGATGCCATTTAGTTGCTCTGGCTGAAATCATCCTTGATTTCCCTCTCTCAGACATCATTCCAACATCCAGTTTTGCACCAAGTACTATGCTCTCAAACGTAACTAAAAAGAGCCATGTTCTCTTTTTGTGCACCTTTAAAGCTTTAGTCCCTGCTACCACTGTCTCGCATCTGGACTGCTGCTCTAGGCTTTCTCTCTGCCCCTTCTTCACCCTAGCCTATAGTCTATATAACAGTGACTTTTACTTTTATTCTTCCGTTTAATATGTATTTATCTTGAATGTGCTATGTGATAGCAGTAAGTACTCTCTTTGGTCTTAGGGATACAAAAAATTAAAAAAACAAGCTGCCCTAAAGGAGCTTACATTCTAGTAGGGAGCTAGATCGTATACTAGATAAAGAAGTAACATACTTTATATTAGTGATAAATGTAATGCAGAGAAAGAGGGATATGAAAAGTTGTAAAAGGTGGAGAGAGATAAGAGTAACAGTTTAGATAGGAAAAAGTCCCTTTTACCAAGATGACAGACATGATCCTTTTTAGGAGTAATTCATAACATACCACTCCTCTGCTTAAAAATATTCTATTGGTTTCACTGAAAAGTGAATAAAAACCAAACATGCCAACCACCATATATAGTCCTACTACCATAATGTCTTCTCATCCTCTCCTCTCGTTCTCTAGTCCCGGACAAACTCAACTGTTGCTGGTGTCCAAAGAATACCTTTCTGCGGCTTCCACGCCACCATGAGATTTTAGTGTGTGAGCGTTTGCCAAGTGGCTTCAGTCATGTCTGACTGTGACCCTATGAACTATAGCCTGCCAGTCTCCTCTGTTCATGGGATTCTCTAGGCAAGAATACTGGAGTGGGCTGCCATGCCCTCCTCCAGGGGATCTTCCTGATGTGGGGACCAAATCCGTGTCTCATGTCTTCTGCATTGACAAGTGGGTTCATGACCCCTAGCACCACCTGGGAAACCCCTATGAGGTTTCAGTACAAACATTCAGCTCTTCATGTTAGATCACTTACCCCTCTACCATCAACTATTCTATTTCCACCATCAACTATTATGTTTAAGTACCCTTTATGGTATTTTATCATCTTCTGAAATTTTTTTAGTTGGTTGTTTGTTTACATGTTTATTATCCATAAGTCTCCTTGGAACTGAAACCAAATGTAGGCTCTGTGAAATTAGTGGCCTCCACGGGTCAGCTTCCCTAGGAAACAGACTATGAAGCTCTGAGATTTGCTGGCAGAGGATTTACTGGGAAGTGCCCTTTGGAGCATCAGAGTGATCAATGAAAGCAAAATTTGGCAGAGGGAGAGCTGGAAGTACAGAGTAGTTGATACCATGTAGCTGGGTTTGCCTTCAGATGTGTCTCAAGTCAAGGGAAGGGGAGAAGAACTTCCTGTTTGCATTGATCAGTGATTGGATGATGGCTGCTTCCAGAAGACACAAGCTTGGGTGAAGGCAAAGGCAGTTCTCATAAAGGAACACACCTGTGAAGACTCAGCAGCTGACAGTCCCGGAAGCAAGGGGAGCGAGCTCCCACATCCAAAGGGAATCAGGACAGTACACTTCACTGGAGTCGACCGTCACAGTACTCAAGCTCCTTATTTCAAATGCTATGCTTCCTCTACCTGAAAGCAAGGATTCCCAGTATTCTAAATGGTCTCTTTCAGTAGAAACTTAAGAAGAAAGTTAGTAGGACACACTACAGTCCCTTCTGCCACACGTGACTTAAGGGTTGCAACTGACGTTCATCGTTTACCTTTTTATTACCTATTTCTAGGTTCTGTTCAACTTTGGCTGATACTGCTGCTAAGCAACGTGGTAGCATGTTACAAACCTCCTTCCTGAGGGATCTGGGCCCTTATCCAGTGTGCCCTAAGAAGATTCTAGTTGTTGCATTTTTCCACTTGCCACCAAAACTGGTTAGGGGATTGCCAACTTTGTTGCCAGTGAAATACTCCAGTGTCAAACACATCATTCAGTCACTTTATCCTGAAACAGAAGCCTTATTCCTAACTATCACTGTCTACTACTCCCAACTTGACGGTGACTCCTTGCCTTGACTGCTAGCTTACTGACCCAATGAAACTGGGTGGCCGTACTAGCTTATGGTTTAAAATGAGTCTTACTGTGTTCTTGTGGTAGAATTTTTCTTCCTCTGAGCTCCAGAATCCCTATGTCATCAGTGCTCAGGGTTGCAGGGTTAGGAGGCAGAGTCCCCAGCTTGGTTACTGAGAGTAACAGCAAGTGGCAGCCCATCTCACCCCTTGAGTCTCAGACCCACACATTCTCCACATGAGAGACACAGAGTGGGTTCTCCCTCTGGGAGGGTGGAGTCCCATTGTTGCAGGTTATCATCACCACGCTGGAGTCTTGGCCACACTTTCAAAAGCCATCACTCTATCAGGCCAGCAGCTTCTGCCTGGGGCACCTTGTTACGGAGCCAGAGGACCTCATGGCCATTTGCCCGTGGCCGACCTCTTGATACACAGTGGGTCCTGTGGTCTCATGCAACTTTACGTGGTTTCCCACATTGTTAGACCCAACTCTGTCATCTCAGTGCAATCTGCACTTTGCAGGCTGGATAGGCAGGCAGATACGTGATACACCTGCCAATTTTAGCCAAGATGAATTGCTGTGTGTTGATGGGAGAAGGGGGTTCAATGTCATCAACTTTCCACCAGCCTAGTCAGGGTCCTTGAGGGAGGAGGCTCACCTCAGGAGCCCAGTGTAGACAGTACTGTTGGTCTAGCATCAGTAACTGCAGCGTCAGCTTCGGTGCGATAGTCCACAAGGCGGAGGAGCCTCTGTGCTTGTACCAGGGCACTTTCTCCATGCTCTTATTGTGCTGACACCAGGGTGACAGAGGTTGTGTGATGGCAGCAGACTGAGTCTTTCTCTCTCTTTAGAGATTGTCTTTGACATGTTAATATGTGATATTAGCATTAATATGTGATCTTCACATTCTGCACCCTCTTGTCTTATGTGTGCCCAATACTAGATAAAATGCTCCTGCTTTACGACTTCTGCTAGACACCCCCCTCCCCTGGCAGAACCCAACTCATAATGTGTAGCTATGGAGCCAGGGTCACTGGTCCCATGTCAGGCACCCTGTTTCTGCCAGGATGCAACAGCATACTGGGAGCAGATTTCTGAATGGTTTGAAATTTTATGCTGGAGATGACATGGCGCTGCTCTACGACTCTAGGGGCCTATGTAGTGATCCTGCTGCCAGGGACTTGCCACACACTCCACATGGCATCGCTCCCACCACAGTTAGCTTGAATAGCCTGGGGTCTGCCGAGCCCTGTGGTCCAAGTGACAGCAATCTTTTGACTACAGCCAGTATCTCCTGGAGCTCTTTCCTCCTCTGGGCTCACTAAAAGCTGTAAGCCTTCCATGTCACTCAGTAAACCAATCTGAGCACTAGCCCTAAAGGAGAGATATGCTCCCTCCAGAATCTGAGAACCCAAGGAAGCCTACTGCACATTATTTAACTGTCTTAGATATAGAAAGTGCAAAATTCAGCAATATGTTCTTCAGTTTGTAGGGGGATTTCTCTGCATGACACAAACCACTGATATTATGGACTTCTGACCCTGAAGACTGTCTCCAACCCTCTGCAGCACACAGTTTTATCAAAACCTTTAGAATGTGTGCTGGTTCTGGTTCATCTGTCCTCACTGACATGAAGTCATCAATATAATAAACTCGCATGATATTCAGTGGAATGCCCAGATCCAGAGGGTTTAAGTGCCCTTGAATTATATCATGACAGAGGATGGTAAAAGCAACAAAGGCATGACTGTGGGTATAAGTGTGTGTTCTTTCCCATTCCTTGTGAATGTGACTGCTCCTGAGCTTCCCTCCTGATAAAGAGATGGGGATAAAATGCACTCATTAAGTCTGGATTTCCAGTATTGGCACTACTGAAGTTTTGGGCCAGATATTCCATATTTGTTGTGGATGTCTGTCCTGTACATTAAATGACGTTAACAGTATCTCTAGTTTCTACCTACCATAGCTCCACCCCAGTCATGACAATAAAAATATCACCCACTCCAATTGAGAACCACTGTGCTAATTTAACTGCCATGTTTACAATGGAAGCTGTAGACCGTAGGCAATTATATATAGAATGGGTAAACAACAAGGTCCTACTGTATAGCATGGAGAACGCTGTACATCCTGTGATAAACTATAACAAATAAGAGCATATAAAAGAATGTAGACACATATGTGTGATTGAGTCACTTTGCTCTACAGTAGAAATTAACACAATATTATAAATCAAATATACTTCAACAAAATATAAATATGAATTCAAAAACTAATAAAAATGTAAATACATAAAAGATACTTAAATAAAGCTGAAGCTGTGTTAACCTGTTCTAGCAAAGACATTTTAACTGGCACAGCAGCTACAAATGGGTCTATTGTTTATTGGGGTAGGTTTGTGGTAGCTGTCCTTCACCCTCTAAGATCTATGGGATATACCTAGGGGCCAAATGAGGAATTAAATGAAGATGGTCATTTAATTATATGTTGCCAATGAAGACATGATGGCGAATCCCTGTCATTTCTTAATGATGCAGTGCTGTGTTTGATACACTGTCTTAATCTGGGGATAGGGTAGAGTGGTGGTGTGATCAGACGTTTCTGTGTTTGGCTTCTATCACTTCACAGGTCAAGGAACCAATGTTTATTTCTGGCAAATACAAAATATATTCCTGCTAATTATATGGGGAAACCAAGAGAATGATCATTGGATGAAGGAATAGACACATAGTCCATGGTGAGTGGAGCCTGAGCCAATATTCCATTGAGTATATGTTGCCAACGTACTTCCTACTTTAACAGGAGAAATAGGATGACAAAATTTGGATAAGTCTCGAAGATAAGTATTACATCAAATTCAGTATTTAATAGTGCTCCGAATAGCTAACAATATCTTTTCATTAAAGTGTGGTAACTTGAGCACAGGGCTGTATGTAGGTCTTTTGGAGAAAAGGAAAGAAGGAACTATTATGATATTCAGTGGCCATGATTTTTCAGAGTTTTTCCTTTGATAAACCCGGCATCTCCTTCAGGTATGGCTTCTACATCTGAAAACTGGGTCAAATTCAGAAACAGGCCATGGGATTGTAATGTTTGATCGGGCAGTTGACTTAGCCCCTTAAACTTGCATCCTTTCTTCCTTTGGTTTCTGCAGATTAAACAATGTCCTTGTTAGGTTCCCATCTATCTTATGCCAACTTGAAAAACAAAAAAAATCATAACATGTGAGCTAAGTTTTATTTGGCACAATATGAGGACTGTGGTCCAGGAGACAGCATCTCAGACTTCCCTGAGAAGCTGCTCCAAGGGGCATGGGGGCAGGTCAGTATATATATGATTTTGGTGAAGGGGGAGGACATAGGATCAAGAACATGTGTGTTTGCTTGCTTTTGCAAGGTTTCTGCTAGTCATGAGTAGCAGCCGTCAGAATTTTAGTGCTTTTGGCAGTAAGAGGGGATGCAAGAACTGGGCTTGTAAGATTATCTCCTGAAAATATCTATCTGAAGACCTGCTCTGCCCGCATTTCTCCAAGCACCGAGTGCCTCATTTCTGTTCTCCATCCTGAACTCCTTTCAAGAGTTCTTGAAAACCAGCAAATGCAACAGTACATGCTTTAATCCTTGTAGAGGAAGACGGCAAGTGCCAATTTTAGATTGACATTTGCTTCTGAGATTACTGTGTTTTATTAAACGCCCCCACAGCTTTATGTAAACCAGCTCTTTCTCAGATGGCACTCTGTGCTCACTGTTTATTATGATGATTGTGCACTTGTGTTCACCTTGCTTCTGAAAGATAAGAACCACCACCTGGGCTCCAGAGTTCAGGGCCCTACCCTCCTTTTGCTACCCAGGGCAGCATTTCTCTCTATCCTACAGTCAGACCTGGCCTACATACAGCAGGCTCCCTTGAGTTCTCAGTGATGCCCGTGCCCCACTGCAATGCATCTTAGGTGAGCAAGTCGTCTGAGCCTTCCTGTATTATATAGTCAGCTTGCAGGGGTTTAGCACTGGAGTATGTCCACTTCAACCAGCCTTTTGATTTCCATTCTTGTTGTGGCAATTCTGGTATTTCTATTAGCATAGATCTTGGCTTTCTCCAGTCTTTGAGGATTTCTATCCCAGAAATATGCTAGCACCAGCTCCCAAGGTCTGTCCTAGAGTGGTAAACCCTGTGTCCTGGGCAATTGCCTCCATATCAGTAACATCTCCCTCATCCAACCTTCTGTGCTGCTTCTTCAAATCTAGGATGTCCAGGATCTGGGCACCTGTATATGCTACGGTTCCTTCCAGGCTATGTTGGCTGAGACCTGCAGTCCCTTCAGGATATTAATTTTCTCTTTCCTCTGTTATCAGCCTTAGCACTATGCCACATAGGTGTGTATACACTGTGACTTAGCCATGGCTCATGTAATTAGCAGGGGAAGTAGGGGAAATCTTGAGACTGCAGAGAGGCCCCACAAGGCAGAGATTTTTGGATTGTCTTCAATAAATGGGGGAGGCCTGACCACCTCAGCAAAGATTTTAGGAAGATCTCAGTGAATTCAGGGATTCACTGTTTTCATGTGCTTCTAGCCAAATGTTCCTTTCCAAGGCACAGAGACCCACCTCATTTCAATCAGTATCTTGACTTTGATGTAAGAGATTTGTTGAAGTTGATGGCTCAACATCTTTTTTGGTTGTTATTATCCTTGTGATTAAGTTTTGGACCTGATGCCTCTCAGATTTTTTTCTGCTTTCAGACTGCAATGGATGAAAATTTCTGTATAGGCTGCCCAAAAGATCCTTCAGGTTTTATACTTTGCATTAGATTGATAGTTAATCACACTTATCCTTTCCTTGTCTTTCTCCAATACATTTATTGACCATGGGCCCGAGATATTTAATGTTATAGTCTTTATAACTGCTGTTTCTCCTGTTCTTCTCAAACACTTGAGAGACTGCATGTGCCACGTGGTGCCCTGCACTGGTCCCTTTTCCTATTTCCCCACTGGAGAAACTCTGAACTGCCTGTGTGGCGATATCCATCCTCATCACAAGGGGTGAGGTCTTCCCTGCTGCTCAGACTGCCAATTACCAACTACAAAATCTGATTCCTAAGATTCCAGCTGATGTTTCTCAAGTCCCTACGTGCTGAGATTCGAGATCCTCACTCAGGAGGAACTTCTTGTGGGTGCTCTGTGGAAAAATACTTGGAGGGAATGAGGGAAGCAGAATCAGGCAGGAAGAGAATCCTGGGGGCAGTGTGGTTGCAGCAGCTCAAAGTTGATTCCAATGAAGATGGAATGACTATTCACAAATGTCCCAAATCATGGCAAGGGAGTCTGACTTTTGTACCACTTTGTATCCTGTGTTTACTAGTCATTGAATGTGGGAAGATGGTGGGGAGTAGATGCAAGTTTACATAAAGCTTTTACCACTGATGGAAATTTTTGGAAAAGGACAAAGCTGTGAACTGTCTGCAGCTGACATTTCCAGCAGCTCAGGAAATGAGTTCTTTTGTCTTGAAAAGCATCTGGACAGTCAACACAGCATTCAAAAAGTGAATTTCTCATGTTCATTACTGAATCTATTATAAGAATAAAAATCACTATGGTAGAAACTTATCAAATTGCCAATATCCACTGGATCATAGAAAAAGCAAGGGAATTCCAGAAAAAAGTCTGCTTCTGCTTCATTGACTACATTAAAAACTTTGTGTGTATCACAATAAACCATGAAAGATTCTTCAAGAGATGGGAATACCAGATCATTTTACCTGCCTCCTGAGAAAGCTGTGTGCAGGTAAGAAGCAACAGCTAGAACCAGACATGGACTATTGAACTGGTTCAAAATTGGGAAAGAAGTACTTCAAGGCTGTATATTGTCTCCCTGCTTATTTAACTTATATGCAGAGTACATCATGTGAAATGCTGGGCTGGATGAAGCTCAAGCTGTAATCAAGATTGCCTGGAGAAATATCAATAACCTCAGATATGCAGATGACACCACCCTTATGGCAGAAAGTGAAGAAGAAGTAAATATCCTCTTGAAGAGGGTGAAAGAGGAGAGTGGAAAACCTGGCTTAAAACTCAACATTCAGAAAAATGAAGCTCATGGCATCTGATTCCATCACTTCATGGCAAGTAGATAGGGAAACAATGAAAACAGTTTGAGACTTTATTTTCTTGGGCTCCAAAATCATTGCAGATGGTGACTACAGACATGAAATTAAAAGAAACTTGTTCCTTGGAGGAAAAGCTATGACCAACCTAGACACTATATTAAAAAGCAGAGACATCACTTTACTGACAAAAGTCTGTATAATCAAGCTATGGTTTTTCCAGTAGTTATCTATGGATGTGAGAGTTGAACTATAAAGAAGGCTGAGCACCAAAGAACTGATGCTTTCCAATTGTGGTACTAGAGAAGACTCTCGAGAGTCCCTTGGACTGCAAAATCAAACCAGTCAATCCTAAAGGAAATCAACCCTGATTATTGATTGGAAGGGCTGATGCTGAAGCTCTGATACTTTGGTCTCCTGATGAAAAAGAACCCATCATTGGAAAAGACTCTGATGATGGGAAAGACTGAGGGCAGGAGAAGAAGTGGAGTGACAGAGGATAAGATGGTTGGATGGTATCATTGACTGAATGGACGTGAGATTGAGTAAACGCCAGGAGATAGTGAAGGACAGCCAAGCCTGGTGTGCTGCAGTCCATGGGGTCTCAAAGAGTCAGACACAACTGAGTGACGGAACAACAACAGTAAACACCAAAATGGAACTTCCTAGAAATGTCCCTGCTTTACTAGTGTATTCAGCCAAAGATATTCATATTCCCAGAAAAATGAAAATTAATGCCATCATCAAAGTCTTGAAAATGCAAGCATAGAGATATCCTCCTCATTCTCATTTAACTCCCTTGTTTTGCTCATGCAAAAGGTGGGTGGGTTTTGGAGAGTGACGGTGGAGTATCATAAAATTTATCAATTGCTGACTCCAGCTGCATTTGGTATCCCAGATGGAAGACTTCCCTGGTGTCTGCAGTGGTAAAGAATCCATCTACCATGCAGGAATGGGTTCAATCCCTGGGTCAGAAAGATCACCTGGAGAAGGAAATAGCAATCCACTTCAGTCAGTATTCTTTCCTGGGAAAGCCCGTGGGCAAAGGATCCTGGTGGGCTATAGTCCATGGGCTTGTGGAAGAGTCTGAAGGATTTAGTGACTAAACAGCAACAACATCCCAGATGTAGCATAGGTTCCAGAGGAAATCAACACAGACTCTGACATCTTTCATGCAAATATGACCTAGGAAAAAAAGTGTTTATCCCTCTGTACATACATTCAAGAAAGACCAGAAGCAGTTTACTTTGCCCTTCACAATCTGACACTAGGAGTGAATCAATTCACAGGCTATACTTTAACATAAAAGAGACCTTGACCATCTTGATATTTCACTGGATCTCTCCATAATCAAACTATGCCACTTGGATCCCATTAGCTGATGTAAAAAATATTTAAAATGCCTTCATATGATGTATTTGAAGTGTTAGAGATAAACCAGGTAAAATTTTAGGCAGGAGACACCTCAATGCTGTGGTCTAAAGCATGTTGAGATATCCCTTCTAAAGTAAAAGGCAAGCTGTACCATTTTGTACTACTAACCACAGGAAGGAAGAATGATGCTTAATGTACTTTTTTGAACTGGGGAGGCAGCATATTCCATGTTCAAATATGCCAGCTTGACACATCTATCAAGTAACTCTTAAGTCTTCCAATCTAAAGCGAAAAGCAGAGAAGGAGAAATTTTGCAGTAAGTCTAAAGGGTGGTGAATGCACCTGGACCTAATGACATAGCAAATTCCAAGACATTCAGAATGCATGGCTGATAAGAGTGCAGTGTGGACCCTCTCACAAACAGCTATAAAAGAATCAGACGTCTGGGATAAGTGATCAAATCTTGGCTCACTTCTCCAGGTAACCATTCTTTATGAGAAACAGCTTCTACCCTGCTGTTTGGTCCTCGTAAAAATGGAGCACTTAATTGGGTGACATCAACCAACTAGAATGTTATCTGACCCACCAAGTCCACTGACAGCCATTCACAGCTACAGGATATCAACAAAGCCTTAGTATGACATATGTGAGGTGTTAGAGAAAAACCACAAATAAATGTAGGCATGAACCACCTCAATGAGCATGTTGAGATAGTCCTTCTGAAAGGAAGGCCAGCTGTGGCATCCCACACAGACTTGAGCAGGTCCAGAAGTCCCGTGCAGGTCGCATGAGCACAAGTCTCTGGCTTTTTGGCACCAACACCTGCTTCATTGAATCCCTCCCTCAGCTGACACTTAACGTCCCTTTTGGTGAATTCATTATGACCATTTAACAGAGGAGGTAAAATAATAGGCTTGGTTTCCAAATGGTGGCACTAAAGAAGAATGGATATCTGTATTATTAAAACCCCGCTTACAGAGATC
>SJYQ01004444.1:124990-138313 GCA_006410935.1 Redunca redunca
ACTATGCACCAGGCCTTTGCCTTTAACTTTTGATATATTATCTCATTAATCCCTGAAAGATGAGAGAATTAAATATAGGGCAATAAGGACTCAGAAAATTTAGACTGTGTTTCAGTCTGTTATGCTTTGATTTGCCCTTTCATCCTTCAAATAATATATGAAGCTACAAATAAAGGCTCTAAGATATATTATGAATTGTATAGTGGTTCATGTTGACCTTCAAACAGATAATTATGCAGAAAGACTACTGAAAATGGAAAGAACAGCAGGATTTAAGTGAAATCAGAACTGAGTTCTAGTCTTGTTTGCAATCTGGACCAAATGACTTATCTTTCCCCACCAGGCTCCTCTGTCCTTGGGAATTTCCAGGCAAGAATACTGCAGTGGGTTGCTATTTCCTCCTCCTGGGGATCTTCCTGACCCAGGGATTGAACCCAGGTCTTCTGCATTGCAGATGGGTTCTTTACCATCTGAGCCACCAGGGAAGCCCAAGAATACTAGAGTGGGTAGCCTATCCCTTCTCCAGGGGATCTTCCTGACCGAGGAATCGAACCAGGGTCCCCTGCATTGCAGGCAGATTCTTTACCAGCTGAGCTACCAGAGACCCCCAGTAAATAGACATTAGCATCTGAGATGATTATCTCAAAGATTATTTCAAATAGCTAATGAAAAATGCTTTACCTATAATAATCACTCATCCAGTAAATACATGTCCTTTCCTCTTATTAGCTGAAATATTTGGCAATTTACACACACACATGAAGAGTCAGGATACTATAAGTATGGACTAATAACTTTTATCCTCAGACTGACTGCGAGAATTAAAGAACATATTTGTATATTAAATTTGATATACAGTAAAGTATTACTTCTGCTACTCCATAGGAAACACTAGAACAAGCATGTGTAACTAGGGACCTATGTTATCGAGTATCAGTCATTATTGTAAGTATTCTAGAGTGAATTGAAAGCAGTCGTTACTTCCCAATCCTAACTCCCACATGAGTTTATACTGTGACCTGGCATGATGAATCCGGAAGGCTTAATCAGGGAGAGACTCTCCTATCAGGAACATTTTCTGGTTAAGGAATTCCCAGTGCACATTTCCACATGGCCACAAAGAGACACTGAGTTGTACTAACACCGCCTGGTCATGGACAAGTTGAAACAAGACTGTTCCGCACTCAGATTCTGGCAAATCACTGCTGCCCTCACGACTGGGCTTGCAGAACTGGATTACAATTTAGATGCTCAGACAGAAGATCGCAGTTCATCCATAAAGATTAGATTTTTTCAGGAGTTCTCATCTACTGGCTGGCAAGTTTAGCCACGCCATCTCAGGAGAGCATGTGTCTTATTTAGCCGTGTGTTGCCTATGCTTGTTTGTGGCTGGTGGGATTCAGAACTGGTGGGATGTATAGTCTCTCCTTGGCTTGGACGGAGCTGGGTGCAGCTGCCTGGCCCACAGGGTCCCTTTCAACTCTACCACCTGAAGACCCTTGAACCTGTGCATATCCTCCACTCAGCGTCCTGGCCTGTTTAGTTATCTTCAGCTCCTGTTGCCACAAAGGACCTGATGGCTGATCCTTCATAGCTCAACTCAACAGCCTTGCCCCATGGTAATTCTGGGTCGTTTGGAGAAATTAAAATGACTCATGCCTGTGACTACTCACTGAGCCTTCAAGTTGGCATGGCCAAGCCCCATGTTGTTCAAGAGAAGCAAAAGGAAGTGTCTCTTTCCAGAGTCAGAGCTTCTCCCAACCCCACCGCCTGTTTTGAGCCCCTTACTAATCAACTTTTAGTGAGATGAACCCATGTAGGAAAAAACAAACAAACAAACTCTAACACGTACAACAGGTCACCTTTCTCCTTGTATCTTTTCTCGTGCCAGAATACCCAGACTCTGGGAAGAGCCTGAGTCTTCTTTGACTTTGCCACATGAAATCCTTCTTCCATCTGACTCCAAAGCCAGCCTAACTCCTTAATACACTAAATGGGAGTGGTAGGAACTTGGGAACTCCCTTTCCAGAAAATTAGCATGGCTTGAAAAGTTGTTGTCCTGTTTTGACTGTCCAAAACTGCATGTTGCCTACATTTTCTCTTTATGTTCATCTTATTTCAGTGTCCTTACCACAATTCCTCCCACCCTAAACTGGACTCTGGGCCAATAAGGGTGACAATCCTTATTCATCCTTAGTCATGAAAGCAGAGTAAAAGAGACCTATTGTTGTAAATGAGACCTTACTCGTTATTTTTAGTAAATGTGGTAGATACCGAGGGAGGGGGGTGGAGGTGGTGGGATGAATCAGGAGATTGGAATGGACATATATACAGTATTATGCATAAAAGAGATAACTAATGAGAGCTTACTGTATGGCACGGGGGTGGGGGGGGAGTACAATCTGTAGGACATGTATTAAATTAACCTTGAAATTCATTCCAACATACAGTAGGTACAGATTTACTGTTTGATTCCACTTGTACAAGGTATCTAGAATAGTCAAATTCATAGTCAGAAAGTACATTGATCAATGCCAGGGGCCAGGGGTGGGAAGGGTGAGGGGGGTGGGGATTTAGTGTTTAATGGGGACAGAGTTCCAGTTGAGGAAGGTGAAAATTTGAGGGATGAATGATAGTGAGAATTGCACAACAATGCGAATGTACTTAGAGCCACTGAGCTGTGAACTTAAATATGGTTAAAATAGTACCATAATAGAAAAATTAAAACAACACCAACAAAAACAAAAGCCTGGTAGATCTCGGATTAATGAGAAAGGAGGTGGGGAGCCTTTTCTCTGTTATTTTAATTTAGCAGATAAGCAAGGCTGGGTCAATAGAAGGAACTGCACAGGAATGTATTAACATTAGATGCCATTTCTTTTCCTATCACAAAATAGAATTAGTCATTTTCTCCATAAACATTCTCTAGGGTCGCTATGTTCCTGGCACTGTGCTACGGCTGCTAAAGAGATGTGTGAGGACCTGCCTTAGAATTCCAAGAACTTGCAGTCTGGTGGAGAGGAAGCATCGCAGTTATGATAAATGTAAGTCCTCTGATGTCGGCATCCTGTGAGATGTGCTCAGAGAGCAGATAAACACCATCTTCCTTAACTTCTATGTCCTCCACTATCTTTATTACGAGGTTTCAACTCAATTCTGTTGAACTCATTTGAATGCTCCCAACTCTGACTGAGAAAGAAATTTCTTAGAATTGAAAAACAGATTACCAGGAACTTCTACCCTTTCTAAGATTTTGAGGTTCTATCAAAGCAAATAAGAACAATGTCTCCGTAGGTTTTCCCTTCACTGAAGACATTAACAAAGTATCCCCTATTACATCTAAAACTTCCAAACAAGTAATTTTCAAAACATATAAGCTACTGAATATGTTCACATCCATCTCCCTAAAATTTTTATACTGTGACAATATGGTTTCGCTTGTGTGCCTCTGATGTCACCTGAGGAGAAGAAAAAGGGTCTTTTTAACAGAAGAAAAAGGGTCACGCATAGTGAGAAGAATCTTTCCAACCAGCAAGTGAGAACTCATGATATCAAAAGCACACATCTCTTTATGAAAAAATAAATAGAAACTTGCTGCTGCTAAGTCGCTTCAGTCGTGTCTGACTCTGTGCGACCCCAGAGACGGCAGCCCACCAGGATCCCCAATCCCTGGGATTCTCCAGGCAAGAACACTGGAGTGGGCTGCCATTTCCTTCTCCAATGCACGAAAGTGAAAAGTGAAAGTGAAGTCGCTCAGTCGTCTCTGACTCTCAGCGACACCATGGACTGAAGCCTACCAGGCTCCTCCATCCATGGGATTTTCCAGGCAAGAGTAGTGGAGTGGGTTGCCATCGCCTTCTCCAAAATAGAAACCTATTGCTCCCCAGTTCTTCCCTATTAGAAAAAAAATTGGCAAAACTAAAGAAATTTCTTGCAATTCTTCAGTCTCAGAGTTAAAAGAATATTCACCAATAAGAAATTTGCTTAGGGTTCCATTTGTTCTCACACTTACCAAATTAAAAACCTGTCCATGCAAAGCAGCTAAATTTAGATGCTAAACACCAATCAGGGGTGCTTTAAAGTTCTAACTTTCTGTTTGAAGATTTTGAGTTTTTGTCTTCATACAGGGAGGAGTTCTTCAGGGGCCTTTCAGCTCAGGATTTTAGAACAGTTTTCTTTCTTCCATCAGGAATATAAAAGCAAGAGGGAGCAGCAGGTTTGTGTGCTCATGTGTTATTGATACAAATCTTTTTATTCCCAAATCTTCTTATACTGAGATTCATAAGGGATAAAAATGAATTGAAATTGTCAGAACACACAAAACATAATAATGGAACTGGAAAGCTCCTGAGGCATGTGGCACTTCATGAATAAATGTAATGAGAGTCTTGGTATTTCACATGGTTGCTCCTTTTAACAAGAAAAATGCCTAAACTCAAAGGAATCAATCAATTCAAGCTGAAATCAGGTGACAGATTTTTGCATCTACAGATACTTCAATGTAAACAAATATTCTCTTCCTTTAGATGTTAAGTAAATTTGGAAGCTGATAACTAGCAGTTTATTTATTTCTGTTGAAGTTCAGTTGACTTACAATATTATATTCATTTCAAGTGTTCCACATAGTGAATTGATATTTTCATACATTACAAAATAATCACAGTGTAAGTCTAACATCATCTGCCACCATACAATTATTGACTATACTCCCTGTATGTCACATCCATGACTTATTTATTTCATAACTGAAAATTTGTGCTTTAACCTCTCTTTTATTTTGCTCATCACCTCCTCCCTGGCAACTACCTGTTCTCTGTATCTACAAGTCTGATTCTGTTTTATGTTTGTTTTTTAGGATGCACATGTATGTTAAATCATCCAGTATTTGTGTTTCTCTGCTTGATTTATTACACTTAGCATAGTATTCTCTAGGTCTATGCAGGATGAATGTTGAATTTTTTCAAAACATTTTTCCACATCTTATTGACATGTTCATATAGTTTTAATTATTTGTTACTAAGATGTATCACATTGATTGATTAGCAGATATTGAATCACCCTATTAATACATTGTTGAATTCAATTTGTTAATGTCCTGTTGAGAATTTTTTGTTTTATCTATGGTCATCTGTGATATTGGTCTGTAATTATCTTTTTGTAGTATCTTTGGCTTTGGTGTCAAAGCGAAGCTGGCCTCTTTGAATGAGTTTGGTAGTATATCTTCCTCTGAAATATTTTTAGAACCATTTTAAAAAGATAGTGTTAACTCTTCTTTAAAGTGTTAGTGTTTTTGGTAAGGTTCACCCACAAAGCTATCTGGCCTTGGACATTTGTTTGTTGGGGATTTTTCTCTTTATTGCTAATTCAATTTCATTACTAATAGCTGTCCTTTTCATACTTTCTATTTATTTCTGATTCAGTCTTGGGAGATTGTGCATTTCTAGGAATTTATCCATGTCTTCTATATTTTCCATTTTATTGAACGATCACTGTTCATAGAAATCACTTTATTCCTCTCTATTTCCGTGATGTCAGTTGTAACTTCTCTTTCATGGCTGATTTTACTGATTTGTGCCTTCTCTCTTTTTTGGTGAAACTGGTTAAACAATTTTGCTTATCTTAAAGAACCAGTTCTAATTTCCTTTGATGTCTTTTTTTTTTTCATTCTTTCATTCTTTTTTTTTAGTCTCTGCTCCGATATTTATAATTTATTCCTTCTGCTAATGTTGGGTCTTATTTGTTCTTCTTTTTCTAGTTTCTCTGGATGTAAGATTAGATTGTTCATTTGTATTTCTCTTGTTTTCCAACTTATCTCTCTTCTAACTGCTTCTGCTCTATCCCATTGATTTTGATTTATGTGGTTCCATTTTCATTTGTCTCTTGGTATTTTTTAATTTCCTCTTTGATTGTTTTCAGTGACTGATTGGTTGTCTAGTAGCATATTGTTTATATTCCATGTGCTTCTGGTTTTTTTTTCCATTTTTTTCTTATACTTGATTTTTAGTCTCATAATATTATGGTCAGAAGAGATGCTTGATATGATCTCAGTCTTCTTAAATTTATTGAGACTTATTTTATAGCCTTACATGTAACCTATCCTGGAGAATATTCTATATGCACTTAAAAAATGTACATTATGCTGCTTTGAGATAGAATATTCTGTATATGTATAGTAAGTTCATCTGGTCTTATGTATCATTTAAGGCCAGTGTTTGCTTATAACTGACAGTTTAAAGCAAGAAAGAATAATTCATCTGTTACTGAATGGGATTCCCTTTTCTGATGCTTTTATCTCTGCACCACAGACTCTCCGGCACCTTAATAATTCAGCTACTGAAACTTCTAGTCTACATTTAAAAAAATAAATATAAAAGTTAATGTTAAATTCCCTTTTGATATTTTATTGAATTGCTTTGATCATTAGGTATGGTCAAGTATGATTGAATTTGTTCACAATTCTTCTCATATGCCTTTAAATATTTTCTAAGAATTTTTTAATATAGTTTTTTAGCAATAAGCGAATATGAGATATTAAAAATAGGAAAATAGCTATACCCCAAGAAGAGTCTCATATATACCCCACTTTCAAAGGAATTAGACTGGGAAACTATTACAAAGCAAATAAAAAAGGGAGAAAATGTTATTAACACACCTGCTTGATTAAATGTAGTGAGACTAGGAAATAATTGATAACATCTAAAAATGATCAGGGAAATCTAATTTATTATAATTACTTGTTAGCTCAGTATCTCTAAAAGACTTGCCTTTTTTTTTTTTTTTTAAGCAAGTCAATTTTGCACTCTCATTCAAAATTGCAAACAACATTGAGGCAGCCGATTCAGGAATTCGTCCAATAGTCTAAAAATCAAGAAGGATATGGTAAGTTTGGAATTCAAAAATCTGCCTCCTAGAGCCAGTCTAGCATTTGCCTCTGTGCACATGAAGAAACCTCTCCTTCTCTGCACTTGTCTCTGGAGATGCCACAGTACTTCCCTCATCTCTTATGTCATCCCAATGTCTCCAGGTGTGAGAGAGGAGCATGGGTCATTCAACAGGCTACTGAATGGAAACTAAAGTCACAAAACCCCAGAGAGTGGGCGGCAGCAGAACTGGGAGCAACATGTAGTGAAAGTGAAAGTGAAGTCACTCAGTCGTGTCTGACTCTTTTCGACCTCGTGGACTGTAGCCTACCTGACTCCTCTGTCCATGGGATTTTCCAGGCAATAGTACTGGAGTGGATTGCCATTTCCTTCTCCAGCAGATCTTCCTAACCCAGGGATTGAACCCAGGTCTCCCAAATTATAGACAGACGCTTTACCATCTGAACCACCAGGGAAGTCCCTAGATGTGAGTCCTTAGATGTGAGTATTGTGGAAAGAGTTGGCTGGTATATATCAACTGATTGAGCTTTGACAAACCAATTGACCTTTCTAATTTTTGTTTTCTGTAGATATGTTCATTGATAAAAATCACTCTTGTCTTGACCTCGCAGGCTTGGACCTAGATACAACAAGCTTATGTGAAATTCCAAGTGTTTCACAAGTGGAGCATTTTGGTAGAGGTCCTTTCCTTAACTTGAGAACTGAAGCTCACTCATCATTCAGGGCATTTCCCCCTAATTGGCCAGGCTGGTGAAGGGAACAAATTCAAGATCAGAGGATAACTCAATAAAACAGCATCCAATCAAAGTGGGAACCATAGCCCAAAGTGCCTGAGAAATAATTCATCTTATGTAGGAGGGATATTTCTATTTAACTCAAGGATGGGTAAATGGATTTCTGGTATCAGAACTTCTACAGTGGTGAGAACGACCAAATACTTGTTCCTTGGCTATCTTTTTCATAGACTTCATACAGATGACTTGCTTCCTGGTAACAAATTACTAACCAAATTACCAACCAACCTCTCTGATTATCACCCATGACCCGGTCACTATCAGTTAATACTAGTACTACTTATTGAAGGCATAGGAGAAGGGGGTGAAGGAGAGTGAGGTAGTTAGTTAGATGGCATCACTGACTCAATGGACATGAATTTGAGCAAACTCTGGGAAACAGTGAAGGACAGGACAGCCTGGCATGCTGCAGTCCATGGGGTCACAAAGAGTCGGACATGACATAGTGACCGAACAAGAACCACGACTACTTGTCAGATACCTGAGGCTAGCCATGTAGTCCAGGAGCATTGTAGGTAACCATTTCATCATGTTAGTTAAAGTGAGACCTCTCCATTTGAAAATATATACCATTCTGTGAAATGGCAACTTAGAAATGATCACCCCACAACCACCTAGTAGACTGAGTTTCTTCTGAAAAAGTGTAACCTCCTCCACTGCTGTCTTTGACTTCAGAGTCACCCTTCCTGAGCTCATCCCTACCTTACTGTGCATGTGTGCTGAAAAGAGAGGAGTCTTGTACATTCAGGCCGACTGAAATGCTAGCGTGGTTGAGAGTCACATGACTTTTGCTGTACAGGACAAAGAAATATGTGACAGATGTTGTCAATACAGCCCACCTGAGTGAGGCCGAGCCCCTTATCCCTGACTGTAGGGAGTATAGATGTGTGAGAAGTTTGCATTGCACGTTAGGCAGTAAGCTTCTGTGGCCAGGACCAAAGCCTACATGACCACTGGCCAGCAACTTTAGCAGCCACTATGTAGGCAACTGCTATGCAACTGGCAAATCATCTCCCAGTCCTGACCTGGTACCCACCTCTCCTCCAAGTCTCATCTTTAGGGCCACTACCTAGATGTGGGAGGAAGAAAAGGAGAAGGAGGCACTCAACCCCATGCATATCCATGAGGCTACTCCATCCTGTGTAGACTCCCCTGGAGCTGGAGACATGAGATGGTCATGCTGCAAGTCTTACACACTTCTCTCCAGTTGTGATGTGCCCTCTCCCCTCCCACCAATGGCATCTCTCTGCTGATATAACCATCAAGTCCACCTGAAAACATCCTTCTTCCCCAAACCCTCCCTGACCTGTTCATGTCACCTTGATTGAACACTTCCCTCAAATCCTGCAAGACATATGACTAAATCTAAATTTAGGGTGCAATTTAAGTATCTTAAGATTTCTCAAATTTTCTGTACATTCCCCAAGTAGACCAAGATAATTTAAATGCAGCATAATCTAAGTCAAGGTCTTTCAACCGTGGCATGACTGACATTTGGGGCTGGATATTTCTTCGTTGGGTGGAGGGTCTTGTATATTGTGAGATGTTTAGCAGCATTTTTGGGTCTACCCACTAGATGCCAGTAGCATCCTCCAGTTGTGATGATCAAAAATGTCTCCAGGCATTGCCAAATATCCCCTGGGGTGGAGGCAAGGGCAAAACTGTCCTTGGTTGAGAACCACTGATCTACTCTGATGTTGGAATATTTTTTTTTTAATTTTTATTTTAACTTTATTTTACTTTACAATACTGTATTGGTTTTGCCATACATTGACATGAGTCCACCACGGGTGTACATGCGTTCCCAGACATGAACCCCCTCCCACCTCCCACCCCATAACATCAAAGACAAATTTAGATGTGACACTTGCTTNCACGGGTGTACATGCATTCCCAGACATGAACCCCCTCCCACCTCCCACCCCATAACATCAAAGACAAATTTAGATGTGACACTTGCTTTCATTAACTGTACTTTCCATACTGAAATAGCACTGGTTGCTTGTTTGCATGGATCTGAAGATGAAGACAGCTTTGGGGAGCCTCAAGCCTCTGAGAAGGACACCAGAGAGTTGGACCCTAATTTCTGGGAAGTATTCAGGTCTGTCTTAGTCCACAGGCTCTAACTGTAAAAAAGGTCAACCATAGATGATACATGCCCCTGTAAGTCCAGAGTGGATAGCTGAAGAACTTGGCTAATGTTGAACTGGCCTGAAAAGTTAGATGAAGTTTTTGGAGCTATTGGTGCCACAGCATCACCTGGGTGTCACTGCTGCTGACCCCAAGAATTCTTCTCCATTGGTATTCCCACTGTGGTCTTGGAGATCTCTCGTCCACCACCCTACTTCAGAGTGCAGCTCAGTCTTGGTCACTGGTGATAAGGTAAGCTACTAGGTTCTGGTGCATACGAGGAAGTAGCCCTTGGTCAGCTCTGTTGGTTGCAAGCTCAGGCGACTGGGCCCTCGGGCTGCACATTCCAGAACTGAAACCCAGTACTGACTCAAATGAAGCGTCACTCACTGATGAGCTGTTTAATGGCCGAGGCCCAGGAAATTTGTTAGATCTTTTGTGACGACCATATGTCCCTGGTCAATCATTAAGGTCAGAGTCAGCGGGCTATTTGTTTTATCCCACGCCTAAGCTCCAGGCTTTTGAAGCCCCAGAATTTCTTTCCAGATTCTATTCATAGTACTCTTCTGTCTGGACACTTAAAACTAAAGAAATATCTGTTCATTCCTCTTCCCGAACACCCTTAAAAAAGTAGGTCAGCTTGCTGTGTTTTAATTATAAAGCATCCTGTGAGTCTTTAGAAAAGAAGCCAGCTGAATGCTTGTTGTTGTTAGGGTAATTATTTCCTACAGAATGCACACACTTCGGCTTTGCCAACCAAATCACTCCACAAGACATGTAATTTAAACCTCCATTTTATCTTATTTGTTGAAATTAAGTAACAGGAGGAGAGCTTTTTTTAAATGCTTCTTTAAAACAGGCTTAAGAGAAAGTCCAAAATTTTTACATATAAGTCCCACACATAAAAGTTTGCCTTACAATTATATTCATTTCAATTTTTCATTGTCTTATTAAAATCTATGAATGTAGAATGCAGAGTAATGCAATAGAACATATTTATATGTCTTTCNCCCACACATAAAAGTTTGCCTTACAATTATATTCATTTCAATTTTTAATTGTCTTATTAAAATCTATGAATGTAGAATGCAGAGTAATGCAATAGAACATATTTATATGTCTTTCAATGTGTTCTGCTCATTTGGTTTTCAAATTCGTTTTTACTGGAGTATAGTTGCTTTAAAGGTTGTGTTAGTCTTTGCTGTACACCAAAATGAATCACCTATGCGTATACATATGTCCCCTCCCTTTTGGACTTCCTTCCCATTCAGGTCACCACAGAACACTGAGTAGGCTTCCCTGTGCTATAGGGTAGGTTCTCCTTAGTTATCTATTTTATACATAGTATCAATAGTATATATATGTCAATCCTAATTTCCCAGTTCCTCCTACTTCCTCCTTCCCCCTTGGTATCCATACATTTGTTACATTTTTCTCTACAACTATGTCTCTATTTCTGCTTTGCAAATAGATCATTTATACCATTTTTTCTAGATGCCACATGTATGTATTAATATACAATATTTGTTTTTCTCTTTTTGACTTACTTCACTTTATATAACACTCACTAGATCCATCCACATGTCTACAAATGATTCCCTTTCATTCCTTTTTATGGCTGAGCAATATTCCACTGTATTTGTACCACATCTTCTTTATCCATCCCTCTGTTGATGGACATTCAGGTGTTTTGCTCATTTATTTTTGATAATGCTATTGTCTTCTCGTGATTAAAAAAAAAATCAAAATTAGACTCATGGAAGAAGTACAGAAGTAATTCCCCGATGAGAACTTAATCATGTGGTTTCACTGGTTATTTTAGTGTGGTTGTATAAACACAAGTCAGGGACCACATACAGTGTTTCTCCATGAAGGGTCGGATTTCTACTCNATTCCCCGATGAGAACTTAATCATGTGGTTTCACTGGTTATTTTAGTGTGGTTGTATAAACACAAGTCAGGGACCACATACAGTGTTTCTCCATGAAGGGTCGGATTTCTACTCCATGTGGCCTTTGTTAAATGAGTTCTTTCCAGCAGGGAGTAACCTTGGGGTTCTCTTTCAAGAACAGCACAGGAATGAGGAAGACAAAGAAAAGGAAGAATATATTGATTAGTTGATGCAAATCATCAGGATCAAGCAATCCACCAAGTGTTTCAAAACAGTAAACAGCTTTGAAGTTTTTGACATTTTTGGTCTTGCAGACAAATGTGGTAAGAAAAGGATATTTTTTAATTACTCAATAGGATTTTCTTTTAGAAATCTCTGAGGATTTTGTGGAGCCCTAAGAATAGCTGTTTCCTTGGGCTAAGCTTCACTTTCTTCTGGGACATTCAGCTACCCGGAATGTCCACTGCTTCTTGTCTACAAAGTTTTAGAGACATTCCTGTCAATTGTCACCGGGATCTGCTCCCATTGAGCTGATAGGAAGTGAGTAGAGACAGACACACAGGCACAGAAAACAAACTTAAAATTACCAAAGGGGGAAGGGTCGGGAGGGATAACTCTAAATTCAAGTGTTTAGTTCCTAACCCCGTACCTCACAATGTGACAGTACTTAGAGATACAGTCTTTAAAGAAGTAATTAAGTCAAAATGAGGTCATTCAGTGGCCCTAATCCAATTTCGGTGTCCCTATAACAAGAGGAAATTAAGACACAGACAAATACAGAAGAACACACAGGGAACAGATCACCCTCTACGAGACAAAGGGAAACCTCAGATGTCAACCAGCTGACCCCTCAATCTTGGACTTGCAGCCTCCAGAACTGAGAGAAAAATTTCTGTTTATGCCACCCAGCCTATGCCACTTTGTTATAGCAGCCATATGAACAGACAAGCTTCTTAATGGATTAGATTTTTTTGATTATTTGTTATCCCCAACTGACACTTTATATACTATATTACGTTCACTCTGTAATGCACATTCTTTTCATTTCTGAAATTGGTACAGCCAGTAACATCTAACATCCTACAAATAGAATTACCATTCTTTTTTTTTTTAGTTTCATTTCAATCACTCAGTCATGTCCAACTCTTTGCAACGCCATGGACTGCAGCATGCCAGGTTTTCCTGTCCATCACCAACTCCTGGAGATTACTCAAACTCATATCCATTGACTCGGTGATGGCATCCAACTATCTCATTCTCTGTCATCCCCTTCTCCTCCTGCCCTAAATCTTTCCCAGCATCAGGGTCTTTTCTAATGAGTTGGTTCTGGTGGCCAAAATATCGGAGCTTCAGTTTCAGCATCAGTCCTTCCAATGATTACTCAGGACTGATTTCCTTTAGGATTTGATGGGTTTGATTTCCTTGCAGTCCAAGGGACTCTCAAGAGTTTTCTCCAACACCACAGTTCAAAAACATCAATTGTTTGGCATTCAGCTTTCTTTACAGTCTAACTCTCACATCCATACATGACTACTGGAAAAAAACATAGCTTTGACTAGATGGGCTTTCGTTGGCAGTGTCTCTGCTTTTGAATATGCTGTCTAGGTTGGTCATAGCTTTTCTTCCA
>SJYQ01004445.1:0-46584 GCA_006410935.1 Redunca redunca
AAGTAATATAAATAAAACAAATACAAATCTTAATAAAATGGATTTTTATCATTTGAAGATATCAAAGTATAGTTGAATAAAGTATAACAGTGAAGAAAAACTAAATTGTAGTACCAAGAATTTAAACTCATTCAAAAGTTAAGCTAATTAAAGTAATGCGAAATGGCATACAAGAAGGAATATGATTTAAACACCCCCCAAAAAAATGCACACATTTATACACATATACATATGGATACAAATGTAAGAAGCACATTAACACAGGAAAGGAAAGATTTTACAATAATGACCTGGCTATTTTATCATTTTTTCAATATAGAAAATAAGCATGTGTTCTGGCATGTCCAGGATAATTCAAGTTTAATCCTAATAACAATCCGACTGAGCAGGTAGTTATTATCATGTTCACTTTACAGATGATAGAACTGACTAGACGAAGGGTAAATGTTCCTAAAGCTAGTAAGTGGAGTGATATAACTTTGTTCTAATGTTTAGTTTTGTTTTGCTGGCTCAAGGAATGATGCTGCCCAGATGCCCAAACCAGAAATTTGTCAGTCTCTTTGAATCTCCTCTTTCTCTCAGAACTTTCTTCCCCCTCTAGCAAGTAAATCTTATAATTTACCTCCTTCAAATCCATCTATATTTCCTCTTTAAATTCTCACTACTAATATTTCTGTAGATCATTGTCTCAATCTCCCTAAATCTAAAGGCTCTAATTCATGCTCTTTTAAGATAGTGTTGGTCCTTAGTCACTGATCAGGGATGTGAACCTCATTTCCCTCCAAAAGTGTTATTCATTTTTCAGGCAGTGAAAATGGAGCAGGGACAAAGGCTAGACATTCTCAGAGTGGAAGTAAAATGAGCTTGAAGTGAGAATTCTAGGTGCCAGGAACCCACAGTTAACTTCACTCTGTCCTGTAACAAACCAGTCCTCAGATCCGGACTTCATCCTCAGTGCCCCAGGAGGGCAGCATAATCTTTAGGAAGAGCCGCCCTTTCAGCGTGACCCATCACTCTCAGCTGTTTGGAGGCAGAAAGGTAAGGAAGCGACTGCCTAATCCTAATGCGTTCTCACCTGTGTTCCTTCTGTTCCCCAGTCACGGGCGCTGCTTGGACTTTCTTGGTGGCCTCAGTCTTATAGATGGTGCCACTCTGGCGTGAACACCAGTACACCAGACCACACCACAGATGGGGAAAAGAAAGAGCAAGCAGCTAGCAGCTCCTTCCCCAGGTTACCCCACAACAGTACCAGCTGCCTCCTACTCTAAGTGTTCAACTGTACATACTTGGGACATTCAAAATTCTCTCTCCTCTCAACTGGTTTTTCCTAGGGTTTGCTCACAATGTTTTTCCTATGTTGATGCTGCCTTTCCAGAGTTCCTCCAGGCTAACGTTAGGGAAGTTAGAAGCTTTGTTTGCTTGTCACACCATGTGTGATCTTAGTTCCAGGATCAGGGATCCAACCCACACCCTCTGCAATGAAAGCCTTAACCACTGGACCACAAGGGAAGTTGAGAAGTTAGAAGTTTATTCCTTCTGTTAGTTCTCTCCCCTGCAAATAAAATGATCCTTCTAAACAAACCAGAAAAACAAAACAATTCTCCAAAAACAACTGCAGAAAGTTCTCAAGTCTCCTAACATTAGTGGCTGAATACTCAAGATTTTCCCTTTCATTTGATTGGTCAAATCTTTTTTCCCCCTTTCTAATTCACTCAGTGGAAGACGTCCTATCAGTTATCAGAGTGGCATTGTTACTCTAGTCTTTGCCACACGGTGGCACCATTGAGGAACGTGGTAATGCTTGAATTCTACATCCATCAAGCCTTGGAAGCTTTGTTTGCAGAAATCCTGACCTAGAGGGGTTAGTCTCTGTGCTCTGCAGGAGTATAGCATTTTTTAACTCCCACTCAAAATTGCAAAGTAGAGAAGCCATAAGTGAATGTTCTGCTATAGAGCAATATAAAATCAGCTCAGTTTCTAGGCTGGAAATTAGAGCCTGTGTCACCACTCCAGTCTTCTGCCTTCTCCTACTGTGAGCTCACTTTGGAGCTTCCGGTGTCCCTTTCTTCTGAGAATCTTAATCAGATTATTCTGTTCTTCCCGGACAAGATCCCTTCACTCTGAATTTGGAGGAGCATGATTTTGGTTCTTGATCCCTCCTCTCCTAAAACACCTTTAGCTCCTTATTACACTGACTGATTATTCTTGAGAATTTTGCATTCCAAGGGGTCTGGGAAGGGGCGTGTGCACACACACACACACACATGCACACACACAAACACCCAAGCATACAGAGATGCATAAAAGTTATTTACTCTCCTCCTATCAGACTGTCTGATACTTTCAAAACTAAGAGAACCAGTTTAAATTTAAAAAAAAATGCTAAAAAGGAATGTACTGTGCTTTCACACGCAGAATAAACTGGCAGCTTCTACAGATCTATATAATCGATGTATAAACTGAACATGTTACTAGCTTAAAATTCCTTATTCTCTTGTCATTACCTTCAAAAATTCACTTTTTAAGTAAAAATAAAAGTTCACATAATATCTACATAAAGGATGTAAAGCATCTATTAATGAAAGACACGGGCACTAGATGATAATAGTGGCAAGCTTATACTTATTCAATTAGCAAACAGAAGCCCAAATGCAGGAAAGATATTCCTGGGTCAAGAGCCATAAAAATGGTCATCCCCTTGGGCCAAGAAATTTCACTTCTAGATTTCAATTCCAAAGAAGCAGCACAGGACAAATATTCTATCTGTGCACTAATTTCACTGAAGCTACTAGTACAGGCTTGAGAGAGAGTGAGTGCTCACTCAGTGTATACAGAAGGCTAGAGGGAAGAGAAAGAACGAAAAGAGAGAGGATGAGAAGAGCATTAGAAAATTTCTAACATGCCTCTATGGAACACTTTGCTAAACGTGAGTACTAGGACAAGAGTAGGTAACTTGAAAGTGAAGATGGTGGAAACTCATGGAGCCCCATGGAAATAGGCCCATAAGTGATGGTGAGGCAGAAGCAAGGGGAACAGAATATGAAGTTGGGCTCCTTTATAGAGGCTACCTCAGAACGCTCTGAGGATATAGGCACAGACTGGAAAGAAGCCTGTCAGAGGCACAGCATACCCTCTTGGCATGGACAGTCTGATCTACTGGAATGGTAGACATGAGGCGGAAGCACCTGTTTTGAATTCTACTAACATGGCAGTGAAAGTTGACAGCAATCAGGGGAAGCAAAGGAGAGAGCTTATGGAGGCATATAGATCAGTGGCTCTCAATGCTGGTTGCTCACTTGAGTTACTCAGGAACTTTAGAAATACAGATTTCTACAGGGAGAGAGGCCCCAGAAGGCTACTATGGTCCTTCCACGCGAAGCAGAACCACCACCCTCCCATCACTTCCATTACCCGGGGATCAGATGCATTTGCTCATCCAGTCTCCAACCCCTAACATAGATTTGCCCATCCTGTTTATAAGATGAGAAAGCTAATCTGCAGTAGGGTTAAGTGCTTCGGGTATTCCTTACCTACAATCCTTCCTTCGTTTCCCACCCTTACCATGGATTATGGTCTAAAATGTGCCCCCCGATTCCACAAAATTCGTCCTAACCCCTAGTACCTCAGAATGTGACTGTATTTGGAGATAGGGTCTTTATAGGGCAAAGAAAGGTAAATGAAGTAATTAGGGTGGGCTGTCATCCAAAATGACTGATGTCCTTGTAAGAAAAGGTGATAGGATGCAAACACACACACAAGACAGGCCATGTGAAGACACAGGAAGAAGACGGCCATCAGCAAGCCAAGGAGAGAGGCCTCAGAAGAAATCCACCTTGCCAACCTTGATCTCAGACTTCTAGCATCCAGAACTCTGAGACAATAAATTTCTCTTGTTCAAGTCAAATATATAGATATAGATACACAGGAGATGGACGTTGGATCCCTGGCTTGGGAAGACCCCATGGAGGAGGAAATGGCAACCCACTCCAGTATTCTTGCCTGGAGAATCCCATGGACAGAGGAGCCTGGCAGGTTCCAATCCCTACGGCTGCACAGAGTTGGACACAAATAAAACGACTTAGCACATAATACATACACATACATGCATATATATTTTTATAGCTAAGTCCCACTTATAGAAATCCAGATATGCTTATTCTGCTTGTGAATGTTGAGTTTCCCTGGGTGGTTTTACACACAGGTAAGCTTCAAGCTCATGGACATAGAACTTTGCCATCCAAAGCCGTGTCCACAACCAGTAACACCATGGGATCCAAAGGCTTATTAGAAAAGCAGAATTTCAGCTTTGAATTTTTGCTTTAAAAATCAACAGGTAAGTACATGAACATGTCAGTCTGTAAAGCACCGGCACAGGTAAGCAATAGGTTTGCTTTGTGTCACCTTTTCTGTGAGATGCATGTCCTCCTTAATTTAGAATTTCATCTTTTGTACTTCAAAAGACAGAGTAGCTAGGCTTTCTTCCGGAAATATTTGCTCTTTCTGAAATCCCTCTGCTTTTCTTTAACGGAACTTCAGGGAAACACATAGTGTTACTGACAGGGGTGAAAATGCAAGAGATCACTCAGTTTCTTCATCTGATCTTAAAACTGGAAGTGACCTTAGAAATTATCTCCAATCACGCTATTTCACAATGAAGAAATTAAGGTTCACAGAAGGTAAGATATGACCAATGTCACACATCAAGGAAGTGACACAGCCTAGATTCAGAACATCATTTCTATAAATCAGAGCTGTCCTTTAATAAAACCTGCTTAGCATTTTGTCATGTTTACACATGATGGATTTCTTAGTTTGAAAAATAGTATTTTTTTTTTAAAAAAAAGCCTCAGATAAATTACCATGGTTGAACCAAATTCCTGGGTAAATGTGATTATTGTCAACTTTTAACAAATATTGTATCCATTACTCGAATGATACAAAGAACATTTCCCTTCAACTTGAACCTTTCTCCTTGGAGAAAACACTAATTGTCTACCCTAAACCTAGAAATCACAGATGTGGTATATAAAATCACCCTGATATAACAGAAATGTGATGAGGCACTGGCTTATAAAATGGCTGTGGATGGGATGGGTATAGGATGGTATCACTTTGCTGGTACCCCTCATTTAGCATATATGTGAATTAATAAGCTAACCAGTAGAGATACATAAGGGTTTCCAAAGTGTGACAAATATATTCTCAAGTATATGCAGAAAATCTTGCTCTGATATAATTACTGAGCTGCATATGGGTGGAAGATATATCATACTGGCAGAATTATGAAAAGCCCCCCTAGGACAGGGGTTAGGGTTGCATCCTGTGCTGGGTAGCCCAACAGACTTAGCATCTCACTTCTCTAAGTGTGACCCATAGGCCAGCAGCATGGGTATCACCTGGACCATTTTTAGAAACACAGATTCTGAGTCCTCAGCCCAGGCCTACTCCACATGAATCTTCAGTTGAACAGAGTTTCCAGAGGATTCACTCACTCATTAAAGTGTGAGAATTATGAGTCTACTCACTGCTTCCCTAATTTGTCTCCATATTGGAATCATCCGAATGCACCATTGCCTCTCGGGGTCTGTCTCAAGACCTAAGTTAGAAAATTCAGAGAAGGAGCCTGAGAATCTATATTTCTAAACTTTCAACCTTCATGATTGTACAACAGTGTAAGTTTGGCAAGGTTGGAAGACAAAGAGCTTGAGAGTCCAACAGAACTGTGATTGGTGCTCAGCCCTGCCACCTACTAGCTGTTTTTGAAGAAGCTACCTTCCCTCTCTAAGGTTCCTTCTTGCCGTGAAATGGGAATAGGACATTGTTTTGCAGATTTAATATGAGGACTAGACAGGGAATTAGGAAGTAGTACACAAAGGCTCAAGATTTCTGCCTTGCACTTGGTACCTGTAAAATGGAAGATGACTATTAGCATTTTTGTCTCCCTATTAACACCTCACATTTGTCCTCTGAAAAATGCAGATGGTAGGTATGGTCTAGGGTTATTTCATTCATAAAATTTATTTTTAACGAGTAGGTGGCAGGTTCCAGAAGCAAAGATGAGCTCACAGCCTAGTGAGAGAGTCAGGCAGGTGCACAGGAATATTATAATTGAAGTTTTGTTCACAAATGAATCATTTCATACATCTAGATAATGTTTTGGTTAGCTTGTGGGGGGAAGAGATCAAAGCTACTATTTAATATCATTAAAATAATCATTATTCCTTTCACATGTGCTAACCCAGGCAGAAAGAAAAGAGCTTTCCAGAGCACTAAAAACAAAACTTTGTCACAGATAGTAAGGCTCCCACATGACTTCAACTGTTACTGTAAATTAGCCCAAGAGAACCCAAACTGTAGAAAAATTATGACCTTATTTAGTGTAGATGCTTTATCAGCTCATCCTTTCTGCCCATTCTTTCCAACTTAGTGTTTTTCAGTCTCCATTGTTCTGTTATTAGCCTCTGTTTTAAAACTGCTGGAGAATGGTTTTCCTCCAGCTGTGGAGCCTCCCACTGACATACACACCCCTCCTTCCTGAGGCTCAAAGCTGAGAGTTCATAATTGAATTTCTGCCCTTCAGGAGCACAGGGTCATTGGGATCAATGTGCTGTCAGAGGACTCCAGGGAGGCCAGGCTCAGGGCATGCTGGCCTCGGCATCATTTTAGTCTCTCCACACTCCCATTTTGGAGCACTCGCCAGCCTCAAAGCCTGGGGTCTGTTTATTTAATGAAGTCTGCTGTTGAAATAACAACTCCTTTCTCCAGTGTGAGCTATAACTGCATTTATGATGTGTTTAAATGATAAACTAGTCTTTGGTAATCTAGAAAGTCATCCTGTTTTAGGAACTCTTGCAACCTTTCTTTCTCTGGTTTCTGCCATACTGAAGTGTCAGTATTTACTCCAAAATCTACCTAACCCATTGTAAGGGAAACACCACATGGCTATCTTTGATCTCCTAACCTCATACCAGCTCTGCTAGAGAAAAGAAATACATTTTAAATTGGGAAAATATAGGACATTTTACTTGAACATGCCAGTATGTATCTTTAAATGTAACTACCTTACATTCTTCCTGAATAATTCAACAATGATCCATGGTCAAGGCATCCTTGAATGGATATGTTTAATTTGTTAGGAAAATTTTAGTGCTGGAAAATCATGACTTATAAAGTATTAATAAATTAATTTTTAAAACTACTAAGTTTTCTGCTAATATTTCATATATGTAGATAGAAATGATAAATTGATTTTGGATAAAGAAAATGAATCTTGATTTCATAATTTAATCAAAGTGACACCTGTTAGGTTTGAAAACCATATTCTTGTCTATTCTTTCCACTTAACATAAAAACTCAGAGTTTCAGGGAATGGAACTTAAAATATCATCAGAAAGAAATTAAGAAAAAAATCAGAAAGAAATTAAGGAAGCAATTCCATTTATCATTGCAAGAAAAATAATAAAATACCTAGGAATAAACCTACATAAGGAGCAAAAAGACCTGTACTCAGAAAACTATAACATACTGATGAATGAAATCAAAGATGACACAAACAGATGGGAAAAATATACCATGTTCTTGGATTGGAAGAATCAGTATTATGAAAATGACTATACTACCCAAAGCAATGGATAGTATTTAGTGCTGCTGCTGCTGCTGCTAAGTCGCTTCAGTCGTGTCCGACTCTGTGCGACCCCATAGACAGCAGCCCACCAGGCTCCCCCATCCCTGGGATTCTCCAGGCAAGAACACTGGAGTGGGTTGCCATTTCCTTCTCCAATGCATGAAGGTGAAAAGAGAAAGTGAAGTCGCTCAGTCGTGTCTGACTCTTAGCAACCCCATGGACTGTAGCCTACCAGGCTCCTCCATCCATAGGATTTTCCAGGCAAGAGTACTGGAGTGGGGTGCCATTGCCTTCTCCAAGTATTCAGTGCAATCCCTATCAAATCTACAGATTCAATGTAATCCCTAACAAATTACCAATGGTATTTTTCAAGAATTAGAAAAATTTTACAATTTGTATAGGTCCATATAGTCAAAGCTATGGTTTTTCCAGCAGTCATGTACAGATGTGAGAACTAGACCATAAAGAAGGCTGAGCACCAAAAAATTGATGCTTTTGAATTGTGGTGCTGAAGATTCTTGAGGGTCCCTTGGACATTAAGGAGATCAAACCAGTCAATCCTAAAGGAAATCAACCCTGAATATTTATTGGAAGAACTGATGCTGAAGTTCCAACACTCTGATCACCTGATGCAAAGAGCTGACTCATTGGAAAAGTCTCTGATGCTGGGAAAGATTGAAGGCAAAAGGAGAAGGGGGCAACAGAGAATGAGATGGTTATAGAGCATCACTGACTCAATGGAAATGAATCTGAGCAAACTTTGGGAGTTAGTAAAGACCAGAGGACTCTGTTGAGTTGCAGTCCATTATGTCACAAAGAGTCATACATGACTTAACAGCTGAACAACAACCAGAAACACAAAAGGCCTTGAACAGCCAAAGCAATCTTGAGAAAGAAAAATAAAGCTGAAAGAATCAGGCTCCCTGACTTCACACTATACTACAGAGCTACAGTAATCAAGACAGTATGGTACTAGCACAAAACCAGAAATATAGATCAATGGTGCAGGATAGAAAGCCCAGAAACAAACCTACGCTGCTATAGTCACCTTATCTTTGACAAAGGAGGCAACAATATACAATGAGAAAAGCCAGTCTCTTCCATAAGTGGTGCTGGGAAAACTGGACAGCTACATGTAAAAAAAAAAAAAAAAAAAAAAATTAAATTAGAATACTTCTTAACACCATACACAGAAATAAACTCAAAATGGATCAAAGACCTAAATGTAAGGCCAGACACTATAAAACTTTTAGAGGAAAACACAGGCAGAACACTCTCTGAAATAAATCACAGCAAGATCTTTTTTGACCCACATCCTAGAGTAATGAAAAAAAAGACAAAATAAACAAATGAGACCTCAGTTCAGTTGCTCAGTCGTGTCCGACTCTTTGCGACCCCATGAATTGCAGCTCGCCAGGCCTCCCTGTCCATCACCAACTCCCAGAGTTCACTCAGACTCACGTCCATTGAGTCAGTGATGCCATCCAGCCATCTGATCCTCTGTCGTTCCCTTCTCCTCCTGCCCCCAATCCCTCCCAGCATCAGGGTCTTTTCCATTGAAACTTAAAAGCCTTTGCACTAAGGAAGTCATAAACAAGATGAAAAGACAACCCTCATAATGGGAGAAATATTCAAATGAAGAAACTGAAAAGGGATTAATCTCTATAATAAACAAACAGTTCATTTGGCTCAATACCAAATCCACAAACAACCCAATCAAAAATGAGCAGAAGACCTAAACAGGCATTTCTCCAAAGATGACATACAGATGGCCAAGAGGCTCATGAAAGATGTTCAGTGTCATTAATTATTAGAGAAATGAAAATCCAAGCTACCATGAGATCCACCTCACATGCTAAAGAAGTTGTAGAGAAAAGGGAACTCTCTTACACTGCTGGTGGGACTGTAAATTGACACAGTCACTATGGGGAATAGTATGGAGGTTTCTTAAAAAAAACAAACTAAAAATAGAACTACCATATGAACCAGCAATCCTACTCCTAGGCATATACCTGGAGAAAACCATAATTCCAAAAGACACATGCACCCCAAAATGTTCCTTGTAGCACTATTTACAATAGACAGGACATGAAAGCAACCTAAATGTCCATCAACAGATGAATGGACAAAGAAGGTATGATGCATGTATATACAATATTACTCAGCTATAAAAAGGAACAAAATTATGCCATTTGCCCAGATATGGATGGACCTAGAGACTCATACAGAGGCAAGTAAGTCAGAAAGAGGAAAAAATATCTTAACACCTTTTTGCCCTGTTCAGCCACCCTTGTTGCTTTAGGACAGAGACTACCTATTAAATTTTGATAAATTCCCCCCTGTAATCTCCTCAGCGTGCTTCTTCTCTTTGGACATTCACATAGAAGGTGGTTCTGCTCGGCTGCAGTTTCCATGAGAGATTCAGGTCCTTTCCCAGGACCTGCTGAGTCAATAGTATCATTTCTGAGAAACGTGTGGACATCTAAGGAAGAGTGCAGGGCAAGGGGAAGGCAAGGACTCTGTTTTTACATCTCAACCAAAGCAAAGCAGGACAGAAGTCAGAGAGAAGGTTTTCTATCTGGCTTTCCATTTATGCCAACAATGGTAAATAAACAGGTGAGATTAACAGGAGAGGAATCTGGATCCTACCTGCCCGAAATGAATGTGTGATCTTGGATAAGTCTCTCTGAAACAAAACCAGGAACTTAGGATTTTGAAAATTACAAGATGTGAGTTCTTTAACTTTCCCATATTTCAATTTGACTGGAACTTTAAAGTTCCTCATCCGTTCCAGCACTAAGAATACAGCAGCTTAGGAGTCATTTTACCTAGCGAATGACTTCACTTGATCATTCTTCAGATTATGCGGCCTCCATTAGAGTCAGTAGCAGACCAGATTGACTATTTAATTGATAAATACCAATTTATCAATTAACATGTAATAACATTTTAACTTGTAAGGTATAAAATATTCAAACACTTTGTAATAAGAAATATTCCTATATCCCAGTGAGCCTTGAAAAAAAAGTCATCATACCTTGATACACTTTTGAGAACTCTCTCAACATGAGAGGAAATTACTCAAGGAAATAATTCAGAAAAAAAGTGACCAATTGCATAAAGAATTTATGATATGGAACTGATTATTCTTACTTGCATTTAAATAATTTTGAAATTTCCTCCTTGTGGTTTGAAGTGAACTTTTCCCAACAGCAGCTCAACTCTCCATGCCATGGTTGGCAAGCAAGAGCAGGCTTCAAAATAAGAAATGAGTAGGTTCTTATCTTTCCAAATGCAATTCGTATGTTCCTCTCAGAAGGTCTTCTTGGCTTTAGGACTAGGGTTTTGGATTCTTCTCTGCAGATATGAGCTATGTACATGTAGTTCATATAGATTAGATGCTAACGGATGACAGAATTACATTGAACTGAACTAGAAATTGAGCTTCTCAACTGCTCTTTGATTTATTCTGAAAATATTCATCACTATATTCCTATTACCTGGACCTGAAACATTGACTATGCTTAAAAAACTTTGGGGAATGATGGGAATAATGCATAAAACTGCCATTTATTTTTTAGCTCAGGACTCTGGGAGATGGTGAGAGACAGAGAAACCCGGTGTACTGCAGTCCATGGGGTCATGAAAAGTCAGACACGACTTGGTGATTGAACGACAAAGGAGAGGACAAATATACATTCTGTACCACTCACATGTGACATATATAACTACAAACACATTCTAGATCACTCAAATGTGACATATCTCCAAACAAGATATTCCCCATACATTCCTATTGTTTTCATTTTTCCCCATTCCTTATTTTAATATTCTATTTGATTTTTTAAAAACTTGCAATGGGGATTGTATGTAAATAAACTTGATGAAGATATTTCCTCCAAATTTACCAGTCTTGTAAGGATTTCCTTGCTGAACCAAGTGTGAGTTTTGGTTCCTTCCCAGTGATTATCAGTGTTTACCCACTATGGCATCCTGTAATGCTAGACTGCGTTGACTGCCTGGTGCTCTAAAAAACAAGTTCTGTAAAGGAAGGGAACATTGTTCATAGTTTGCTATTAAATCTCAGTGTCCTGCATTGACTGCCTAATAAGTATAGAAGATATGTGTGTGTGCGTGCACACTTGTATGTATACAGGATTGATTTTGCGTCAAGCTGTTTTCCTGTGATCATAGCACTACCAGAATAGCTGTGATCATATAAAAAATTAAACAGAGTTGTAGAGATGCATAGCAAGTTAAACTTCAGGAACACTGTCTATGATTTCATTCCATAAAACAAGGAGGGCTCGGTTCTCCCATCACATTTTTTTGTTTCCACAAATAATAGCGAAGAATACTGAAGAGAACGCTAATCAGATGTTGGCATGTATTTAACAGATTAGAAATTTGGGGTATGGTAGAGAGACCCTGCAAATATTTAGTGACTCTGAGAACTGTTAGCTAACTTGGGGAAAGTGGGAACAGCAATGCAGAGGTTGTATAGTATCATGAAATTTATACTAAGAAAATACAGCATTTATGTAGCAAATAGTGGTCTGTTTTTTCCACCAAATTGAGTTTTGCTGAAATTAAAATTAGGACAACCATATGTCCCAGTTAGCTCAGGGCATTGTTGGTTTTATGCTTATTTTACATAAGAAATTATTAAAATTGCCAGTTATATCTTAAACATTTTGGGGTTTGGATGACAATAATGTGGTCACTCAAATTATAATATACTGGATAAGTTAAATATGTATATATTAGTTATATGTCATTATTGATATATAACTAATACTGATATCTTAGAAGATACTAGAGCTTATATGGGCTTCTCAGGTGGTATTTTTAAGCAGTTGGGATTTTAGAATCCCTGGACCAATAGGATTTTAAAGGAAAGATGTTAGTGGAGAGGATAAGTGCGTTGACCCTAGAATCAGCTTACTTAGTCTGAGTCCTTACTCCACTGTCATATAACCTGAGAAATGCCCTTGGCCTCAGTCATTGCTACATCCCTCCAGGGCTGCTATGGGTGCCCGACACATAGGATGAATCATATAGGCATTTCCTGGTTTATCTATCAGGTAGATTTCCATATGCTCTTCCACTTAGAGAGTATAATTATCGGTGTACACAAAGACTGACATCTTGTTATATGTGTAGACAAAAGTACCACAGACCTTGCTGGGCAGGTTCCTCAGGCAAACATTCGTAAAATGTTCTCAGATCAGTACGGTGATGGCTCAGATGTTCTTCCCAGCAGGGTCTGTGGTACCCTGGTTAGGGTGGTTCACATCCATACAAACAGTCCCTCACTATTTAAAATGATACTTATGGATATGTGCTCTTATTTATTTAAATAAACTTAGTAAAATAATCTATCCTCCACTTGAACTATGGCATGTGCAAATCATGGCATTCTGGTAGTGCACAAGCGCCCAGACGGCCCCAACCATAAAAGGACTATGACCCGCTACCTGCAGGAAATAAATGCCTGGAGAGGCAGAACCAGGGCTGTTGTAGAGAAAATACATGAAGGGTCCTCCACCTGAATGGTATGAAGAGTAAGAGGGGATTCCTCTCTCCATGAATTGTCAACAGAGAGAATTCCCCTAACAAAAGGTGGCCTCTTGTTCCTGCTTTTCTCCTAAATTTACTGCTTGAATAGCTACAATGATCCTTGATTCTGAAAAGTGTTCTTACCCATGATCAGGTATTATTGTGTCTTTAAATAAGTCTCTGAGTTTTCTTTAACTTACACTGGTAGGTCTAAGCTGAACTCTATGTGCCAGGAGCCTGAGTACCCACCTCGAAGCCCTGGTACAAGTCAAGTGATCTCCCCCTTTTGAGCCTAAGACTTCTCTTAATGAAATAAGCAGATGAGACCCACCCAATTTCTCTCATAGGATTCCAACATACATGCTTTTGTTTGGTTTCAACATGGGTAGAAGAGAGGAAGAAGAATTATATGTTCTAAATGTATAATGTCTATTATACATTTCATGTTTTCTATATGCTGCTGCTTTCAATTCTAGCATCAGCATTTTGGGGGGAGGTTTTAATGTGTCT
The DNA here is from genome assembly GCA_006410935.1 of Redunca redunca. Classification (NCBI taxonomy): domain Eukaryota; kingdom Metazoa; phylum Chordata; class Mammalia; order Artiodactyla; family Bovidae; genus Redunca; species Redunca redunca. Next base: position 13,694 of record SJYQ01004445.1, read on the forward strand.
GGTTGGCTGGCACATGTATGTTCTCTCTCTTTTTTAAAGAGAAGACTGAAGTTTCTGATTAAATGACCAGCCAAAAACACACACAGCTAGCATAAGCCCGAGTAGAGCTTTTAACTCAAGTGTCTTCATCTTGAACACCCACATTTGCCTCATGTACCTCTTACCCTAAATCATGTAAGGAAGCAATTTCAAAACACAAATGGTTTTGATGCAACAACAACAAAAAAACCAATCATGAAAAATTACCTGAAAAAAAAACCATTTCATGCCTTAAGGAGAGCTGCTAATCAAGTAATAAAATATTAAAGTTAAAAAAAAAAAGCCTGTGGTTATCAACTGAAAGATGTGCTGCCATTCTTTATCAAATGTCCTTTTCTGGTCTTCTTGTGTTTCGGTAGCCCTTTAAGTAACACCAGCTCTGGTGGGATGTAAACAGTTTAAACTGGAAGAAGCACACCACTGCCTAGGAGTCACAAAGTTGCAAAACTTCATTCACTGTGTTGTTGTTCTTGGTTTGTTTGCTTTCTGAGTTAATGAGACTATTTTGATAATCTTCATCTACAGAAAAGAAACAGATACATGGTGATTACTTGGCTCACTTCTTGACAAGGGCAGTCAGTAGACCACCTAGTGTGAACATGGCTGCTGCAAATTACTCAAATTACGTCTGGGCTGTGGCTAATTCATTCTCCTGAACACAATTATCTGATGAACTTGAAAATGCTTCCAAGGTTCTTCACCCTGCTATTCAGTTCCACTCCACTGAGACTCTGCCACTAGGCTTGGCTTTACAGACATTTCAGCCTCCATCCTCTCCCATCAATGGAGCTTAGGGATGTGTGCCAAAACCCCATTTTCATTCTGACTTGCTACAACCACATGGAATTCTTAGTGGCCACTCTCAGAGCACTTACTGGAGAAACTTATGATAATAAGGACCTTCCCTAGGTGGAAACTGATGGAGCAAAGCACTGATAGGGATGGCCCTGTAATTTTATATAGTATATCATAGGGACATCATTACATTGCGCCCAATCAATTCACATAAAAATGGAAGCTTTGATTTCAAAACCTACTGAAGCAGAACTAGATACAGTGAAGAATAGCATCTCCTGATCGGGCTCTCCTCCCCTTTCAAACGCTCCCCTCTTGCACTCACCAACTCCTATGAGCATTTTACCCAGCTAGCTGTACATTCCATCAGCACTTTTATGGAAGTATTGCCTCGGGCAATGGTTGTTATTGGACTGCTTGCCTCTCTTTCCAGCAGTTCCATATTTCAAGTGATTCAAGCATCTTCAAATGAATTGCTTGATAGATTTCCAAAATGATCACTACAGGTCAAATTTAGCTCAAATGTTATTCTTTCCAAAGTTTTGAAAATCCATTTCTGTAGCAAGGCTGGTGCAACATTTAATGAGCTTCAATTCAGAAGAGACACATCCTTTTAACTTGAATTTGGCCTCAAAACACATTTGGTCCACTCAAATGCCTAAGAATCTTTTCAGCTACAATGGCTACAACTTTCAACTCCAATGAAATATGCTACAAATGGCACCATTTCCAAAGTTCTTAAAATTTCTAGAAATGGCATAAAAATAAATATATTAGAGAATACCCTGCTTTTATTCAGGATACTTTGATTCAAGGTGTTTCTAGTACTTCCTTTCCTTCTCTACTCAGCTTAATTTCTGCAGACTATATTATCCAATCCTATTTTTTTTTAATGTTTCAAAACACATGGATTCAGCATAGAAAATGATTATTATAAAGAGCATAAATGAAAGTTTAATAAAAGGAGCAGACACATCCTAACAGACTTTATAGTGTTTAATCTAGAATGGCTTAATTGAAAGTTCTCTTATCAGCCTAATAATAGTGAATTATAATGACCTTCATTTAACAAAGACAGGGACGCTATCTTTCTTAATGGAAAGATGAGAAGCATGGGTCAAGTGTCTTAACCAGATGTTAACGTAAATGAAATACACGTGCAATGTAATGATCTTGGAAACCTCAAGGTTCAAAGAAGACAACAGCTATAAATCCTATTAGCCTTTTTATTTTGTTTTTCAGAACTGGATTGATATTTATGTTCATTTTTACAGTTCTACATCCTGATTTTTGTATATAACATGATATGAGCATTTTCATAGTCTTAAAATTATGAAAATTCAAGTTATGTTGAATTCATCCATGGTATAGATATATTCTGAATTATACAGACATCAAAATTCACGTTTTATTTGTTTTGCTATCACAAATCCTATAGTGAATGCTCTTAAAAACAAATATACATATACATTTCTCTAAGCTCTTAGAAAAAAATGTAAAGATACGGAAATACACTGATGCATCACCTACAGAAGATGTTTAACAAAGTACACTCCATCGAGTTTAGTGGATGAGACGATGGTTTTTACTTTGTTCCTTGCCAAACTACTTTTAAACATCATTACAATATATGATAAGCAAACAAACACGTTAATTTTCATTTCTCTGTGAGACTATTTTTCATGCTTAGTGGTTATTTGGATTCCATTTCAAGGGAAGAGGATGTCCCGGTCTTTTGCCCGTTTTCCCACCGAGGTTTAATTTTAGTGTTACTCTTATTTATCTATTGACTTCATCAAAATATCATTTCCTTGCCATGCTTATTGTAGTTTACTGACACTTTCTGTCTTTCAATTTTGTTTCTGACTTATGACGTTCAGATAAAAAAAAAAATTGCAACAAGGCTGTTCATTTTTCCTTTCATTGATTTTTTCTTTTACTTTTAATTGCTGATGTAAAGAAATATGTAATTTATTTACTGTTTACTCTAATACTTTATTTATTATATTACCTTTTAAATTCATTAAGAACAACTTTTGGTACATAAGAAGTAAGTAAAAATTCAACTTTGACGTTTTACCTGATAAGTCAACCACATTTACACAAAAACCAGCCCATTTACCCAATTTATGAATCTTTCTTTATTCTACACTAACCTCCACAGTACAAAAGGTCCTGCTTTTACTAATCAGCCAACCAATGATTCGTGACTTAAATTGTAAATTTAGCAATACTAGGTTTGCCTATTTATTATTCTTTAAAACCTATCAAGTTATTTTAGGATCTTGGTATTCCTCTTAAATTTTCATTAGTTTGATCTATAATTTCTAACTATCTTCACCATAAATAGTTTTTTCAAAGATTTGAAAATGCACTACAGACTGAGAAAAAAATAAACAGAAAATCATGAAGCTCCCCTTGTGGCAAGGATTTGCAGTTCGGGGCATACACTTTCAGGATCTCTATCAGGGAGGATGGGAAATTGTAGGTCATTTTAATTTTTTCTTACTACTCTTCCTTGGCAAGGAAACCTAAAATTGTTTCCCTGTTTCCCATGATCACAACATGGGAAAAAACATACCTTGATTCAGATCAGTGGGATTGCAATTTATTTTTAAAATACTAAAAATACGTACATCATCTTAACTTCTCTCGGGTTTGAATGTTTAATCTTTGCATACATGTAAAAAGCAAACGACTTACTGAGCTAGACGCAGGTTTACCCGTTAACACTGTCACTCCAATCTACTAACTTGGGGTTTCTGTAACCTATGACAGAATCCACTTAGTAATGCATCAGTAACAGCCCTCGTAGCATGCCAGTCACACGAAAGTCATTTCTCTTGTTTCCTTTCTTTCCTGGGGATGAAGTATTTCACTTACTCCAAGTGCATTACAAACTGCAGTGCCATTTAATTCCGAAGTTCATTTCTGTATTTATTTATTCAACAGTATCTTGGTGATAAGAGATGCTCAATAAACATTTGTCAAGTGGAGGAGAATAAATGAAACATATTAGAGCACTGTACACAATGGCACATTATGAATAACTACACTGGAATTCTTAGAAGTGGCTGAAGCAGGGACAAATGTAAGCCTTTTATTCTCAGCAAAGCCTGGGAGATGAATCGCTGACACATGCGATGTGTGATTTATTCATACACACCACTAGGAAATTTATAGGCATCTATTAACCTACTCGAGTTCCAGTCCTGTCTTAGGCTGGTCTTTTGTCATGATTAGCTATGTTGTGACTCTATGTTAAATAACAGGTTGTCTGTGCTGAAATATGCACGAAATATGAAGACAGAGGCCAAAATTATTACACATTTCCAGCCAAACCACAGATATACATCTGCTGGTCTATGTTTAAAAAAATTAGACATGTACACACATGCAAAAGGATTTTTTTTTTCTGGACCTGAGATCCACTGTCACAGATTGGATTGTGTCTCCCAAATAACTCATATGCTGAAGTGCTAAACTCTAGGACCTCAAAATGTAACCACATTTGAAGAGTCTACAGACGCATTTAAGTTAAAATAGGGCCGTTAGAGTAGACCTTAATCCAACAGGACTGGTGTCCTTTCTGAAAAAGCAGATTTGGATAAAGACTTGTACAGAGGGAAAGAACGTGCCAAAGGCACACAGAAAAGTTCGTCATCTATAAGCTGAGGGAAGAGGCCTGGACGAGAGCCTTCCTTTGTGGCCCTTAAGGAAACAACTCTGCCAATACCCTGATCTTAGACTTCGAGACTCCAGAAACTGTGATAAAAAATATTTCTGTTGTTTGTTAGACAACAGGAATTAGTTTTTTGACATTCTCACTACTGGAAAAGATAAATCAGATCTGCCTTCACATAGTGGTGAGGCCTGATCTGAAGCTTCCCTGGGGTGAAACACCATCGAAAAACACCATCACCGCTTTAGGTGAGACTTCTGATCCATCCCTTCAATAAATTATTAATTCAAACTTATTTGATGGCACTACCTATTACCCATGACACCACTGGATTGGCAAAGGTAATTAACACATAGTTGGATATTTAAAAGAGTATGGAGGCACTTTGTGATTTGAAATGATAGCTCATCCTTGGCTTTTCTTTTGAGGTCTTCAAGTCAGCCATGTCTTTTCTACCTGTATCCGCACTGATCTAATAAATACAGCAAGAGAAGAGAAATGTGGAAAGGAACCTCTCCCGCTGCCTTTGATCCCTAACTCAGGTTTACAGAGAACATAAATGGGTTGTAAGTTTTGTAAATGAAGTCAGTGTAATGGCACTGCCCTCGTCACATGAAAGCCACCACGTGAAGGGTGAAGAAAGGCCGTGGGCTACACGGTGGGGTGGCTTGTACAGAGATCAGCCACTATCATTGATGAGTTCTCCCAAACCTGTGTCACTGGCCACTGTGGCACCTCATACCCCCAACCGCTGAACCAAAGCTGGCTTGTGGAGCCAGGCAGGATTTGCGGACACATTTTCTAAGTTCAAAACCATAAGACACATTTCTCTGTGCCATCTTAATAAAACAACATGGAATAAAGTTTTATAATAGCAATAGCAAGAGAAGAAAGTCATAATTTTCCATGCTTCACGATTCAGGATAATTAATTTAATAACTGTGTCATATGAGAAGAGTAAATAAAGAAAAGGAAAGGGGTGTGGATATATATAATCACTGAAGCATATACAATTGCAAGGAAAAACAAATTACCAGGGTAGCGCTGAAAATAAAAGCTCCGTGGGAAGTATTTTTTGGATGCTAATTTGATTCTTCTGTGGAGGCTTAAAGCTGCAATGTCTACAAGACCAACTATTTATCTCCTCCTGTTTTTATTTTTAGCAGTTATATAACCTTATGTCTCTAAAAACCAATTAAACACCTTCTTGATCTCCACTGGGAATTTTCCCTGAGTAGTTCTCTACCTTGACTATAACAGGACTATGATTTCATTTACAACATCTTGCTGGAGAGTATTTCATCATCAGAGGTGTGAAAAAAAAGGGGGGTGGGACTGAAATTAATTGACAGGGACAGAATCAAAATAAGATGTGGTTTTCTCTGGACACAGTTACAGCCTCTGGGGTTTGGTTCACAATGAATATTGAGGCTCTAGATCTTAGATGAGCAGTTTGCTCTGTCATGCAAAAATTCAGTTTTATCTTTCTCAAATACTAAAGATACCAGCCTCGTTCTTCCCCTATTAAGACTGTTGATTCTGCCATTCCAGCGCCAGACTATGTGTATCACATTGTTGTTTCTCGAGCTCAGCACTGATTTCCATCTCCAGGCCTCTCTGAGGACCTGCCCTTAGTGTCAGTCACGGCAGGGACTTACCGACAGTGTTTATGGGATCCGGTCAAGGTTTCAATCACAAAGCACTCGCCATCGTTGAGACAGTAGGCAAGGTCCTTGTCTCGGCAGGGTTTGAAGTGCTCGGATCTCTCCGTGGAATATGTCGTCGTATCTGTCATTAGAACACAATGAAATACTGTCAGCGGCTCATTCTGATACCCCAGATCCTGTCACTGGCCTGGATCTATGCACTGATACCTTCTCATGACTGCTGACCTTAGACAGACAGGATGAACCCCTCAGTGGACTGATAAAAACACAATTGAGTATGACCATTTTATACAGTGAGTGTTTATGTCCCCACAAAATTCATGTACTGAAACCCAGTGATGGTATTAGGAGGTGGGGCCTTTGGAAGGTGAGTAGGTCTTGAATGGGATTAACGCTCTTATAAAAGAGACCTCAGATAGCTCCTTCACCCATTCCAGTCATATGAAGACACAGCATGAAAATAGCCCTCTATGAGCTAGGAAGTCCTAACCAGACACTGAAGCCATGGGCATATTGATCTTATGCCAGGGGCCAGCATGAGGAATCCCACCCATGACAAGGTCATGCGGAAGGAAGCCTGACAAAACGCAAGGATGTGATCAGGCTTCAGGGGTTCCCCCTGGAATTTCCTGAGCATCCACCCCCCAAGACCAGAATCTGCCTGTGTTATGCTTTCCACCTACTCTTCTGTCATTAACAGGGGGCTGTCCCCCCACCACCTTTTTCTGGAAAAAATTAGAGCTTTTAGATAATAAATCTCCAGCATAATATGAGTGTTTCAATCCAAAAACCCCTCTGATGGCTTTCTAGCCTGCCTGCAGGACTCGTACAGCTGTGCATGTGATTGTTTGAGGCCTCCTGACTGCAGGAGGCACAGGAAGCTTAAAACATCCTAGGAATGTAGGGGCTTCCGAGGAGTCAAAATCATTAGAATAGGACTGATTAAAGGTTTCATTTGTTGAGCCAATACTTGCTGCCAAATTTTCATATCCTTTATTTTTAGATATAGTTGGTACATAGAAAAACAAGTAGTAGACCTGGTATCAGCAACATTAGATCTTTGAGTTAAGTACCTTCTTTGTTATAACCCACTGTGCCTTTGTTCTATAGAGATGTAACTTTAGTGCTTTAAGGAGATGCAGATTAAAGAAAAACACTTCAGAGGAAACAAAATTAACATTAAGGAAGAGAGCCAAAATGTGTTAGCAAGCCTCTCAGCCAGAAGATAATGTAAATCACCTGAGACCTTTTGTATACAAAAAGATATACAGAAAGAGTCTGGGCTGCTAACGCTACATAATTTTGTATTACATTGATCTCTATGTATAATCAAAAGTATAAAAGGCCTTGAAGGACAATAGAGGGGGAGCCAATCACTGAACTGGTTTCCCCCGTGTCTCCTCTTTACTCTAATTTCAGGCTGAATTCCCATCTGGGGCGTGGAGGCTCACCATGTCTACTTACTTGTCCTGGCTTCTAAGATCTGTAAGTGAGAGAGCCCAAGGCGGGGCACTCTCCGATATTCAAATGGACTCCGTTGGCCTAACGTAGATGGTGCAAGCTCCTTGTCTGGAACTTTATTGGCTTTCCACGTAAACCAAGTTATTCAGCCTCTTTTCTCCACTTAATTTTCCTACTACACTATTTCTTCCTAATCTAAACTTATATTTCTATATTAATAAATAAGTTTTCCTCGCCAACGCCATCCACGCTTCAAATTCCCTGGATCCACTGGGGCTGGACCCTGGCAATCTTAGACTTTCCAGCATCCATAACTACAAGAAAGAAATTTCTGTTGTTTTTACACCACCGTGTCCGTGGTATTCTGTTACAGCAGGTAGGACTAAAACAATTACTGGATTCAATTGTCTTATGTTTCTACAAGATTTTAACAGTTGGAATCACTCTAAACAAGTCTCATCAGTGGATACATTAACAGCAAAAGCTGAATGACCCTACAATCAAAAACCTCAAATTAGCTTTCATTAATTCTTACAAATGTTAAGAAACATGTTGCATTAAAGGACTGAATACAATCCTTTTAGTGTATTCCTTTTGTTGTTCTGCAATGTCATTAAACATCTGATCAATGTACATGTACTGTGACTCTTCTATGGATACCAATGTCAGTTTCTGTGTTTTGTTTATTTTTTAGTTACACCTGTAATTTGCTAATAGCTAAGGCAATTATTATTTCACCTTCTCCATTTATTATGTAATTAAAAGGCAAATGTTCCAAATTCTGAAATAGAATCTCAAATGTAAAGAATGTTTCTGGTAAATATTTAACAGGACTAAATTACTGCCATTTTTTTTAGCATTATCTTATATGTGCTTTTTAAAAATCATAATCATTTTCATTTTTAAAGTAAGTTATATCTCTATATCAGGTTTCTAAATATGAAACTAATAAGTATGTGCTTTGTACTGGATGAAAAAATCTGTTAGAGCATGTAGACATTCTTGTCCCAGAGTTTTAAGCAACTGAAATATTAGCACCGATTTCATTGCAACATTCAAGAAAAAAAAAACGTATGTGAAAAGTCAAAGATGAATACGTGCTTCAGCATGTAAGCTCTTAATTTCCTTTATATATATATATGCTTAGTCACTAAGTCGTGTCTGACTCTTGGCTACCCCATGGACTGTAACCTGCCAGGCTCTTCTGTCTATGGGATTTTCCAAGCAAGAATACTGGAATGGGTTGCCATTTCCCTATGCAGGAGATCTTCCCAACCCAGGGATTGAATCCGCACCTCCTGCATTGGCAAACAGATTCTTTACCACTGAGCAACCTGGGAAGCCTTCCTTTACATAGATATAGATTAATAATAATGTTCAACAGCACGAGCCATTGTACCAGCTTGCTAACTGGAGGTCACAATGAGCCTCTTTCTGCCCAACATCCAAATAAAGGGGAGAGTTGTTATGCAGGAAGAAAATTTACTCATATTCTCCCAACACATAAAAAGCCTCAATGAGCCCCTTTCCCACAGGAATAACTCCAAATTCCTAAGAAGAGCAAAGAAACACATAGGCCATGTAGAATTTTTCCTGCCTAACCTCATCTTGCATCCTAAAACATACAGCCTCATTCCCAACTCTTATCCTGTTTCCTCAATACCAGAACTATAACACTGATCCTTTTTCCTGGGCCATCTTTTCGTTTGCTGGAAAACATCCAGAAATCCTTTAGAGCTTATGTCATCTTCCCTTTGTGGCCCTCAGCACCTTTTATTGTTTGCATCACTGTATTCAATGCTGAAAGCAGCCACTTGTTTACACATTTATCTGTTTCTTTGTCCTGAGTTCCTTGAGGTCAGAGGTTGAGCCTTAATCAGAATTAGTGCTCAGTAAAACATGTCTTCAATAAATCTGACAACTTTAATATCACTAAAGTTTAAGTGCCACTGGCAAAAGATAAGATCATAAAAAATATAATTATCATATAAAAAGTAATAAGTATCTTACAATAGAGACATAATTTAACATTAATTTTATCATTCTAGTATACTCATTTTAATACTAATAAATATAACAAAAAAAACTGCCTTCAGATTCACACAGACCCCCACTCATACTATCCATATACCATGAGCTTTGAAAAACCCACTTCTAATCTTTTCTTAGTGTTACAATGGGAACTTTTTCTACTTCAAAATATCTTCCTGTCAATATACTTTGGCTTGCATTAAAGGTTCTGCAAAAGACTTTTTTGGTTTGTTTTCCAGGAGATCTCCTCTACAGGGAAGATTTGTTATTCCAGACAGTTTGTGATAAACAGTTACACAGAATCAATTTCCATTTCCATGGGAATATTTAGGATTCAAGAGCTCCGAGCCAAAAATTCATTATGAACCACCACACGGTTGACTGCTACTCTGACTGCTGAAGTATATTAATTCATGATCAGTTAGTTAACTTTTCCTTTAATTTCTTATTATCTATTTATTGATTTCACTGATCATTCCTCTAAGAACAGCTTTTCATTAACATAACCTACAGGATAAAAAGTGAGATCCTTATTTTACAATCAGTGGTTTTAACAAGCTACAGACTCCACGAGCAATACAATGGCAAAGCAATTACAATCAATTAGTTTCCATCTGACAACTACTGTCTCCAGTGGTTACCACCCAATTCTGCCAACCGCTTTTCCCATTACGTTACCATCCATCAGTACAACACACAGGATCAGAACCAAGTAAAATACCTCTGCAAAAGTCTGAGGTGGGAGAGGACAGAAATGTCAGGTATAACATGCCTTCACATTTTCTATTTTCATAGCTTAGAGTATCTGAAGTTTGAGCAAGCTCCAGGAGATGGTGAAGGGCAGAAAAACCTGGCATGCTGCAGTCCATGGGGTCACAAAGAATTGGACACAACTGAGCTACCCAACAACAACATACACTATTCCTCACCCTGATTAAACTAGATTCTAAAAATCATTAAGTATTTTAAATAATTTGATACACAATAGAACACTAGGCTTGATCCTTGTATAGATAAATGAAATGCAGGTGTCAATAAATCTGAAATCGTAACAATTTACCTATGCATTTCACTATATAGTATCTATATAGCACTAGTCTCATAAAATCACAGAGGTTTTGGGAAAGGTAAATCAAACTCACCATAAGGTGAAATTTTATACTTGTAAGGCATCATGGGGAAACAGTGGAGACAGTGTCAGACTTTATTTTTTGGGGCTCCAAAATCACTGCAGATGGTGACTGCAGCCATGAAATTAAAAGACGCTTACTCCTTGAAAGAAAAGTTATGAGCAACCTAGATAGTATATTCAAAAGCAGAGACATTACTTTGCTGATTAAGGTCCGTTTAGTTAAGGCTATGGTTTTTCCAGTGGTCATGTAAGGATGTGAGAGTTGGACTGTGAAGAAGCCTGAGTGCCAAAGAATTGATGCTTTTGAACCATGGTGTTGGAGAAGACTCTTGAGAGTCCCTTGGACTGCAAGGAGATCCAAACAGTCCATTCTGAAGGAGATCAGCCCTGGGATTTCTTTGGAAGGAATAATGCTAAAGCTGAAACTCCAGTCCTTTGGCCACCTCATGCGAAGAGTTGACTCATTGGAAGAGTCTGATGCTGGGAGGGATTGGGGGCAGAAGGAGAAGGGGACGATGGAGGATGAGATGGCTGGATGGCATCACTGACTCAATGGACGTGAGTCTGAGTGAACTCTGGGAGTTGCTGATGGACAGGGAGGCCTGGTGTGCTGTGATTCATGAGGTCACAAAGAGTCAGACACGACTGAGCGACTGAACTGAACTGAAGGCATCATACCAAATATGTGGGTGGAAAGATAGAAAATTTCCTTAATGATATCACTGGCTTCTCTGCTTTTTCTTAAGATGACCTACATACTTTGGTAAAGTAAGTCATATGTATACTGTGTCTAAGTCACTGTTAGGGTTTCTATTACTTATGAACAAACACACTCCAACAAAGAGACAATTTGGATGATAGCACTCTGGATGATACCCTCTGATATTTATAGCTATGCTTATAAATATATACATGTATGTAAGCTCAGTCACTCAGTTGTGTCTCAATCTTTGCAACCCCATGGACTATAGCTCCCCACCCCCCAGACTCTTCTGTCCATGGAATTTTCTAGGCAATCATATTGGAGTGGCTTGCCTTTTCCTTCTCTAGGGGATCTGCCCCATCCAGGGATCAAACTCCCAAATCCTCCATCCCCTGCATTGGCAAGTGAATCCTTTACCCCTGTGCCACCTCCATATATGTAGCACACACATATGAAAGCCCATCCATGTATGTTTACATTTATTTTTGACATATTAAGTACATTACAAACATAAAATATATAGCTGCAGTATATGATACTATTTTGTCATGTTTTAAAAGTTCAAAAGTATATCTTCTCTTTCTAGGAATGATATCTGGTAAATAAAATTGTTAGAGATCTCTTTGTCTTCAAAAAATTACCAGGGTAAGTGAAGTCGCTCAGTCATGTCTGACTCTTTGCAACCCCATGGACTGTAGCGTGCCAGGCTCCTCTGTCCATGGGATTTCCCAGGCAAGGATGCTGGAGTGGGTTGCCATTTCCTTCTCCAGGAGATCCTCCCAACCCAGGGATCGAACCTGGCTCTCCTGCATTGTAGGCAGATGCTTTCACCGTCTGAGACACCAACCAGGGTAAAGGTCCAAGCAAATAAACTAAAAGGGATCAAATATTTCCATAAATTTGGATTTGTCTTCCAAGGTGCTCTCTTACTCCAAAGTACCTCCAAGACTCTCCCTTACTCCAAAGTGCTTCCTTATCAGGCACCTCTCTCCCACATTAGCTCATGAACTCACATCTTACTGGACCAGGAGCTTGCACAGCTGTTCTTCACATCTCTGATCCACAGCCATACAGGTGGCCTGGGGCTTCCCTTGTGGCTTAGCTGGTAAAGAATCTGTCTGCAATGTGGGAGACCTGGGTTCGATCCCTGGGTTGGGAAGATCCCCTGGAGAAGGGAAAGGCTAACCACTCCAGTATTCTGGCCTGGAGAATTCCATGGACTGTATAGTCCTTGGGGTTGCAGAGAGTTGGACATGACTGAGCGACTTTCACTTCACTTCACAGATGGACTGACACAGGTGCACACAATGGTTGTTCATAGAAGAATGATCTTTTTGTAACATGAGTGTTTTTCTAAATGTTCTATATAGTCAAGTGTACACACTTTGTTGTCATCATAAAAGAAAAATTCTAAACGAAAAAATGTTTAGAAGTTAGGAAATGAGAAGAGTTCCAAAAGCAATTTAAGTAAAGTGCTTAGAATTTTATAAGAGCAGAAAATCAATGCCACAGACGAGAGGCAAAGAGAGGAGGAAAAATTAAGTAGGAAAAATATTCTGAAAGAGAGCATGAAGGGGAGTCCCTTGAGCTGCAAGGAGAGCAAATCAGTCCATCCTAAAGGAAATCAACCCTGAATATTCATTGGAAGGACTGATGCTGAAGCTGAAACTCCAATACTTTGGCCACCTGATGCAAAGAACTGACTCATTGGAAAAGATCCTGATGCTGGGAAAGATTAAAGGCAGGAGAAGGGGACAACAGAGAATGAGATGGTTGGATGGCATCACCGACTCGATGGGCATGACTTTGAGCAAGCTCCGGCAGTTGGTGATGGACAGGGAAGCCTGTCGTGCTGCAGCCCATGGGGTTGCAAAGAGTTGGACATGACTGAGTGACTGAACTAAAGGCTTAAAATGAATGGAGATGGTAGTAAGGATGGGTCTTCCCAGCACCTGAGCAAAGTTCAGGGTCTCAGGTCAAGGACGTGTGGTTGCTAGTTTGATAAACAGCACCCATTCACTTGGGACCACAAAGGCTATGCAACTATCCAGACCATTCACCTGGAATATTTATGTCGTCCATGTGTTTTCCTTTATTTTTATGGGTTTTGGTCTCTTTGGAGATCAGGAAGAGTATTTTGCTTTTAAGTTCTGTATCCTTTCCATATCACACAGCATACATAGTAAGCAATCAGTACGGTAATTAAACGCACAGTGGGAAACGGTGGTGGTTAATTCATTAAAGACAAAATGGGAAGAAAATGTAAGGCTGCAAGACAGAAATCCCAGCAGACTTTGCAATGAAAGCTAATTTATTAATGAATTAAAACAATGACTGGTTTTCTCCCCTAAGTACTAACTTGAACCTGAATATTACTTATGAAGGTTTTCTCTTTTGCCAGCACAACACTGCACACTGTGGGAACACCGATTTTGTTGCAGGAACAAGAGTGCTAAATGGGCTATTACAGATAATAATTGTAGCAGATAATCAGAGAAAGGGAGAGCTTAATTCACGCTGTAGTTATCTCTAAAGGCTTCCCAAAGGGTTGGCATTGGAGCTACGTGTTGAATGGGCATGATTTAATTGGCAGAGGAAAATGAATTCTAGATAGGAAGAGCAGAAAAGCCTGAGGAAGAGAGTGCTTAGCTTAGACCCTAAATCCATCTTCCCACGTCTGACTTGCAAGTGTCCGATTCATGAAGCACTTTCCTCCTTCCCCTACTAAGTTCATGACATGACAATTCTCTAAGAAAAATTAAGAATTGTGACACCATCTACCAGATTTAGTATTAGCAAAATACCTTTACAGTCTAGAAGCCATTTAAATATGGTTGTCAACCCTGGCAAGGTCTTCCGTGGATGGAAGCTGTGTAAATGAGTCATGCTGCCATACATTAAAATCCTCTCTAGAATCTGCTACTTACCAGGCTCCCAGGAAGGCACACTGGATGAAACAGTCATAAAGTATTAACGGTCAAGGAAAATTGCAAGAAGAATGCAGCGGTGTTTGAAAGGGAAACAAACCATTTCTCAGCTGGCAAAAAGCAAAGATAGCTTTCTCCCTGCTGCCAAATATCAAACAATTGTTCACTTTGCTGGCGTGGGAGAATTGGGGAGTGTTGGGCAAGGAATTTAAAAGTTCAGTTGAGTCACAGTGCTGCTGTGAGAACAGACAGTTCCTAAGGAATCCCAGAGACATCAATTCTGGCAAAAAAAAATGTAGAAAGGATCCATTACAAACCTGTGTGACATACCTGGGCCAACTTTCAGCTGGAAATCTTATTTTTTAAAACTGTATCAAGTTAAATAAACCTACACAGGAGACAGTTTATTCAGTGATAATGCATTTATCGGGGATTTTATTTATAGGGTAAATGCCATTTAGGTAAATTTATAGGGTAAATGCATGCATTTACCCTAAAGCTGAATATATTCCCTTCTATGTGTACATATACACATACCTATACAAACTACATTCAATCACAATAGTTTTTTAAAAAAAAACCAGCGAGTAAAAGAGACACAGATGAAAGAACAGACTTTTGGACTGTGTGGGAGAAGGCGAGGGTGGGATGATTTGAGAGAATAGCATTGAAACATGTATATTGCCATACTGTGTGGGAGAAGGCGAGGGTGGGATGATTTGAGAGAATAGCATTGAAACATGTATATTGCCATATGTGATGACCAGCGCAAGTTCGATACATGAAGCAGGGCACTCAAAGCTGGTGCTCTGGGACGACCCAGAAGGACGGGATGGGGAGGGAAGTGGAAGGGGGTTGAGGTGGGGGGACACAAGTGCACCCATGGCTGATTCATGTCAATATATGGCAAAAACCACCACAGTATTATAAAGTAATTAGCCTCCAATTAAAATAAATTTTTAACAAGTTAAACTGACACACACACAACAATACTAGCTAGTGCCGCTGGAGCACCATTCCTCTGCTCCCCACATCAACCTATCAAACGGTTCAGTCTATGTCACTAGCAATCTCTAAATACAATAGATTATTTAAATCCGCCCCCCCCATCTTGCTTGAACTCTCAGAAGCATCTAATACTCTCAGTCACTCCCATATTCATGAAAAACCTTTCATTGGCTCCTACTATTACATAATGCTGATCTTCCCCTTTCTTCTTGGTTTCTGTCTCCTAATTTCTATTTAAAAGTAGATTACTTAGGGAATAGTTTTTAAATAACACTAACATATACTCAGTGGGACACTAAGCATTTTCCTTTAGTTATCTTTTGGCCTTAAGATAACACTATGAATTTATGCTACTAATTACCATCCTCATTTTACAAATGAGGAAGTTAAATCTTGGAGATTTATGTAATTAACCCAATATCACATGGTTCTGAGCTGGAAGCTTCTGGATTCAACCAACACAGTCTGACTTGTTCCACTAGACTGCTTCCCATGGACCACTTTTTTTCTTTTTNTTTTTTTTTTTGGTGTGATGAGTGGGGGAAAAATCAACTTTTACTTGTTTCTAGGTGAGTGCTCCTCTCAGTATGGTCCTTAGACCAGCAGTATCAGCAATATTTGAGCCCCATTCCAGACCAGCAGTATCAGCATTATCTGAGCCCCATTCCAGACCTACTGCATCAGAAACTCTGGAGGCGAGTGGTGAGATGCTGCTCTCCATGCTCTCCAAATAATTTGCATACACTCTAAACTCAGAACAGCTGTCTTGGGTGATCCTGCCTGATATCATCTGTGTGACAATAACTCTCAAAGTTACACCTGAGCTCAATCTGCCATCCTGCAGGCTTTTCTGGGCTCAGTCTGCCTACCTCTCCCTTCCTGATGGGTATCCCAAGACACCTAAAAATTAACTGGTAGAAAACTAAACTGTTGTTCTTCCCCCACAACCCTATTCTTCCTTCAGGATTCTCAATCACAACTAACGTCACACTGTTGATTCACTTGGGCGGGCCAGGAGTCCATCCTCTGACCCTCCACATGAATCAAGTATCAGTGGGTGATTCTACTTCCTAAATATCTCCAGAATCTACCACATCTTTCCATCTTATCTCACCTGGAATACTCATTGTAAGTCTACTGTATACCTCCTTGTCACCTTAAAATGAATTACCCACATTACAATCAGTTTGCATAACGTGTATACAACACATAATGCAAAAAAAAAAAGAAAAAAAATCCTGCTGGAAAATAATTTAGTGGCTATCCCTAGCTCTTATGAAGACGATCAAAATCCTTCTAAGCCCTTGTCTGTTTCTGTCCTCACCTCATACATAACACCTGCCTGCCTTTTCAGTTCATTGGCAACAGCTGTTTGGCCAATTCCACACCCCCTGAAACCTTTGCACAGGCTCCTCTCTGCAGGGGGCTACCCTGTACCCCACAGACTCTCACAGTAACGTATAGATTCCATCCACAGCACATATTATGAGACATCAGAACATACAGCAAAAAAAATAAACTCCCATTAGCTAGTTCTTCTCTACAAAATCCCTCCAGTTTTATCAGCAAGCACAGGCCTCTTCTCATGGGTGATTCCCTCACTTAGGTCAGGCCCCTACTCCCCTCATTTTCCTTTCTTTGTCATTCACTCTTTCAAGCAGACAATATCCTCCCACCAACCCTGAATCGGAGACTTTTACCTTAGAGACGAGGTGTTTAAAATCCCCATAGAGACTTAATTCTTTCTAAAAACAGCCTGGCTGTGGAGTTTGAACTGTACAGCAACTACCCCCATGGGCTGAGTTAACCTTCAGAAAATCAGGGGCCATCTTACCAAGAACACATCGCTTAAAAACTCAGGACAGAAGAGGATTTATCACTGACAAAGATCAGCAGTCACTTCCTCTCATGGGTCAGAAGACGGAGATATTTGGAAGTTTTTTTGTAGAGCGGCCTTGGGTCCCTCTGGTACCAAGTAAAGTCACAGGGTAGCTGGCTGGAAGACCACATTTGCTCTTTTGGAAACATCGCAGACTGGCTGCTAGCAGGACCGCTTCCCACTTTTTCAGGTTTTACTTATATGGGAGCAGCAGCATGTAGAGAGAAATTTCCAATACTGGCAGCCCAGGAAAGAACATGGCCCTCTGTAGGTGGTTATCCAATCTTGGTTTCCAGAAGGAAGGAGAACACCGAGGTTAAATCCATGAGGCCTATCGGTGAGGCCTTTCGAGCTTCTCGAGCACAGGACCTCAGCTAATGCTAACTGGTTTCCGAGCTGGGCCTTTCTTCCAAAGCAGGTACATTGAGGTATTTAAATGCGGGACCAATTTAGCCCTCAATTACCCAGCTCTCCTTCCATACCACGCCCACTCCCTAAAGAGCCCTCTGGGATTTGATTTTCCTTGTAAGGATGACTTTCAAATTGGGCAGTGTTCACTCTATGATATCTGTATCGCCCTGAAGCACTTTTCTGTGGTGTACAGCGGGTGAGAGCCTCTTGGTCCTGTAGCCAGAGCCTCTGGTTTACTCTCCCTGTGCTCCTGCGAGAGTGCTCTGCTCAGTCCACAGGTGACGCACCCACCTGATAGCAAGCCCTAGCTGCCTAAAATCCCCTAGTGATCTCATTAACAAGTGCTTCTCACTCCTGCAGTTCCCCACAGTAAGCCAAACACAAAAGGCTTCTCGGGACTTCACTTACCCATGTTCCTCTCACATTCCCTAGGCTGCAAGAACACTGGAACTGATCAGGCCTTTTACGACTTTGTGACTTTATATACGCTATTTTTTTGACCTATACACAGACAATAGGTCTTCATCTGGCAAAACATTTCTCACTGTTTAAAATCTATGTAAACTATGAGTTCCTACTGAACCCTTCTCCAGATCTCTCAGGATACAAGTATTTGAAATTCCAGTAACACTTCATTTCTCCCTCTAATTCATGAATAATTCCTGAACTACAATTCAACTGTTTACATATCTACTGTACTTTTTTCTCAAACCAGACTCCAAGCTCCTGCGGACCTGGCACGGTCATCTCTAAATCCTTATAATTTATCCCAGGACCTGACATATAGTAGATGCTTAATGTATGCTTTCAGAGTGAATAATATATTTTAATGGCTATAAAAGTGATGATTATACCAACATCAGAGACACACACATACCTTCAGCATGATAAGGTAAACACCACCTTGTAACACTATACCATAATAATGTTTTTGAAGCTAAATGGTAAAAAAAAACATCTATGCCTATGTGAATGTACCTGAGGCTGATTGCTAATAATCAGGGTTTATTTTTTTAATGTTCATTGGTTTCAGGTGAAAAATAGTTTGTTTCTCAATAAATAGTTGTATGTTTGTTTATTCAAGAACTTTCTCCTAATTTCAAATATCTTGCCTGTCAAGTATACACAGAGATGATATTTAAAATATTTAATAAGCAGTATAGAGATGACAAGTCTAATCAGAATAAATCAATTCATAGATAGAGCAGGGTCCTTGTGGGGCCAGATCATAACGCTTTGGTTTCTGCAATAATAAGTCAGGAAGTTTAGGTACTCTGTACAGGTCATACTGGATGTCATGGAGAGGTTTTATTCAGGGGAATATGAGCAGTGGTGATTTACCAAGTAGAACAAAATCACTGTGGAACTTTAACAGTCAATATAACTAATGAAGCACACTGCTATATATCAGACCCTCTCATGGTCTGCTGCTGCTGCTGCGTCTCTTCAGTCATGTCCGACTCTGTGTGACCCCACAGACGGCAGCCCACCAGGCTCCCCCGTCCCTGGGATTCTCCAGGCAGGAACACTAGAGTGGGGTGCCATTGCCTTCTCCAATGCATGAAAGTGAAAAGTGAAAGTGAAGCCGCTCAGTCATGTCCGACTCTTAGCGACCCCATGGACTGCAGCCCACCAGGCTCCTCCATGCATGGGATTTTCCAGGCAAGAGTACTGGAGTGGGGTGCCATCGCCTTCTCCATCTCATGGTCTAGACCTGTCTTTAGCTCTTATAGGTACAACACTTGAAACCAGACAGTCTTAGCGTTTAACAGAGACCTTAGAAGTTAATATGTGATAATAATGTTTGGAATAAACCTATTAATCAGATACAAATATTTAGAAGAAGAGAAACTGAACCATAGAGGGATCATGCAATATGCTCAGAATTTCACAGCTAGTAAGTGGAAAGGCAAAATTAAGATCCAGAGAAGCCCAACTCCACAGTGAGCATCCTTCAATCCTCAGCAGCTCACATGCTGAGTCCCAGACTCTTTTAAGATGTGTATAGTCAAGGCTCTTCTTGCCAAATGCTGTTAGTCACTTTATTATGAATCAATGTAACAACATTAGGAAGTGATATTTTTCAGGAATCCATTCACCTTCTCCCCATCCACCGTACACCCATTTTTCTGAGCACATACTGAAACTGTAAGAAAAGTATTGGAAAATGGTAGGTGGGTATAAAACCTAAAATAAAGGCAGTGCTTGACACTGGGAGTTTCTATTTCTCTCACATTTCCTTTACATGCTATTGCAGCTCTGAAATCATGTCTAAACATTGACATGATTCTTCAGATTCCTTCATAAAAATGAATGTCATTCATTTTACTTATTTAAAATATATCCCTCTCTAAAAACCTTAGATTTTATTCTGATCCTTTTGGTTAATATTCAGAAATCCAAGCACTTCCTTCTCTGTATGGATCATGAAGAAGGTGTAAGCCGTATAGCTACATGGGCCCTGCAGGTCTAGGTCTGAATCCCTGCTTAAGCATCTGCAAACTACATCATGTGTCAGGGCAGAAGCAGAAAAACAAATGTTAGAGTCCAAAGAGAGAACACCAGTGTCTTTGCACTCCACACTCCTTTCCTTTGGTGAAAATGGCTTAGAGAGTGAGTTCAGATGAGAACTAGACATAACCTTACTGTTGTCTTTGCATAGGAAACATATTACTTCCACTGTGTGCTTACCTAGAATCCATTGAGAGATGGAGATGAGAACCATTCTTCTACTTTTAGTTTAAGTCTGGAATTTTTAGATTCCACATAAAAGTGATATTATATCAGGTCAGTTCAGTCGCTCAGTTGTGTCCAACTATTTGCAACCCCGTGAATCGCAGCACGCTAGGCCTCCCTGTCCATCACCAGCTCCCAGAGTTCTCTCAGACTCACATCCATTGAGTCAGTGATGCCATCCAGCCATCTCGTTCTCTGTTGTTGCCTTCTCCTCCTGCCCCCAATTCCTCCCAGCATCAGGGTCTTTTCCAATGAGTCAACTCTTTGCATGAAGTGGCCAAAGTATTGGAGTTTCAGCCTCAGCATCAGTCCTTCCAATGAACACCCAGGACTTATCTCCTTTAGGATGGACTGGTTGTATCTCCTTGCAGATATTATATCAGTTCAGTTCAGTCACTCAGTCGTGTCTGACTCTTTGCGACCCCATGAATCACAGCACGCCAGGCCTCCCTGTCCATCACCAACTCCCAGAGTTCACTCAGACTCATGTCCATCGAGTCGGTGATGCCATCCAGCCATCTCATCCTCGGTCGTCCCCTTCTCCTCCTGCCCCCAATCCCTCCCAGCATCAGACTCTTTTCCAATGAGTCAACTCTTCTCATGAGGTGGCCAAAGTACTGGTGTTTCAGCTTTAGCATCATTCCTTCCAAAGAAATCCCAGGGCTGATCTCCTTCAGAATGGACTGGTTGGATCTCCTTGCAGGCCAAGGGACTTTCAAGAGTCTTCTCCAGCACCACAGTTCAAAAGCATCAATTCTTCAGTGCTCAGCCTTCTTCACAGTCCAACTCTCACATCCATACATGACCACAGGAAAAACCATAGCCTTGCCTAGACGGACCTTAGTCAGCAAAGTAATGTCTCTGCTTTTGAATAAGTAATGTCTCCACTTTTGAATATGCTATCTAGGTTGGTCATAACTTTTCTTCCAAGGAGTAAGCATCCTTAGTATTAGTTTTTTCCTAATTTATTTCACTTAGCTTGGTACTCTCAATCCTGACCCTACCCCAGCCACCACCTCCATCCTTGGGATCTTCCCTGTAATTCAGGGTTTGGAAAAAAGTCAATCAAGAGAAGTTTCCCAAATGGCACTGATGACCCTATTTTCAGGGCAGGAATAGAAATTCAGATGTAGAGAACAGACGTATGGACACAGCGGGGAAAGGAGTAAAGTGAGTGAAAGTCGTTCAGTCCTGTCCAACTCTTTGGGACCCCATGGACTGTAGCCTGTCAGGTTCCTCTGTCCATGGAATTCTCTAGGCCAGAATACTGGAGTGAGTAGCCCTTCCTTCCTCCAGGGGATCTTCCAAACCTAGGGATAGAACCCAGGTCTCCCACATTGCAGGCGGATTCTTTACTGTCTGAACCACAAGGGAAGCCCAAGAGTACTGGAGTGGGTCGCCTACCCCTTTTCCAGTAGATCTTCCCAACTCAGGAATCAGATTGGGGTCTCTTGCCTTGCAGGAGGCTTCTTTACCAGCTGAGCTAGCAGGGAAGCGGGGGAAGGAGAAGGTGGGATGAATTGACTGAGCAGCATTGACAATATATACACTACCATATGTAAAACAGAAGCTAGTAGGAAGCTGGAAGCTTCCTGGTGGCTCAGAGGATAAAGTGTCCGCCTGCAATGTGGGAGACCTGGGTTTGGTCCCTGAGTCAGGAAGATTCCCTGGAGAAGGAAATGGCAACCCACTCCAGTATTCTTGCCTGGAGAATCCCACGGACAGAGGAGCCTGGTGGGCTACAGTCCACGGGGTCGCAAAGAGTCAGACACGACTGAGCAACTTCATTTCACTTCACTTCAGGAAGCTGGGGAAGTTGCTGTATCGCATAGGGAGCTCAGCTGGTGCTCTGTGATGACCCAGAGGGGTTGGAAGCAGAGTTGGGAGGGAGGCTGAAGAGGGAAGGGATTATATGTATACTTACAGCCAATTCATATTGTTCAACACAATATCATAAAGCAATTACCCTCCAATTAAAAATAAAATAAGAAAGAAGTTTCCCAAAGAAACTCTCAAAGAGACTTTAGGGAGTATCCACTCTGGCTGACATAAAAAATTATGAAAATGATATTAAGGACTACAAAAGCTGAAGTGCTCCGTGTTTAAGTACCAGGGCTGTGTCTTCAAGCTGTCCTGCATCTCCAGCCCCCACCTCAGTTACCGTATTGCCAGATACACAAGAGATGATAAAGAAATGCTAAATCAGATGGAACAGCTACAATTTCCTAGAACACATGGTAGTGAGGAGAAGAAGCATCTGTGGTGCAACCCAAGTGTCAGGACCAAGGAAACATGAAGGGTCAGCAGAAATGCACTAAACGTCAAGAGCCCCTGGAAACTTAAGGCACTTGAAGTCCAACATCTCCAAACTTAAAAAAAAAAAAAAGATAACGGGAAAAGGCAGAAAAATTGGTACCTCAAAATATAAGTGCTCAGTAATGCAGAGTTAGCCCCCAAAATGCCACTTTTGTTCAAACCAGACAACCTGGAATTCATGGTCACTAAGTCATCTATCATTTTGACAACTTTTTGGTCTTAGGGATGTGTAACCAGGTTATAAAACAATTGCATTTTCCCCAAACCTCCTACAGATAACTAATTTCACTTCTTTAAAAAGACATCCTCTTCACTGCTGTTCAGCTTCTTAGTAACGGTGTAGGGACCATCCCAAATGAAAGGGGAAAGATTTGGTTCTTTGTACCACTGGGCTTTGGCCTCAGTATGTGGAGCTATGTGTGCTTAGCCTAAAATGTCTCATAATGTTTGTAACATACCTTTGGAAATCTGAGTTTCCATTCAAACTCTGTAGCTTATTAGCATTCTGAATAAATTAAATATATTAAAATGTATAATTAATGGAGTTCCATGAAACCTGAATGAGAAATAGGAATGATGACTGGTAAAACCTTTGACTGTGGATCACAATAAACTGTGGAAAATTCTGAAAGAGATGGGAATACCAGACCACCTGACCTGCCTATTGAGAAATCTGTATGCAGGTCAGGAAGCAACAGTTAGAACTGGACATGGAACAACAGAATGGTTCCAAATAGGAAAAGGAGTACGTCAAGGCTGTGTATTGTTACCCTGCATATTTAACTTCTATGCAGAGTATATCATGNCAAGCTGGAATCAAGATTGCCAGGAGAAATATCAATAACCTCAGATACGCAGATGACACCACGCTTATGGCAGAAAGTGAAGAGGAACTAAAAAGCCCCTTGATGAAAGAGAAAGTGGAGAGTGAAAAAGTTGGCTTAAAGCTCAACATTCAGAAAACAAAGATCATGGCATCCGGTCCCATCACTTCATGGGAAACAGATGGGGAAACAATGGAAACAGTGTCAGACNATGCGTTTGAACTGTGGTGTTGGAAAAGACTCTTGAGAGTCCCTTGGACTGCAAGGAGATCCAACCAGTCCATTCTGAAGGAGATCAGCCCTGGGATTTCTTTGGAAGGAATCATGCTGAAACTGAAACTGAAACACCAGTACTCTGGCCACCTCATGTGAAGAGCTGACCCATTGGAAAAGAGTCTGATGCTGGGAAGGATTGGGGGCAGGAGGAGAAGGGGATGACAGAGGATGAGATGGTGGATGGCATCACCAACTCGATGGACGTGAGTCTGAGTGAACTCTGGGAGTTGGTGATGGACAGGGAGGCCTGGCGTGCTGCGATTCATGGGGTTGCAAAGAATTGGACATGACTGAGCGACTGAACTGAACTGAATGGATCTTGTAATGGGGTACTAAGCACTTCCTTCCCTCATTTACCTTTTGCTAAGTAAGTCAGCACATATTTATTAAGTACCAACATGCCTAATTCTTCAATGCTTCTGCATATTATGCCAATTAAAATCATTTATTTATTCAACAGTCTGTCATTGGGCTCCTCCTATAAGACTCTTGAGTATTGCACTGATTCCTGGGGTGGATGTGAGGAACTCAGTCAGAGGTCATAAAGCATGTGGCTGCCTCCAGGAACTACCAGGCATGTGTAACTGTCAAGTACCCAGACCACACTAACTGCCAGGCAGGGGAGAGGGGTGGCAAACGTACTCACAAACTCAGAATTTGCTGACTTCTTAGCATGTGTTTAGAGACTGGATATGGCTACAGAATTTCAAATATTAAAATGTTCCTCAAATGGCAGCTCTTAGATTTCCCATTTGCTAGGTGGTGCTAGTGGTAAAGAATCTGCCTGACAATGCATAAGACATAAAAGACATGGGTTCTATCCTTGGATTAGGAAGATCCCCTGGAGGAGGGCATGGCAACCCACTCTAGTATTCCTGCCTGGAGAATCCCATGGACAGAGGAGCCTGGCAGGCTACAGAGCCTTGGCAGGCAAAGAACTGGACATGACTGAAGTGACCTAGCACACACTAAAAAGGCTAGATTAATGAAGAGAGGGCTATCTTCATCAATTACTAGATCTACTGATGTCACAAGTGCAGTCTGCAAATCTACTATTACACAGCTCTTAAGAAAAGAATAAAGATTTGTTTGCATTACTACTCAAAAGTTTTTATGTTTTTTTCTTACGTCAGAGAAAAGACTCATTCAGTCATGATTATCTTACTAATCTGTGAAAATGTAAACAAGGGATAGATGCTTGGAACACACATGGCACAAAAGAAGTCTGTTGATCTTATTTGACTCTTGGGCTCAAGCATGTCCACCTGCTTTTCAACCAGCTCTTAATTTTTCTGTTTTATTTTAAAATATTAAAAATTACTCACATACACTTCCCCAATCAGTTTGCAATATTGACAAAACTTTACTCTCAGACCTCTGTTTCAGAACAAATATTGTTTTGAGAAAATTGGTCCATTCTCTGTGCCTGTTGGAAAGCAATTAAAGCTGAAATCAAATAACTATAATCATCTGTTCATCTCCGACCCTTATCTCTTCATTTTCAGAAAGAGCTGCTATATATTAAAGTGTTTGTGGATCATTCAATAATGAAACCAATGCTGAGACAATTTGGAATTTTTAACATAAACTCCAAATAAAGTATAGATGAGAGGCTAGCCACCTTCCAATTTTGCTTCTCTAAGGGAAGAAGTCATGAGATTCCCCTCTCTTTAACTTTATGCTGACTCAGTTGTGTCCAACCCTATGCGAGCCCATGGACTGTACCTTGACAGGCTCCTCTGTCCATGAAATTTTCCAGGCAAGAATAATGAAGCAGGTGCAAGGGATCTTCAAGAGCCAGAGACTGAACCCACATCTCTTGTGATTCCCGCACTGGCAGGTGGAGTCTTTACCACTAGCACCACTTAAGCTATTCCCCAACCAGCACTACAAAGAGAAACATAATCACTCTCTTTGACACCTCAAGTTTTAGCAAAGGGGGAAAATCTTTTTCCCTTCCCACACTGGGACTCCAGGTCTCCCCTTCTTTCTGGTGTGATTTTCATGCATACACCTAGTAACACCCCCTTTTATCCATCCCCATTGGTGACCCTTAACCAAGAATCAGATTTAGTTCATAAAGAACAGGGGTCAGACACACGTATTCCAGTGTTTATTGCAGCACTATTTACAACAGTCAGGACATGGAAGCAACCTAAATGTTCATCAACAGATGAATGGATAAAGAAGATGTAGTACATATATACAAAGGAATGCTACTCAGCCATGAAAAGGGATGAGATCAGGTAATTTGTAGTGATGTGAATTAATCTAGCACCTGTCATACAGAGTAAGGTAAGTCAGAAAGAGAAGAACAAATATTATAATCAGCATGTATACATGGAATCCTGAAAATGGTACAGATGAACCAATTTGAAGGGCAGGTATAGAGACATAGAGAATGGACTTGTGAACACAGTGGGAGAAGGAAAAAGTGTGAAAGTGAAAGTGTAAGTCGTTCAGTCATGTCTGACTCTTTGCGACCCCGTGGACTATACAGTCCATGGAATTCTCCAGGCCAGAATACTGGAGGGGGGTGGGTAGCTTTTCCCTTCTCCAAAGGATCTTTCCAACCCAGGGATCAAACCCAGGTCTCCCGTATTGCTGGTGTATTCTTTATCAGCTGAGCCACATGGGAAGCCCAAGAACACTGGAGTGGGTAGCCTATCCTTTCTCCAGGGGATTTTTCCAACCCAGGAATTGAAGCAGGGTCTCCCGCATTGCAGGTGATTCTTTACCTACTGAGCTGTGAGGGGAGAAGAAGAGGGTGGGATGAATTGAGAGAGTAGCATTGCCATATACAAACTACTCTGTGTCAAACAGAGAGCTGGTGGGAAGCTGCTGTATAGCACAGGGAGCTCAGCTCAGTGCTTGTGATGACCCAGAGGGGTGGCATGCGGGGAGAGGGAAGTCCAAGAGGGAGGGGATAGATTTCACTTGGATATATGTACACTTATAGCTGATTCATGCTGTTGTATGGCAGAAACCAATACAACACTGTAAAGGGATTATGCTCCAAATAAATACAATGATAGTAATAATAATAATAAAAAAAGGACTGAGGTCAGAAAACTGCAGTTCAGGGGTCAAATTTGAGCCCATAGCCTGTTTTTTTAAGTGAAATTGTTTTGGAAACAGCTAAGCGCTCATTTGTTTATACATCATCTATGGCTGCTTCTGAGCTACAATTGGTTAAGTAGAGACAGCAAAGCCTAAAAGGCCAAAAACATTTACTTACCTGGCCCTTTACAGAGAAAGATCCCCAACTGCTACATAAAAGATGGCAGATGGTAGCTTTTTTACAAATTACATATTTTACATATCTGAACTGTCCAAAATGTGTGACATGGATTTAAGTGCTTTGGTGTTATCTATTTCAAATAAATATATACATGCAGGAGAAGTACAGCCAAAAACAAAAGCAATAGATTTTGAAATAAGATAGACTTCAATGTGAGCCTGATTCGGATACTTAACTAGTTGTTAAATCTTGGATAGGTTACTTAATGTCTTTAACCTCTGAAATCTTGGATAGTTGTTAAATCTTGGATAGGTTACTTAATGTCTTTAACCTTTTATCTATGAAATGGGGATAATGAGAGTTTGCACCTATGCCAGTTAGAGTGATTTGGGCTGAGAGTACCAAAATCTCAACTCAAAATGGCTTAAATCAAAAGGAAAATAACATTATCCCACTTAACAAGACGTGGTTCCTGGGCTGTCAAACTCAGTGTCTAAATGGAAGCAGGATGGACCCAGGAATCATCCTGCTCAGCCAGCACTGGCTTTCTCCTTAAGCTAGGCTCCCTCGTCACAAGTAGCTGCCATGACTTTACACATCACTTCTAGGCAGAATCTTGCATAGAACTGCACCCCTGGCCACCTCTTCGGCACAGGGACGGGCATTTCTCTGAGCGGCCTAGGGAAAGCACACAGCCACGTGGAGAATGGACTGACTGCCAGAACAAACTGGAATGCAGTCAGAAGGAGAGGCCACAGAGGAGGAAACGTGAGCAGGTAGCCAGAAACATCAGGCAAGATTTTATGAGGACTCAGGACACTAACACACAGAAAACACAAATATGCATTCAAGAAATGTTAGCCCTCCCTCTGAGCTCTGATATCTTTTTGTTGGATTCGCTGCTTCCAAAATGTATACCTTAATGTAAGGTGAGCTTAAATTCATTTGCCTTGAGAGTTTTAGAAGAAATGCATGTTATTCCATTAGATGATTGAAAAATTTCCAGGCTCTAGTGAGACTGCATGAACGCCATTAACATCTCCACATCTTTGTCACAGCACACACTCATGTATCAGTGTTATCCGTGTCCCTCTCATATTAATTGTGTATCAAATACATACATCCCCAAGGTCATTCAGAGAATTAACTTCAAAGTAAACTTCATTAAGGTAAATGGACCATTTTCTTCACAAACATTACTCACTGAGTACACATAATTAATAATAATAATAATAAAGTCCTCCTCCTTAGCCCCCCTCATTCTTGCTTGGCTCAGATATCCTCTTCTCGAGTTATTATTTGCAGCCTCTCTTACCTGCCCTCACAGGCCCAGCATTCCACACCCCCTTTGCCCCAGCCCTTATCTTGCTTCATTGCAAAGGCTAGTTTACATGGTCCTCTCCCCTTCCCCAGACTGTGAGATCTGAAAGAGCAACTCCTGATACTCACATGTACTCTTTTTATATTTTGGAGAAAAGGTAACAAATGAATACGAGCGCCTATTGAGAATTTCCCCATTGAGAGACGACTGCTCTTATTTACACGTCTTATTTGCCTTGGAGGAACTGTTGTTTGCACTCACAGATTGAAAGGCCTATCCCTCCTCCTCTGGTTCCTTCTCCTAGTGTTCTCAGCAAGGCAGGTTGACTGAAGCCATCCAAAAGACCACTGTTGCTTTTCTCTTTCCCCTCCCTGTCTCAATCAAGACAGTGTTCCACAAAGGAAAAGAAGACATACACTGAGACTCTACTCCAAGTGGAGAGTCGAGGCAGGGTGTAAATATGAACCAGGAGGGCCTACCTGCGGGCATTCTGCGCAGGTGAGAGAACAGTCCAGAAACTTAAACTGCAATGTTATGAGATATTTATTTAAAACTCTCCTACCGGTATAGGTATCAGGCTTCGCTGCCCGCCAATCAAGCAGACCCGGGTTCAGTCCCTGGTCCGGAAAGATCCCACCTGCCTCGGAACAACTAAACCCGTGCGCCACGGCTCCTGGGCCTGCGCTCCAGAGCCCACGCTCCACAACAGGGGAAGCCGCGCAGGGAGCAGCCCGCACACCACGGCCAGAGAAGGGCCCGGGCAACGACGAAGGCCCAGCACAGCCACAAATGAAATGAATAAATAAATATGACGTTAAAAAATGAAACTAACCTACCAATAACGTGAATACACGAATCCCTCAACTCCTTAGCTCTGGATCAAGAACAGCCCAGGGGAAAATGTCCTTGGAGAATGTTGACTTCAGGGACTAAAATGCTCCCATATCCCAAACTGGGAGCTGTTCTAGGAAAATGCATCCAAGTGGCCATGCTCTCCCATTCAGCTCTGCCTTTTGAATTCCCATCCATTTCCCCACAGACCACTCAGAGGTCAGTTCAGTCGTGCACTCTTCCCGAGTCCTCCCACCTGGCGTTAGCCTTGGCCTCCTCCCTGCTTCCTCAGCACTCAGCTGATTTCTTTATTATAACAGGCCTCACTCTCTGTCTCCAGTGCCAGCTATTTGGGTGGGTGTTTGTGATTCCTGCTCCCCACCAGGGAGATCCTGAACTCCTTGATGGCAGGGGCCATGATTCACTCACTCTGTCTCCCGCATCATCACAGATCATTTAACTTTCTATAGAAGCAAGGCAGGCATATATCACATCAACAAACACAGCTGAGAATGTTCATTCCATTATATTTTACTACAAAACTGAAAGCTTCTTTGAAAACAGGCTGTTTCCCCTTTGCAAGTAGGATTTTGAAAATTTTTAAAAAAATTACATTAAAGAAGCTGATTGTTGATCCTTTCTGTATGATTGCCTATATAAGAAAAAAAAACAAAAACAAAAACAGTCTTTTCCTTTTTTTTGGTTAGGGTGCAGATACTGTACCAAATAGAAATGCCTACATTTGCCTAATCCTCTTTCTTGTGAAGACATGTGTATGTTTCTAATTTAAAGTTGCCTAAAGAGACTGGGTTTTGGCAGATAGCATCAGATCACAAAAGTCAGTTTTTCTCTATATATGGACCTCCCAAGCATCCAAAATCAAAATACCACAAATTGATCACATCAGAGCCATCAAAGATAAGAAAAGTAACTGTCTCTGCAATATTGAACTCATGCCAGTACAGAGCTAAGGCAACCTGGAATATGCCTTTTTCAGCTTATCCAGGCAAGTAAAAAATTACACAAAGCCTAGATGTGGTTGAAAAATGTACTGGGCTCCTTTGTAAGGTGGTGGATTCCCATGATTACAGGTATATGAAAGCACAGGGCAGTCTGGGCCCTAATCACGGGTCTGTAGGGGTTTCTTCCACGGGGCAGAAGGTTGGACTAGACAGCCACTAAGGTCCCTTCTACAGTATTCCTGGATCTAAGCCACAAGGAAGAGCCTGATTGGCAGAAGAGAAACTGTCAACTGCCCGGTTCTCTTGTTCCCTCTGGCACCTGACAGACAGGTGGTAGTGTCACGATGCTACTCAGATGCAAGGTGTAGACTCAACTCAAACTCAGCGAATAACACACACACTGTCACAGTGTCCTAGTCAAAATTAGAGCTGTGAAAGCTGATTAATTTTGCATCCAACTGAAATTCTATTTCACAGCAAAGTAGTTTCACAGCTGTGAAAGGAGGAACACTATGGCTCCAACGAAATCAATGAGCCCTCTCCAGCACTTGAAACATTCATATCATTCCCTTTGGGTGACAGACAACTTGACACAAACATAGTTCAGATAAATCAAACCTAAACCATTCCAACGGGTGGACAAACAATTGCCCATGAAATTCATGTACTTCTCAGCTACGGGTAGTCACTGGCTCTCTGCCCACAGAACACACGGAGGTCAGAGTCCTGGGCTTCTGTCTGTTTCTGCTTGTGCACCCTATCTGTGTTCAGCCTGCTCCCTTCTCCACTGCAGTCAGTCAGCACTGCATGGATACTCTATTATCCAAATGTCTGAAGGGTTCTGATAGGCTCAACAGCAATATGTACACATTCTAGCTCCAACTGTGGAGAACATTTATTTTCAGCCACATTCATAAACAGCCTGAATGATCAAAGCAGATTTTTTCTGAGAAGGTTTTCAGGAAAAATTACTCTAGGGATAGTTATAACAAATAAGGAAAAAAGAAAACAAAAATGAAAAACAAAACAACACAAACAGGTCTTCAGTGGGGAAGGACTAGGTTAAAGCATTCCCTTTCTTTCTGATGCCGCCAACCCTTCAGATATGGTAATGTGAATGCAAATCTTCAACAGGGAAATTTTGGAAGCACATTTCACAGCTTATTGGACTGTGGGAACCTTTATTCCTGGCTTCCATTGAAATTTCATTTCCATAGATGCACAGTTTAGGAAATGCTGAGTTAAAATCAAACCCAGGGGTCTACAGTATAGGAGAATGCTAATAGAATGGTCCAGAAAGTATCAGAGAACCAAAGCTTTTTACACAACTCAGACTGGTAAAAATAGCATTCAATCTGGAAATGGTTCCTTTTTCGTGAAAAGCTCAGGGAAGCTATAAAATCACCTCTACTTGCATAAATGCCAGGCTAAGAATAAGAGGAGAGAAGGGAACAAGTGAAAGGAGCCAGAGGAGGTGGACACCAACGCATGAACAAAGGGAGACCAGGCCCAGCAGGTAGTCCCGGGCACAGATAGCGATAGTAGGGGGTTTGCCATATCTGCTTTGGAACAAAGCTGAATCCCTAGGACAGCAATAAAATAAAATGAGCCCAGTTTTAGAGCCATTTAAGAATACGGTCAATTCTGTTATATAAGTCTCATCACAGATACAAAAGCCAAGAGACAACAGAGATAAGCTTGGGATGCTGCTCAGTAAAAACCACAGACTGGACTGGCTTATGGCTGGAGCCGAGATGTTAAATGGAGGAGTGGACAATAGGCTCATTTCCTTAGTCAAATCTGCTGAAGGTCATCACCAATGCAATTTTAAGAGAAAGGTACATTATGCAAAGAATCCCAATGTACATCACTATATCTCAGATGTTAAGCTGGTATATATTTACACTGATTGCATAAGAAGCCAGGTGGATAAACTTGCAACTAGAGTCAAGGATCTGGTGCCCATGACAGGGCAACAGATTAGAAGAAGCATTATTTATCAAAAGGCATCGAAATGTTTCTCATTTTTAACCTAGTAATTCTAGATGGAGTCTGCCTAGAGAAAAGCATCCTAAATATGGAAAAATGTTTTATCCAAAGGTATGTGCTGCCATATTAACTATATGAAGAGAAATGTTAAAATCATACATATTTCCAGTGATAGGATCATTAAATAAATTTACTGGAGTCACACACTGGGGTTATGAAGTTATAGATAAGTTATGAAGTTATGATATTTATGAAGTTATGGTAAGTGATATTTTTGAAATATCTATTTATAATATAATGGTAGATATAGTAAAGATAAAAAATAAGTGCATGATGTACTTGTGATCATGAAAAACTTAAGGCAAATATGGCAAAAATGAATGAACATATAGCAGAACACTAACAACAGTGTTTGATCACTGGGTTGGGACGATCCCCTGGAGAAGGAAACACACACCCATTCCAGGATTCTGGACTGGAGAATTCCATGGATTGTGCAGTCCATGGGGTCCCAAAGAGTCAGAGACGACCGAGCTACTTTCACTCTCACTTGACTGAGCTACGTCACTTTCACTTTTCATTGCGTCTTCTCTTTCAATCTGTCCCAAACTAACAATGTGCCCCTAAAATGTAATTTCAAATCATTTCTTAAAAAAAAAA
>SJYQ01004445.1:46640-69308 GCA_006410935.1 Redunca redunca
AAAAAAAAAAAAATTGCAATAGAAATGTTAATTAAACTCCCAGGAAAGATGAGACTTTCATAAAAGAGCATAATGGATATAGAAGTAACATAGACTCCTGGAACCTGAATAAAGTAAGTCAGAAAGAAAAACACCAATACAGTATATTAATGCATGTATATGGAATTTATAAAGATGGTAACAATGACCCTATATGCAAGACAGCAAAAGAGACACAGATGTAAAGAACAGACTTCTGGACTCTGTAGGAGAGGGCGAGGGTGGGATGATTTGAGAGAATAGCATTGAAACATGTATATTACCATATGTGAAATAGATTACCAGCCCAGGTTTGATGGATGAGACAGGGCACTCAGCACTGGTGCACTGGGATGACTCTGAGGGATGGGATGGGGAGGGAGGTGGGAGGGGGGTTCAGGATAGGGAACACATGTATACCTATGGCTGAGTCATGTCAATGTAGGGCAAAAACAACTACAATATTGTAAAGTAATTAGCCTATAATTAAAATAAATTAATTAATTTAAAAAATAAAGCAGAAAAAAGTAACAGACTCTGTGTTAATAGAAATAACTGTTTTTTTTTTAAAAAGCGTGTATTTTCAGTAGAATTCAGCTTCACAATAATAAAGCAGCACCCTGACATGAGCCAAGGAGAAAAGAAGCCACTCTAAAAATACCTCTGTAAAAATGGAAAGAGCTGACATTTCCTCCCATGCTCCTGGAACAGCCATTTCTGGGACTGCATGGCCCTCAGCTGTCCAATCATTTTATCCTTCACTGTGCTTTACATCTACCCTTCTTAGGGCAGGGAAGCTATGCAGAAAATGGCTCCAATTTTCAGTCTGCATGAACTTTCTTTGATTTCTTAAAACAGATCAGTTACCAAAAAGTACTACAAACAAAGGAATCTACGAATTTCAAAAATAGGCAGTGCTAAAGCAATCTGCAGGAATAAATAAATTCTAACTTTAAATTCCTGGCTCATCAACCTCTAGCATGCACCCACACATTCTCCTCCAGCATGGGTACTTGAATAGGTGTCATCTGTTCTTTCATTTATTCAAATGGTTTTATTGAGCAATGATGTACCAGGCACCATGGAAGGTATGTGTGAGAATAAAGAGATGACTGGACAGTGTGAAGCCTCCTGAAATCATCCCAAGACAGGTGCAGGCCCCTAACCAATCTCATGCGAAGAGTCGACTCATTGGAAAAGACTCTGATGCTGGGAGGGATTGAGGGCAAGAGGAAAAGGGGACGACAGAGGATGAGATGGCTGGATGGCATCACTGACTCGATGGACGTGAGTCTGAGTGAACTCCAGGAGTTGGTGATGGACAGGGAGGCCTGCATGCTGCGATTCATGGGGTCGCAAAGAGTCGGACAAAACTGAGTGACTGAACTGAACTGAACTGAAATGAAATAGAAATTGAGCAACATTTACTCAGTCCATTCACAGACTTGACAAGAGACTGTAGGGGTGGTGGTCTAAAATCCATCTTCCTCTGCATTCATGGATGGTGGAGACTCTGGCCAAACGGTTTTGTTTGTTTGTTTGTTTTAAAAAGGAAAAGAAAAAACATGGATTTAACACTTGTATCTAGAATGCTTCTCTAGCCACTAAGGGGTGTGACTGAAGTCACATATTTTGTTACGGAAGTCCTTTGTAATCAATATGCCATATGACTGTTCGGATACATTGTCGTATACACTGGTCTATGTAAGGAGACATAAATAGTAAACGTTAGCCATCATGTGGACACGAAGAAAGATACACAAGGCAACTGAATTTGGTTTGCCAGCATATCTGAGGCATAACTGCTTGTGATTAGGAAATGGTGGTCTCTAAACCTCCATAATGCATGCATATCTCTACCTCCTCCAGAGCTAATCAATTTGGGGTGCCATTGCTTGGAAAATTATTACAATAGTGAAGGAAAATTGTATTAATGAAGATGAAAGACAGAACAGATTATATTTAATCCCTGCATTTTTCAAACTTTCTCAGTTGTAGCCGCAAGTATCTTCAAATTGAAAGCCCAGGCACACCTACTGCTGAGTCAGCCTCTCCCACAGACAAACTACGGTTACCTATGAAGGGCATCCATTTGGTCCCTGTTGATTCTCCAGTCTTACCACTGATTCTCAGCCCATGTACTGGGTTTTGTAATACCGTATGCTATCCTCATTCCAATTCTGCTTCTGGGATG
This sequence comes from Redunca redunca, assembly GCA_006410935.1. Classification (NCBI taxonomy): domain Eukaryota; kingdom Metazoa; phylum Chordata; class Mammalia; order Artiodactyla; family Bovidae; genus Redunca; species Redunca redunca. Next base: position 48,853 of record SJYQ01004445.1, read on the forward strand.
AGAGTCTAAATGCCCATGAATTGGAGCCCCCCAAGAAGAGAAGGACAGAAAAAAAATTTTTAATAGCCAAATTTTAAAAATTTTGATGAAAACTATAAATCTACAGAGTCATGAAGCTTAATAAATTCCAAGCATAAGAAGATGAAGAATCTTATGTAAAGGCACATCATATTCACCTTTCTACAATAACACAAGGAATAGCAAATCTTAATAATGTCCAGTGAGAAAATGTAAGTTATGTAGTAAAGAACAGAGATCTGAATGACAGCAGGATTCTTGTCAGACACAGTGAAATTTCTGTCAGTAGAGGAGGTGGCTCAGTTGATAAAGAATCTGCCTGCAATGCAAGAGACTGCTTGCAATGCAGGAGACCTGGGTTCGATCCCTGGGTCAGGAAGATCCCCTGAAGAAGGAAATGGCAATCCACTCTAGTATTTTTGCCTGTGAAATCCCATGAATAGAGGATCCTGGCAGGCTACAATCCTTGGACCACAAGAGTTAAACAGAATTTAGCAATTAAAGATCATCATCAGAACATATCTCTAAAAAACTGAAAGGAAAAAGCAAAGAGAAACCAACAAAAATAGTTAAACTAGAATTCTTTACTCAACAAAAATATATTTTGATAACAGAGGTACAATAAAGCCATGTTCAGACATACAGACGCTAAGAATTCATCAGCTGCAGAACTGCACCACAAGAAATAATAAAAGATGACCTTCAGGCAAAAGAAAAATACCTGCCAGAAATCTGGGTCTACACAAAGGAATATGGAGCACTAGAAATAGCAATTATGTGGGTAAATGTAAAGACTTCTTTTTTCTTTAAAAAAATACTTCAAAATATAATCAAATGTTTAAAGCAGAAACAATAACAAAGTATTTTGAATCTGACATAAATCTAGAAATAAACTATTTGATAATGACAGCATAAAGGTTGAAAGGGGAGAAATGAAAGTGTATTGTGCACAATTCATATACTATGTATTAAGTGGCGTAACATCACTTGTAGATAGATAATGAAATTAAAGAAACACCCTACAAACTACAAAATACTAATAAAGACACCATAAAAATAATGAAACAAGGAACTAAAGGTAATGAGACAACAAAGCAAATGCAAATGAATTACAAGGCAGAGATTATCAAATTAGATAGAAGAACAAGACCCAATTACAGGCTGCCTATAAGAAGCTCACTTTAAACATAAAATTTATAGACAAGCTAAAAGTATAAATGAGTAAAAACACATCACACAATAATCAGTGAAAACTGGAGTCATTATATTAAGTCAGACAGGTAGACTTCAAAAGTGAAAGAAAGTGAAGTCGCTCAGTCGTGTCCGAGTCTTTGAGACCCCATGGACTGTAGCCTATCACACTCCTCTGTCCATGGGATTTTCCAGGCAAGGGTACTAGAGTGGGTTGCCATTTCCTTCTGCAGAGAATCTTCCCAACCCAGGGACTGAACCTGGGTCTCTCACATTATAGGCAGATGCTTTCTCATCTGAGCCACCAGGGAAGACTTAAGACTTCAAAAGCAGAAAAAATTAAGGGGTGTCACAGAATGACAGAGCTTCCCATGTAGCTCAGTTGGTAAAAATCTGCCTACAGTGCAGGAAACCCAGGTTCTATTCCCGGGTCAGGAAGATCCACTGGAGAAGGAAATGGCAATCCACCCCAGTATTCTTGCCTGGAGAATCCTATGGACAGAGGACCTGGCAGATTATAGTCCATGGGGTCGCAAGAGTCAGACAATTTAGTGACTAAACCACCACCACCACAGAATGATAAATAGGTGGGACAATTCTCTAAGACCCATAACAATTGTAAATGTGTATGATAGAACTGTATCAACAAATTCACAATAACTGTCCGCTCCTCAAACCTTATCCTCAATAATTGAGAGATGAAGACAGCAAATCAATAAAGATATGCAAGAATTGGAAAACAGTATCAACCATCTTGACAAAATTGAGTTATGGAACACTTCAACCAACAATAGAAGATAAGCACGTTTTCCCTACTATACATGAGATATTTATCAGATATATACTTTATTCGTACCTAAAAATGTCTCAATATATAGTTGGCTCATAAAATGTATGTTCTCTGACTACATGGAATTAGGTTACAAATTGTTAAAAATGACATTTGGCAAATGCACAAATATTTGGGAATTAAATATACACTTCTAAATAATTCAACAAAGGAAAAAATAAAAATAAATTAGAAAGAATATTAAATTGACTGAAAATGAAAAAGAGCATGTAAAACTTTGTGGAATGTAGCTAAAGCAGAATTCTGAGGGAAATTTATAGCATTAGAAACTTGCATTCAGTTCAGTTCAGTCGCTCAGTCATGTCCAACTCTTTGCGACCCCATGAATCACAGCACACCAGGCCTCCCTGTCCATCACCAACTCCTGGGGTTTACCCAAACTCATGTCCATCGAGTCGGTGATGCCATCCAGCCATCTCATCCTCTGTCATCCCCTTCTCTTCCTGTCCCCAATACCTCCCAGCATCAGGGTCTTTTCCAATGAGTCAGCTCTTCACATGAGATGGCCAAAGTATTGGAGTTTCAGCATCAGTCCTTCCAATGAACACCCAGGAATGATTTCTTTTAGGATGGACTGGTTGGATCTCCTTGCAGTCCAAGGGACTCTCAAGAGTCTTCTCCAACACCACAGTTCAAAAGCATTAATTCTTCGGCGCTCAGCTTTCTTCACAGTCCAACTCTCATATCCATACATGACCACTGGAAAAACCATAGCCTTGACTAGACGGACCTTTGTTGACAAAGTAATATCTCTGATTTTTAATATGCTGCCTAGGTTGGTCATAACTTTCCTTCCAAGGAGTAAGCATCTTTTAATTTCATGGCTGCAATCACCATCTACAGTGATTTTGGAGCCCCCCAAAATAAACTCTGCCGCTGTTTCCACTGTTTCCCCATCTATTTGCCATGAAGTAATGGGACCAGATGCCACGATCTTTGTTTTCTGAATGTTGAGCTTTAAGCCAACTTTTTCACTCTCCTCTTTCACTTTCATCAACAGGCTTTTTAGTTCCTCTTCACTTTCTGCCATAAGGGTGGTGCCATCTGCATATCTGAGGTTATTGACATTTCTCCCAGCAATCTTGATTCCAGCTTGTGCTTCTTCCAGCCCAGTGTTTCTCATGATGTACTCTGCATATAAGTTGAATAAGCAGGGTGACAATATACAGCACAAGAGAAGACTCTTCACATGTACATCACCCAGATGGTCAACACCGAAATTAGATTGATTATATTCTTTGCAGCCAAAGATGGAGAAGCTCTATACAGTCAGCAAAAACAAGACCGGGAGCTGACTGCGGCTCAGATCATGAGCTCCTTATTGCCAAATTCGGACTTAAATTGAAGAAAGTAGGGAAAACCAGTAGACCATTCAGGTATGACCTAAATCAAATCCCTTATGATTATACAGTGGAAGTGAGAAATAGATTTAAGGGACTAGATCTGATAGATAGAGTGCCTGATGAACTATGGATGGAGGTACGTGACACTGTACAGGAGACAGGGATCAAGATCATCCTCAGGGAAAATAAATGCAAAAAAGCAAAATGGCTGTCTGAGGAGGCCTTACAAATAGCTGTGAAAAGAAGAGAAGTGAAAAGCAAAGGGGAAAAGGAAAGATATTCCCATTTGAATACAGAATTCCAAAGAATAGCAAGGAGAGATAAGAAAGCATTCCTCAGGGATCAATACAAAGAAATAGAGGAAAACAACAGAATGGGAAAGACCAGAGATCTCTTCAAGAAAATTAGAGATACCAAGGAAACATTTCATGCAAAGATGGGCTCGATAAAGGACAGAAATGGTATGGACCTAACAGAAGCAGAAGATATTAACAAGAGGTGGCAAGAATACACAGAAGAACTATACAAAAAAAAAGAAAGAAACTTGCATTAGAAAAGAATAAAGTCCTCATTCTAATGATCTTAGTTTCCATATTAAGAAACAAGAGAGCAAAATCAAATAAAATTTAAAATAGAGAAAAGAAATAATTATGAGGTCACAAATCAATAAAATAGAAAAAAGGAAGACAAGAGAGAAAAAGCAATGAAACTAAAGCTTGTTTATTTAAGAAGATCAATAAATTTTACTAATTTACCTTGAGTTATTAGGAGAAAAATGATAAAAAAAATGCAAAATGACTAATATCAGAAATGAGAGAGAAGACATCACTATAGAGCCCAGAGCTATCATAAGGAAACATGTAAATGTATTATGAACTTTATGCTAATAAAATCAAATACTTTGATGAAATGAGTGAATTAATTGAAAGGAAATAACTATCAGTTAACTCAAGAAATAGCTAACTTTAATTACCCTGAAGATAACTAATTATTAAATTTTCTACATCAATAAATTGAATTGTTGCTGAAACTGGCCTACAGAATTTTTCATCCCATTGACTTCAGTAAGCAATTATACCATGCATTTTAGAAAGAAATATGCCAATTCAATTCCAACTTGTCCAAAAAATTGAAGAGGAGGGAATATTCTAGAACTTATTTTATGAGGCCAATATTCCCCCAAAAACAAAACCAGGCAAAAGCGTCACTGAGAAGATATGTACAAGTATTCTTTATAAACATAGATGCAAAGATGCATAATAATATTTTAGAAAATTTAATCCAACAATATGTAAAAAAGTATAATAATATGAAGGCCAAATGAAATTTATCACAGCTCTACAAGATTTGTTGAACATTCCAAAATCTAGGACTAAGTCCCACCCCAACTGACACTACTGAAGTCCTAGCCTCCCTTGTATCTGAGTCCTCCATTTCAGGCAGTTTTGATTTTTAAAAAGCATAAGTACATTAAATTTTATTTTATCATAGTATGATAAAAAGTGATCATGCCAATTGTGTACACGTTTGGATATGTGTGTGTGTGTGTTTCAGTCATGTCTGACCCTCATGGCCTATAGCCCACACGCTCCTCTGTCCATGGGATTTTCCCAGCAAGAATACTGAAGTGGGTTGCCAGGCCCTCTACCAGGGGATCTTCACAACTCAGGGACTGAACCCACGTCTCCTGTGTCTCCTGGGCTTCCCTGGTGGCTCAGACAGTAAAGCCTCTGCCTGAAATGTGGGAGACCCAAGTTCGACTCCTAGGTCAAGAAGATTCCCCTGGAGAAAGAAATAGCAACCCACTCCAGTACCGTTGCCTGGAAAATCCCATGGACAGAGAAGCCTGGTGGGCTATAGCCTATGGGGTTGCAAAGAGACAGACACAACTGAGTGACTTCACTCCTCTGTCTCTTGCGTTGCGGTGGATTCTTTACCACTGAGCCACTGGGGAAGCGTCACATGCTTGCATGCTGCTGCTGCTGCTGCTAAGTCGCTTCAGTCGTGTCTGACTCTGTGCGACCCCATAGACGGCAGCCCACCAGGCTTCCCCGTCCCTGGGATTCTCCAGGCAAGAACACTGGAGTGGGTTGCCATTTCCTTTTCCAATGCATTAAAGTGAAAAGTGAAAGTGAAGTCGCTCAGTCGTGTCTGACCCTCAGCGACCCCATGGACTGCAGCCTACCAGGCTCCTCTGTCCATGGGATTTTCCAGGCAAGAGTACTGGAGTAGGGACCTGCTTGCATAAACCATGCTATATAGTATTTGGAACCAAAGATCATTAAAAGCTGAAAGCAACACTGTCAGAATTTAGAGATTGAGAGTAAAATAAACTCTTTAAAAAGCATCCAGAAAATACTTCCCACAGTGATCTTCATTTTATTTTAATTATGAAGACATATCACTCTTTTTTTTCTGCTTCTTATTATACATTATCACTATAATATTAACCAGAAGACTCTGAATAAAATTGTTCTAGAAGGAAGTACTTATTTTAGGAACTGGAAGAACAGACATTTTAAAATAATTTTTTATTTCTACAATTCTGCACATACTACATTCCAAATGTTATCATATCAAATATCATCAAATGACTGTGTACAACTCTGTGACATAAAAGTAAAGAAATATAATCAACATTTCTCTTTCCTCTACAGGTTGCAATTCACCAAAATATTTGCCTTCCTCACTGAGTCACGGAACACATGCTTTCATAAGTAGAAAATATGGATTTTCAAAAATTAATATCTTGTTGTTTCTTACTTGAATGTCTTGAATTTATAAATTAAATTATATACACCGATGAATATTGGAAGTACTTAACTTTAAACGTCTGCAAACCAAATGTAAATGCCAATACAGAACCCAATTTCTTCAATAAAATCCTATGAAAACATTTAGAAAGCCAGAACTAACTAAACAATATAGGTCCTTATATTCAAATCTTCCTGTCTTTTTTCTATAAGATTTTGTTTCATCTCAGATTGTTTGAACTTTATGGAAATCACAGTGCCTGCTTCCGCATTCTTCACCTTCCTAGGCTCAACCACATACCCACCTGGATGTCATACTGAAGTGTGATGATGGGAAGAAAATAGTATAAATTTTAGTCCTAGTATTTTTATCCTTATTGTAAACCAGTACAATGTCTGACATATCATGAGCACCGAATAACTACATCTTCTCATTTCACAACACAGGTGATTCTTGGCAAGTCATTCCTATTTGGATTATGACTATATGCATTAGATCATAATGATAAAAGTGAATTCAATGCATAACTCACATTTCCAGAAGAATGAAAGTGGTTCTCTAGTATGCTAGGAGAATACATATTACTAAAATATTATATGATGATGGAATTCTTTATCTTTTTGAAATTTTTCTTGCCACTATAGCAACATATCACTGCCACAACTGTTATAGGTGTTATTGCTATTAATCTCCAACTCAGATAGCACTCGGATGCCCTGGGAGATCCAGCAACAGGAACAAATCTTAGTAACTGCCCCAACAAGGAAACAACTGTCAGTCTTGAGACAAGAAAAGAAGAGCCACTTAACTAGGCTGAGAAAAAGTTTTACACCATCAGTCAAGGGGCACATCTCTGTTGCCTCTCTAACCCTGTCTTTTGATGCATGGTGCCACTCTGTTTTAATTAGGGTTCATGTGTGAGCTATGCAAATATGCCTTCTTCCTAGCATAACGCACTATGCTCTGTTTCAGTGTCTGCTAGCAACGTACAACTATGAAAGAGTCAAGAATGTAGCAGGAGAATTCCTATCTTCTCAAGACCTAAACTTTGGGATCACTAGCAGGCAAATGGGATGTTATAGAGGCAGAATAAAGCAGAATTCAAGATGCAGGTTCTACATTCAAATTCCAACTCTCCCATTTCTCACCTGAAGGAGCTGAAGCAAGTTAATTTGTTATTTCCTAAACTATAAAAGAAGGGAAATAACAACCACTTCATGGTTTTAAGGAATACCAAAGACAATGCATATAAGGATCTTGATGTAGCTACGGCATAGTGAAAACTCAAAGAGTGAGAGCTGATTTGGGGCCTGCAGGGACCTTGGACCTCTCTCTTCCCAGGACATGCTATCCTGTTTGTGGCCAATATACACATCCCCACCAGCTAAGAAAATAATCACAATTACCTGGTTTAGAGGACCAATTAAAGGTTTCCTGAATGTTAGATTTCAAAGAGGTAATAAATGGTGCAGTCCAATGTGTTTATTCTAAAGACTGAAGCAATGACTTGTTCTAGCTCCCCAGCTTAATAGTCAATGAACCCTAAGCCTGGTTTAGATCTCCTAATTTACAAATTGATCTGAAATTGATCTCCAGTTTTATCACTGAGCTAAAATGCCATCTCTTTGTCTAGCCTTTTTTTTCCTCTTTTTTTCTTCACTCCTTCTCTCTCTTCTGTTTGATTCCTAGTTGACATTGGAAATGACTAAGGTTCTGTGCTAAGCACCATGAAGTTTTCCAGTTATCTGTGAACTGGTCTGGTCAGCAAATGCCAAAATTATCCAAAAATGTTATAGTGAACATATTGACAAACCATGTCTCCAGGGTTTATCTTAGTAAAATAAAAACATGTTACCTGGGAGAAATCATTTCTGAAGACCTAGACTTTACTAACATGTAGCTTCTATGCATTGTTGGCACAATAGACACTGCCTATCGGATGATAAATGAAACATTAGAAGACAATCAACAGATTGTTTTCCTGAGCCCTCGATCCATTTACACAAAACTTTACTTTCAAGGCTTTGAACAATGGAATCAGTACCCATGCCACCTTCTCCAGCCCAGAGAAGAGCAAAGCAGTCTGTCACGAGAAGATTCAGCCAAGATGCCAAATTCTTCCTGAGGCAACTCAGACAGTTCTCTAGCCGTCTGTCTCTAAACAGATTGACAGATTGATCTGTGAAGTCAGCCATGGGGGATCAGCACTGCCCACTCTGGACACAGGCAGGCACGGCTGGTCCTCACCCTCCCCAGGAGGTAGGCAGCAGGCGAAGGAGCCTATTCGCGGTGCAGACTGTCCATGGGTGCTGGGACTAGGCTCTGCTCTGGTCAAAGCAGGCACTGCAGGGCTTCTGAAGCCACTTTTCATTATGGAGACCCTGGTAATCTGGTTACAGCCTCTGAACCTGGCATTCGAAGAACAGGGAAAAATAATTTAGGAGAGAAGCAACACCACACCAGGGACAATAGACAGGAGGAGGGCTTGAAATCCCAATGCAAATTGCATGCCTCTAGGTACCAATTTGCCTTGCAGGGAATTTAGGCTTCCTAAAGTTAAATTATGCATACAACAGCCTCATTATCCACAGTGGTATTTTCATATAAGGATCTGAAGACAAAATGTAATAAGCTTGCCTCTCAGAGTCTTTAGAAAAAGCGATTGACTAATCCACAGACCAAACGGCTCCGGTTCCACCTGCTGCTGCCTATACAGATGGGGAAGATGTGGCAGAGGGGACTCCCCGCAGCCGCCAGCACCGCAGCCCAGGCCTCTCTTTCGGATGCTGCAATTTTACAAAACATTTAAAAACGCTATTCTAAAGTAGCAATGCACACAGCTGGGCTACAGTAAGAGATGTTTCCTATAGCAATATTTGGTGGATTTTTTTTTGTTTGTTTTTGTTCTCACAGTAACATATCCTTTCTGGTATTAAACCAAAATAAACATGTGTGAGAGGTCTGTTTTTCCACCCAAGAAAAAAAGGCTGTGTTTATTATTTATAAAGGCATCCTTTAGGAGTTACTTTCCCCAAGAGGAATGATATTGTTGCTGGATAAATTTTTCACTCATTCAACAAATATTATTGAGTTGCCACTCAGCTGAAAACTGAAGTTGATAGACAAACTAGATATTGCCCCGCTTTCACGACGTTCACTTTCTGTTTGTGAAGTAAACAGGCCAATTCTGTTACCATACACTGTGTTCTTTGCTGTGGGCACTAAGCAGAAACAACAGTGGGGAGAGCAATGACATTTGAGCAGGTCTTGAAAGAACAGTGAACCTGCCAAAAAGACCGAGAAGGCAGAGCTCACTAATTGCAAACATATGAAGGTTGGGAAGAGGTGGGTGAGAAGCTACCGGAGACAGAATATAAATTCTAAGGCGGTTGGATGCAAGGGAGTTGGCCCACAAACAATCTTTCATGCCATGTTGAGTCTAGATTTTTTTAGCAAGGATTAAAAGATATTATGGACTTCCCTGGTGGCTCAGATGGTAAAGAATCTGCAATTCAGGAGACCCAGGTTCGATCCCTGTGTAGGAAGGATCCCCTGCAGAAGGGAATGTCTACCCACTCCAGTGTTCTTTCCTGGAGAATTTCATGGACAGAGGAGCCTGATGGGCTATAATCCATGGGGTTGCAAAGAGTTGACCATGACTGAGTGACTAACACTTTAAGACAATATTAAGATTTTTACAGAATGGGAGAATGGGACTTCCCTGCTGGTCCAGTGGTTAAGAATCCATCTGCCAATGCACGGGTCATTTCTCTCTGGGAAGATCCAACATTTTGCGGAGCAACTAAGCCTGTGGGCCACAGCTATTGAAGCCTGCATGCCTACAGCCCGTGCTCTGCAACAAGGGAAGCCACTGCACTGAGAAGCTCGTGCAGTGCAAGAAGAAAGAAGCCCCCACTCACCACACCTAAAGAAAGCCCACACACAGCAAGAAAGATGCAGTTCGGCCAAGAATAAATAAATACCACAAATTTTAAACAAGAATTTTAAAGGGAAATGAAAAATGACGATCCTAAAACCTCTTTTCTTTCTTCTGTTGATGCCATTTACATACATAAATCACAAGAATTATGGAAAATCAACTATAAGAACAAAAACCACCTGTGGTGCCACCAACAGGACTATGTGTTTTTATTAAATCAAACATTCTAGAATCAGTGTGGAGAGTCTATTGACCAAAAGAAATCAGAAGTAAGAGACGAGGAGAAAATTAGTGGTAAAGAACTCTCCTGCAATGCAAAAGATGTGGATTCAATCCCTGGGAAGATCCCCTGGAGGAGGGAATGGCAACGCACTCCAGTATTCTTGCCTGGGAAATTCTATGGGCAGAGGAGCCTGGCAGGCTACAGTCCATGGCGTTGGGAAGAGTTGGACGTGACTGAGCATCTGAGCACAGCACACGTGCAAGAGATAATAAAGAGCAGAACCAGGCGAGCAGACAAAAAGAGTGAGAGGAAGGAAGGATTTGCTGGATAACAAGAAAGGTAACTAACAACAATTCATGGTCATCAGATGTCACCCATTCTTCATGATCTAGAGGAATATTAATTTATTTGTCAACTCACCAAACATTTAATGCTAACTGTATATCAGATAATTTTCTAGGTGTGGAGGACAGAACCACCAAAAAAAAAAAAAAAGAGGTATATTTTTCTTTGTTTTTTCTCTTCTGGATCTGACTTTTAGGTGAGGAAAATAAAATAGTTTCCAAATCTCTGGTTTGGCAAACTGAATTATTGCTGTATTCCTGAAACAGGAAATTCAAGTCTGTTGCAGAAAAAAAAAAAAAAAATTCTGTTCTGCCTTAGATATACTGAGTTTGAAATCTGTTTCTAAACTTACACAACCTACAGGGTATAAAGAGAAGACAGCACACACATTCTGTTCCGTCTACCTTTCTGGGATGTACAGGAATGTTATCTCAGAAACAAAACATTTTGATTTCCAGAAGGTGATGACAATGAGAGGTCACAGCCAACTAATGAGAAAGGTAAGGTAACTAGCAAAAAATGACCTCATGCCGCACAGATGGGTTAGAGTCAAGATAAAATTGATTGAAGGATAACAATTACTTCTAACAATGCTGAGCAAGCATCCAGGAATCTGTTCCATTGTTTCATCTGGCTTAAGTTCCCTTGTTCATCATGAAAACAGGTTCCACAGGTAAATTCAGCTCTGCTTTGGCTGAAATTGTAGCAAACTGAACTGACAACTCTGCTGAAGAAGGATGAAAGTGCCACATTTTCCACAGAGAGACAAGTATGTAAGTCAAATTGGGCAGAGGTTTCAACCTTTTCCTTTTGAGGAGATGAAACTTCTGATGAAATGAAATCTTATCCCATTTATGTCAGATAAAATAACGCAGATGAGGGAAGTGTGGCAGAGGGAGGGCTGTGCTTACAATGCGAGCTACGCCAGGGGCCGAGTGAAGCGCAAAGTAGACTCCTATACAACCTCTTAATTTCATCAGCAAGAGAAAGCAAAAGGGCCAGCAAGGCAACACTGTTTGTTCATCTGAAAACAGCAGTTGAGTTTGGTTTAGAATCCAGGTCAGCTCACTTTTTACTTCCCACTTGGATTTTCAACAGAACTTGCTTTCATATCACCTCACAAAATACTCTGGGAGACATATCACACTATTTACTTATAATTTTATGACTGTTAATACAGTTATTCCCATTACAAAGGCCTCCACACTGCTTCAGTTATAAAAGCAGCAAATTAATCTCTATAGTTTTATGATAATCATAGAAGTATGCTGAACAAGCTTCTAAGTTCTTAATAATATTTTAAATAATTTCCTCTTAAATGTCTTTCATGTAAAAGTGCAGTGTGTTCTTCTCATTGGAGCTGAGATATTTTAACCAGATGGAGACAGAAGGAAAGGCCTCTGAGTACATATCCCCAAAATGGCTCCAGGTTCTTATATTAATATCATCATTACTTGGGTCCAATACTGAACTTCTTGTGAAAGTGTTAGTCACTCAGTTATGTCCGACTCTTTGTGACCCCAGGGACAGTAGCCCGTCAGGCTCCTCTGTCTATGGAATTCTCCAGGCAAGAATACTGGAGTGGGTAGCCATTCCCTTCTCCAGGGGATCTTCCCGACTCAGGAATCAAACCCAGGCCTCTTGCGTTGCAGGCAAGTCTTTACTCTCTGAGCCACCAGGGTAAAGAAATCTCCTGCAATACAGGAGACCCGGGTTCAATCCCTGGGTCAGGAAGATCCCCTGGAGACAGGAATGGCTACCCATTCCATTTTACTTGCCTGGAGAATTCCATGTGCAGAGCTTAATGTGCTACAGCCCACAGGGTCACAAAGATTCAGACACAACTGAGTGAATTTCCTGTAGAAGGTTATAATTATTCTATGCCCAAATCTTCCTCACTCCTCCTACCACCACTAGAGACACAGTGGTAAAAGCCATAAATATGATTGCTTTGTTTATAACACAGAGATATGACTATAAAGTAAATAACCATACATGTTCAACAGAATCCATTCATGTATCCAAAATAATGTCAGTGTTCCAAGGTGTCACATTAAGAGGCACTATCCCTCCAGGAGCAGTCCCTGACTTTTCATCTCCTTCCAACTTCAACATCTGATCCAGACAATCAAATCTTATTACTGGCTAGGCACAGCTGGCTTTTGACTAAATGTGATTTTGTCCATATTGACTACCATGCTCACTTTACTTTAGGCCACTTTGAACTCTCAAATCATTCCTCAGAGGTGAAGATGACCTCTGGTGTCCACTAACCGGTGCATGACCGACTGTGCCCCGGGCTCCACAGAGGGCTCAGAAAGCAAGTTTCAGAAGCGTTCAGAGCAGTGAGTGCTTTGGCTCACCAGGCATCTACTTTTAACAGCCCTCACATATGCCTAATAACAGAATTCTCACTGCTTTTATTTTTAAGGAGCTCTGTTATAATAAAACTTAATAAGTATATACATATCTTTTGAAATAGGGACCATATACATGGTAAGGAAATTCCATTATGCTGGTGATGTGTGGATAAACAACAATTTGTGGGCACCTATTATTTCAGCTTGGATGAATACACACACACGCATATACAGTCAGCAAGAGAGACAGTCAAATCCAAACTCATCATTTTAGAGTTGAGGAAATTAAATCCCAGAAAGTTGAGAGTGATACACCCAATGACACAAACTTTGGTAGGAACAAAAGAACCAGGACCTTCCTGGTGGTCCAGTGGCTAAGATTGCATGCCCCCAGTGCAGAGGGCCCAGGTTCAATCCCTGGTCAGGGAACTAGATCCCACTGTTGCAATTAAGACATGGTGCAGCCAAATACATAAATAATTTTTTAAATAGTACAAAAAACTGGGCATCTTACTTCCCCCAAACTTTGTATTTTCTTGTATTCCATCTCTTTTTGATATCAGTATCAGAATGTTGGAAATAAATAGGTAAGTCATTTTTCCTACCTTGGCATTTTATACATGTTACATCACTGACTCCTCACCTATATGTTTTACCAACCTAATTTCACAGAGAGGCTATAAATATGTGTTCCAAATAATAGAATCAGAATGCCCTGTAATCATGATGATGTCTCTGGAATAGAACTTATAAAACTGACTTCAGACTATCGATGAGATTATGATCACCATGACAAATACCAGGTCTCCTGTTGACTCCTTGAATGACTGTGGATAAGATGATTAACTTCTCCATGCCTTAGTTTCCTGTCTATAAAATATGGCAGCAACTGGAAATGATAGTACCACCTTCATAGATTTGGTGTGAGTATTAAATGAGATGACAGAAGGGTATACCTAATACCTGGCACATGGAAAGTACTTGGTAAATTTCTGGTAACTATTGAGTAGCAAGTCCACACCTGTTCATCTACTTTCCTGATTCAACTTGGCCTTGCATGTGCATATCCTTCAGTTTGTTTGTTTGTTTTAACAGTAATAAAAAATAATAATAATACCCATTTGGGGGCACAGCCAAAGAGTGCTGTATCCATCATGAAAATGCTATCATTTCACAGCTATTTACTTGATCTGTCTCCACTCTGTACGCATGCAGAAGAGAGAAAGCCAAGGGGTCACTTCATTATGCCGTGAGGGAGCAGTTAAGTTAAAATTATGGCTATCCAGGACCTACTCGATGGTCCAGTGCTTGGGAATCCTCCTGCCGATGCAGGAGATATGGGTTTGATCCTTGGTCCAGGAGGATCCCACATACCTCGGGGCAACTCAGTGCATGAGCCTAGTGTGCAGCACAACAAAGAGTGGCCCCTGCCATTCTCTGCAGCTAGAGAAAACCCACTCACAGCAGCAAAGACCCAGCATAGCCAAAAATAAAAAGTCAGATGATCTCACTTCCTTGAAGATAGCACACTCTTTCCTACCAGACATCTCATAGAGTAACATCTGAGCAGTAGTCAGGGAAGGAATTAAAAGAAATGTCACCCACATTTGGACCATCTTTAGGGGAAGGAATGCAAAAGTGTCCCCACGTTTGATATCTGTACTAGCTAAATTCTAGTGTTGATGCTTGTCTGAGACTTAACATCTCCTGAAATTAATTCTTTCTTATCTAGATCCTAAGTGAGGGAGGAGTAGAAAATGAATGATCATTTTTATTGTTGGTCAAAGAATGAACATCTTTCTCTCCCATTTTTGTATCCTGCCTCTGCCCAAAAGTGTAGACTTCCCTGGATACACTTCATACAGTCCTTTGCAAGTGGAAAAAAAGATGATTGAAAGAAATTACTGGCATATTCAACTCAGCTACCCTTATGGCCCTTTCACATACAATAGCCTCAAGTGGTTGATGTGTATATTTTGGAAAATATAATATTATTCTTTTGCGCTCAGTTGTCTCAATGTTACTCATTTTCTTTCAATTTTATTTGAATGAAAGTTGAAATCTCCAGACTACTTTGATAGCTGTATAAAAATAGTTTTATGTTGTAGAGAATTCTTCTATCCCCACAGCATAATAGCACAGTAACATTTGGGGGGTATTCATTATTTGACGGATAACAGGCATAAACCCAGAAATGAACAACATTCAATCTGGGTCTGCCTGATAGAAAAAAATCCATAATTCGCCTCTTTGACTTACTCAGGAGACAGAGCCCAAGTAACATCACCATTTTGGTGCCTGCTCTGGCCTTCTACACACAAAATAAAAAGTATAAAGATGAAGGAGATGAATGATATTCCAGCAATGTCTTTCTCAGAATCGGAGGTCTCTCTCATATGAAAAGATTACTCTGACAACACTGAGGAAGGCTGGATCCGTAGGAGAAACTGGAGGCTTCCAAACACGCTAGTGAAGGGCAATGGCAGCTGTTCAGGAGATACAGTGAAGGACTGACCAGGAAGTTATAGCAAGAAGGGGAATTATCTATAATGGTATTACCAATATAGATAGATAGATAGGTAAATGCAATAATGATGGTTATTAACCAAAGCTCAAAACTGAGAACAATTTGTGTTGAAAGGTGCTGAAATTATGTGCTAGCACCTTAGGACCCCCTTCAACTTCCCTGTTCAAACCACCACCCTTGGCACTTACCTCTCTGACACTTTCAATAGACGTTTCCATGTTTCTACTCCTAATGAATGCCACCTGTTGTCCCTTTGTTTTGGTAAATTATTTACCTCCCTCTTTTCTTACTGACCTATCTTGGTCCATGACTTTGAATACAGAATGTTTCCTTGGAAGTCAGACCATTGCCTATCTTCCTTCTCTGCAGCAAGACAGCTTGCCTATAGAAACCTGAATTCTCCCAGATGCTCAAACTTGGACCCTATAGGGCAACAGAAACCATTATCCAATCACTGTAGGCTTCTTCAAGGACTTCTCACAATTCACTTTTAATTCAGTTTGTGAAATGAACCACTGTCACCTTCAATTCAACTAAGAGACCTTGGAATACAGCAAGTGGCAACGTGGGAGATGTTTTCTTTTAAAGTTTTTGCCCATGGCAGCTTATAAATATAAAGAGATATCTTAAACCCTTGTACCAATTCATTTTCCCCTAGTTTGTCAATCTCATAGAAACATGTACAAAACCTATTCACAGGCAGCACTGGGGAAACGTGTGGCTTAAATGTACCTGGGAGCTCCTTTCAGTTCAGTTCAGTCGCTCAGTCGTGTCTGACTCTGAGACCCCGTGAATCGCAGCATGCCAGGCCTCCCTGTCCATCACCATCTCCTGGAGTTCACTCAGACTCACGTCCATCGAGTCAGTGATGCCATCCAGCCATCTCATCCTCTGTTGTCCCCTTCTCCTCCTGCCTCGATCCCTCCCAGCATCAGACTCTTTTCCAATGAGTCGACTCTTTGCATGAGGTGGCCAAAGTACTGGAGTTTCAGCTTTAGCATCAGTCCTTCCAAAGAACACTCAGAACTGATCTCCTTTAGAATGGACTGGTTGGATCTCCTTGCAGTCCAAGGGACTCTCAAGAGTCTTCTCCAACACCACAGTTCAAAAGTAGTAATTCTTTGGTGCTCAGTTTTCTTCACAGTCCAACTCTCACATCCATACATGACTACTGGAAAAACCATAGCTTTGACTAGACGGACCTTAGTCGGCAAAGTAATGTCTCTGCTTTTCAATATGCTATCTAGGTTGGTCATAACTTTTCTTCCAAGGAGTAAGCGTCTTTTAATTTCATGGCTGAAGTCACCATCTACAGTGATTTTGGAGCCCAGAAAAATAAAGTCTGCTGCTGTTTCCACTGTTTCCCCATCTATTTCCCATGAAGTGATGGGACCAGATGCCATGATCTTCGTTTTCTGAATGTTGAGCTTTAGGCCAACTTTTTCACTCTCCTCTTTCATTTTCATCAAGAGGCTTGTTAGTTCCTCTTCACTTTCTGCCATAAGGGTGGTATTATCTGCATATCTGAGGTTATTGATATCTCTCCCAGCAATCTTGATTCCAGCTTGTGCTTCTTCCAGCCCAGCGTTTCTCATGATGTATTCTGCATAGAAGTTAAATAAGCAGGGTGACAATATACAGCCTTGACGTACTCCTTTTCCTATTTGGAACAATCCCAAAGAAAGGCAATGCCAAAGAATGCTCAAACTACCGCACAATTGCACTCATCTCACACGCTAGTAAAGTAATGCTCAAAATTCTCCAAGCCAGGCTTCAGCAATATGTGAACCGTGAACTTCCAGATGTTCAAGCTGGTTTTAGAAAAGGCAGAGGAACCAGAGNTTGGGACCCTGCCACCATCTGGAGCCTTGGTACTCACTTCCCCGGTCCTCTCCTCAGCTGCTTTTGCAGCTTGCTGACCAGCAAAGCAGCCCCTTCCTAGTTTCAGCTCCCAGCTTCTGTCCAGACACTGAGGGTGACAACTGAAGGGGATACCCTGGTGCAGAGGGTCTGGTTCTCTGCCCTGGTTTCTGCCGTGGGGGGCACTCTGAAGGGCTCTGAGGCTTCTGAAGTCTTCCACCTCCCATCCCCTGCTCCTGCCTTAGATCTGTGACACAGAATATGTGCAGTACCCCAACTACTGTGCCTTCAAAAGCCAGCAGTGTATGATGAGAAACAGGGACCGGAAGGTGAGCCCCTCCCGCTGCCCCCACCCCCCCATCAACCCCTCCATGGGTCACTGCGCGCTGACCTGTTCTGGCCACCTTTCCGCCTCCCCCGCGCACCCGAGCCGTGGCATCCATCTGAGCATGGGGGTGGGGGTGTGAAGAGCAGGTGTGTCTCCCGGAGCTCTGTCCCTACTCCTCCAGCCATGAGGTGAGCAGCTCTCCCAGGGCCCCAGGCCAAGAGTTCCGGGATGGATGTGGAAAGAGGAGGCTGCCATCAGAAGCCCTGGGGACACACTGGGAGGGAAGAACCCCCAGCCAGGTTGGTCAGAGAGGTCTAGATGTCTGTCCTGCCTCCTGCTCTTACTCACTGAGTCGTCTGAGCCAAGTCACTTCCTCTCTGGCCCCGGGCTCCTCATTTCTAAAAGGAGGGGTTTGGGCTATGTGGTGTGTCTGGCTGCTTTTTTAAAAAGCCACATCTGAGCTTCCGGCTTCTCTGACTTTTCCTGCACTCCCTGCAACCACGCCCGCCCCCGCCCCCGCTCCGGGGTCTGGACTTCTGACACCTCTGGCTCCTGGCTCTCCTGCTCGGACCCTGCCCAGGTGTCCCGCATGAGATGTCTGCAGAATGAGACGTACACCATCCTGACTCCGGACAAGAGCGAGGACCTCGTGCTTCGATGGAGCCAGGAGTTTAGCACCTTGACTCTTGGCCAGGCTGGATGAGCTGGACTCTGTCCTCTCCCCACCCGCTACACCTTCCCATACTCTCTATTGCTTTCAGGCCCTGGGTTGTCTCTTACTTGGCCCGAATCACATGTCCTTTGGGTTGGGGCACCCATCCCAGAGAGGTCGGTGATGGGAACTCTGCCCACCTTAAAGGATGTCTGTACATAAAATGTTTCTTTTTAACTTGTGTGGCCTGGTTTGGTTGTGATCCCCTCCTGGGCCTGCCCACCCCCTGCCCTCAGGGAGTCAGTCCTCCAACCCCTGGCACTTATGAGCCATCTGTCGGCAAGGGAACCCTGGGGGTGGTTCTCAGGGAAGCAATCCTGTGCCAGGAGAAGACTGAGAAGTCAGAAGAAGTCATGGCCAGTGTCTTGGGGACCGTGTGGGCCACGAGGGCGTGTGTGTCTCCATTTCTGAAGCTCTGATCCCATGATCTCAGATGTGAGTGTAGGACTGTCCCTCTGGAGGGTCATCTGAATGAGACTGTGTCGGGGTGGGGGGGCGGGGGCCAGCCCCAGGCAGTATGGCAGAATTTGCCATTTATAGGAGGGAGGAGGCAACTGGGCTGGAAGCCCTTGCTCTGACATCCAGTCATGGGCCCAATGGTCCAAATGTGGGGGAGCCAAGTCATGACAGCTTGCATGGAGATGTGACTCCAGCATCAGCCTTTAATAACATGGGACCAGGACTTAGCAGGTGGTCGAGTAGTTAAGACTCCATGCCTCCAGTGTAGGGGGGTGCAGGTTTGATCCCTGGTCGGAGAAACGAGATCCCACATGCCACGTGGCCAAAAAAAGAGGAAAAAGAAAATTTATCGAACTGAATAAAAATGAAAATACAACATATCAACTTTTTTAAAAAGTTTAAAAAAATAACCTGGGGGACTTCCAAAAAAAAAAAAAAAAATCCAGAACTAGC
This sequence comes from Redunca redunca, assembly GCA_006410935.1. NCBI lineage: Eukaryota > Metazoa > Chordata > Mammalia > Artiodactyla > Bovidae > Redunca > Redunca redunca. Next base: position 68,216 of record SJYQ01004445.1, read on the forward strand.
ACCGGAGTTTCACTCTCTGAGGCTGACGAGCTCTTGAGAGGATCCAGGGGAGGACAGTATTTGTGGATCCTGACAAGTACATGACCTGCAGAACAGTATGAATTCCAGAAAAAAGGGGTCACGTAAGTCCATAAGAGTGGGCCTGATTCCTCTAGCTCCTGAACAGCTGAGGGAGAGATGAACCAGTAATGAGTCCTGTCTAGACCAGAGTCTGGAACATCTCAAAGAGAGGGAAAAAAAAAGGGGGGCTGCATTTTGTTTCTTTACTATATTTTTAGTAGAGAACTGACACCATGCTTTTGCTACAAGACTACAGAACTTCCTACCATTCATGACACGGCTCCAAATTAATGTACTACAGACCTGAGTCCCATTGAGTAGATAAAAAGAACTGCTAACACATTTAAGAAATCCTGGAGCCAGAGAAATGAGCCAAGTGAAATAATCAAGAGAGATCCGAATAAATTATAGCTTCTGAGAGTAACTGATTAATGCATGAACTAACAATAAAAAGGAAAGTATATTGATATGAATACAGCTGTATGTGTCACGATTTTGCCTCTAAGTCTTCTTATAACTGTAATGAATTAACTATAAAATACACAGCATACCAACTCCATTTTCAGGGACATTGGGTTATAATATTCAATTCAAAAATATAAACAAGGGCTTGTATAAGTAGCTGAGATCAACCTGAAGACATGAGATACATCGAAGAGCCCAGAAGCAGAAAATTCTCTAAGATCCCAATAAAAATGCCCTTCTTGAAAATAAGAGGCTCTCTCAAAGTTCAAAACTACACTTCTCATTTTGAGTAAGAGATAGGAACATGGGGGAGTACCCTCTTAAGCCAAGTTGAGCTCAAGATATTATAAGAAAAACAATCTCTAAAATGACAGCAAAATGCATTCACTCATAAGAAAGAACCATCGCTCTGAAACAGATGAAATATGATCAAATACTTAGCACAGAATTAAAATGACTATAAAGTAATCACACTTATGAAAGGAAAACCAAAAGGAATAAATATAAAAATTAGTAAAAAAAAAAAAAAAGATAGTGTAAATGCAGAAAAAGATGAAATAAAAATTTG
>SJYQ01004445.1:70195-96822 GCA_006410935.1 Redunca redunca
GAGAGCCACAAAATTGACCATATAATAACACACAAAATACATAATGCACAGAGTATTATTTAATGTAAAATATAATATGGTATGAAATTCATGAACAAATAAAAAGACAAAGAACTCTCCCAACTAGGGAAACAAAACTTTCTAACTTTGTGTCAGGAAAAAAAAGAGCAAATTTAAAGCACAATTTTTTAAAGATAATATTGAAAACCAGAACCTTCATATGAGTAAAGCTAGATAAAATGAATAAGAATCTAAGAAAACATAACTTAACAAAGTCATTAAAGCAAGATTCAAAATCTAAATGGACGAAATAGATGCAACTGGCAAAGAATACTTCTCCCAGTCAAGAAAGTAACAGGCTCAGAAGTTTGTTTTCACGGCAGACTTTTATCAGATCTTTAAAAGACATAATCCTAGCAGTATTTAAATTGTGCTAGAATATAAAATAATTCTTTTCAAATTAGTTTTAAAGAACAGTTTATAACAGCCATTTCAGGACCTGAACAATATGGTGCAGAAAATAAATCCCAAAGAAGTTTGACAATGTCGTCTATCTTTAAAGCTATAGAAAGGCAGGTATTCCCATACGTTTACAGAAGGAGGTCTGATTGTGGGTAGAAACCCTGGAAAACAATTTGGCACTATCTAACAAAACAAAATGGCAACCCACTCCAGTGTTCTTGCCTGGAGAATCCCAGGGACGGGGGAGCCTGGTGGGCTGCCGTCTATGGGGTCGCACAGAGTTGGATACGACTGAAATGACTTAGCAGGAACAAAACAAAGACTACAACTTCACTGATGCCACAGTCTCCTTCTGGAAATGTATCACAGACACTCTTGACTGCATGAGAAAGGACAATGTTAATTCATTACTTTGCTGCTTGTAATGCCCAATAGCAAACTTCATAACAACCTAAATATTTATAAGTGGAGACAGTACATTTATATGCCTCTCCCACTGAAGAGTGTTGAAATGCTTTCCAGATTTTTACATTACAAAGAATATGGGATGACATAGAAAATTGTAAGCCATATGCCCTATCTGATAATAATATTCAAGGTATGATATGAGACTCCAAATAAATTATAATGATTAGTCATCAGATGAACTGGAGAGGATAAGAGAGGACTATGGTAGATTACCTGTCCTTCTGTGCATGTGTGTGTGTATATATATGGTAAGAAAAATTAGAATTATTCTAAGGTGTATTTTAGGGCTTCTCTGGTGGCTCAGAGGTTAAAGCATCTGCCTGCAATGCGAGAGACCTGGGTTCGATCCCTGGGTCGGGAAGATCCCCTGGAGAGGGAAATGGCAACCCACTCCAGTATTCTTGCCTGGAGAATCCCATGGACGGAGGAGCCTGGAGGGCTACAGTCCATGGGGTCGCAAGAGTTGGACACGACTGAGCGACTTCACTTTCAAGGTGTATTTTATTAAGTATGGGAGAAAATAGTAGTGCCTTGATAGTGTCGTGATGAAGAAAATACAGTCTAGTATACATGTTACTCATGTCATATGATAGAGAAATATATGTTTGATTGTTAATTCTAGTAAAGTGAAATAAAATGTTGAGTCTCCAAATTATTTGATTCAACCTCAGATAAAACTGGCTGAACCCAAAGGCCATATGTTTCATTGAAAGTTAATGAATAACCTTAAAAAAACAGAAGCACTGTTGACACAAGTGCTCTGAGAATACATTGCATTAAGTCAGTCATTACAATCTGTTATTGAGATAATGGCAAAAGCTTCAGACTATTTACAAGTCAGATATCTTAAGGACATTAAGTCTATATACATTAGGCACACTGGGGCAAAGATCCTTTCTTGTCAGATTTAAACTTATTCGAAATCTTGTCATCATGAAATTGAATCTTGGCTAGTTTGTTTGCAAGAAGCTCTCCTGGGACATCCTGACTGAACTAAAACGATTTATTGTTAAATAACCCTTCACTTAAGACACTGATGTTATTTTAGCTGGTTGGTGGTGTATAGCTGTTCTGCTCTTTTTTATGTTTGAATTAGAAAATTGAATTCATTTATCAATTTTAATATTTAACCTAAAAATAACCTCAACAAATTTATTATATATAACTCAAAATGTGTATAAGCAGTATAGAAAATATATACATAATCGATTAACCATTTTGGTCTAGTAGAATTTTCTGTGGTGTTCTCTAAATTTGCAGTCTCCGGTACGGTAGCCACTAATCACATGCAGGGCTTCCCTAGTGGCTCAGTAGTAAAGAATCTCCCTGCCGATGCAGGAGGCGTGGGCTCTGTACCTGGGATGGAAGATCCCCTGGAGAAGGAAACGGCAGTGCACTCCAGTATTCTTGCCTGGGAAATCCCATGGATGGTGGAGCCTATTGGGTTACAGTCCATGGGGTTGCAAAAGAGTCGGACACAACTTAGTAGCTAAACAACAACAAGAAGCCACATGTGACTCTTGATAAATTGAAATGTGACAAGTGGAACTGAGAAATAGAGTTTTTAATTTTAATTAATTTGAATATAAATAGCCACGTGTAGCTGTAAATATGGTATAAATTTTCTTGGAATAACTTTTTTTCCTTGTATAAACAACACTAGTAAAACAGGTGTGGTTTATAGTAAAGGCATCATTTAAAGTACAACACAGACATTTTCTTCTGCAGAAAGTAACCTTTAATAGAATTACAAACTAGAACTCTTAAATGATCAAATAGGAAAAAGAAGTAAATAATGACTTGATAATTTTTTTTAAGAAAAGAAAAAAGGATAAAAATAAACACAACATAAAAAAGTAAAATAAATAGCAAACATAAACATGGAAAGAATAAAATAATACATATTATCACATTCAGGGTAAGTGAAGTCAATTTTCACATTAAAAGATAATGTATTAGATAGGATTATAAAAGAGGCTCAAGCATATGCTATTTACACACACCTCCCTCGCCAAAAAAACAAACAAATAAATATGTCATCATCAATAGGTGCAAATACTAGAAGATGGGCAACAAGATGGCAGGCGAAAGCAAATCCCCAAATTAATAATAATAATAGTAGTACTTTTAATTAATACTAGTGAAAATAAAATTGTCAATATCAATGTTAGAGAAGGTGAGATTTAAGCTTACAACTACCAATCAGGATAAACTGGTACATTAATAGAAATAAAAGCAAACCATTACTACCATTGTGAAAGTGAAGTCATTCAGTCGTGTCCAACTCTTTGCGACCCCATGGACTGTAGCCTACCAGGCTACTCTGTCCATGGGATTTTCCAGGCAAGTGCACTGGAGTGGATTGCCATTTCCTTCTCCAGGGGATCCTCCCAACCCGGGAATCAAACCTGGGTCTCCCGCATTGCAGGCAGACGCTTTACCGTCTGAGCCACCAGGGAAGCCCTATTACTACCATTACTACTACTAATACGATGATGCTATTAAAGCACTACACTCAATATGCCAGCAAATTTGGAAATCTCAGCAGTGGCCACAGGACTGAAAAAGGACAGTTCTCATTCCAATCCCAAAGAAAGTCAATGCCAAAGAATGCTCAAACTACCTCACAATTGCACTTATCTCATATGCTAGTAAAGTAATGCTTAAAATTCTCCAAGCCAGGCTTTACTAGTATGTGAACCATGAACTTCCAGATGTTCAAGCCGGATTTAGTAAAGGCAGAGGACCTAGGGATCAAATTTCCAACATCCGCTAGATCATCAAAAAAGGAAGAGAGTTCCAGAAAAAATCCACTTCTGCTTTATTGACTATGCCAAAGCCTTTGACTATGTGGATCAGAACAAACTGTGGAAAATTCTGAAAGAGATGGGAATACCAGACCACCTGACCTGCCTCTTGAGAAATCTGTAGGCAGGTCAAGAAGCAATGCTAAGAACTGAACGTGGAACAACAGACGGTTCCAAATCAGGAAAGGAGCACATCAAGGCTGTATACTGTCACCCTGCTTATTTAATTTTTATGCAGAGTACATCATGTGAAATGCCAGGCTGGATGAAGCACAAGCTGGAATCAAGATTACTGAGAGAAATATCAGTAACCTCAGATATGCAGATGACACCACCCTTATGGCAGAAAGTGAAGAACTAAACAGACTCTTGATGAAAGTGAAAGAGGAGGGAGAAAAAGTAGGCTTAAAACTCAACATTCAAAAATACTAAGATCATGGCATCCTTTCCCATCACGTCACAGCAAATAGATGGGGAAACAATGGAAACAGTGATAGACTTTATTCTGGGGGGCTCCAAACTCACTGCAGATGGTAACTGCAGCCATGAAATTAAAAGATGCTTGCTCTTTGGAAGAAAAGCTATGACCAACCTAGACAGCATATTAAAATGCAGAGACATTACTCTGCCAACAAATGTTTGTCTAGTCAAAGTTATGGTTTTTCCAGTAGTCATGTATGGATGTGAGAGTTGAACTACAAAGAAAGCTGAGCACCAAAGAATTGATGCTTTTGAAGTGTTGTATTGGAGAAGACTCTTGAGAGTCCCTTGGACTACAAGGAGATCCAACCAGTGAATCCTAAAGGAAATCAGTCCTGAATATTTATTGGAAGGACCGATGCTGAAGCTGAAGCTCCAATACTTCGGCCACCTGATGCAAAGAACTGACTCATTGGAAAAGACCCAGACACTGGAAAAGATTTAAGGCAGGAGGAGAAGGGGACAACAGAGGATGAGACAGTTGAATGGCATCACCGACTTGATGGACACACGTGTGATTAAGCTTCAGGAGCTGGTGATGGACAGGGAGGCCTGGTGTGCTGCAGTCCAAGGGGTTGCAAAGAGTCGGACATGACTGAGCAATTGAACTGACTACTACTAATAATAATAGAAACTAAATGTAGTAGAATTCAAAAATAAAGTTTCAAGGGGACTGTGACAAGATATATAATTATAGAGAGCATTTTAACCTCCTTCTTTCAGAATGTGTAGAATTACTAGAAATAAATATGTTAGGGTGTAGATGAATTAAACATAATGATTTTAAAAGTCTAGAATGTAAAGTTGGTAAAAGCAGGACTCTTCTATGCTTCTTGCTACTTCTGTCAATGCCTGTAATAATTCCTGGTACAGGGAACTCAGTCATTAATCAAAACATAAATTAACCTTATTTCCTTCAAATATAAAAATACAGATTATATATTTTAAAATATGCAAAAATTAAGAAGGCATGAATAGATATAATTTGGGGATTACACTTGAAATCAAAATGAAAATTATAGTGTCAGGAATGGGTGGAGGAGCACATTAAAGAAAAGCTTTGTGATTCTTTTTCCAGTGTTGTCAGTTTGATTGACATACTGAAACCTTGTTTTTAACAGGTGTCAGATATGATTGTTAAAACTCAACACAGTTACTAAGCTGATGAAATTTAATATTCAAATTAATTTCTATAAAAGTTATTTTATGCACATGTACCTCCCTTTTTAATAACAGGAAAATTTCTTCAAAAGTGGTTTGTTAAGTCAGAGTGTATCTTCTTGCCTTTTAGAGGAGCTGGTGTGAAGCCCAAACATTTCATTATCCACTGGGGAAACTGGAGAATCAGGGAGGGAATTAGGTATTCATTTGTGACCCTTCTGTGCAGTTTGCCACTCTGATACTTTAGTTCACACAGGCAATGATGCCAAGCAGGACAAAACAAAGTTGTCAGATAATTTCTAATTGCCCAACAGTTTTCTTCTCCTCTCTTTTCCTATTGATGCTTCCAGTCAGTTTATCATTATTTTACTGATAGGGCAAAGAAAATAAGGGAAAAATATCATGAGAACCATATGATGCATTCAGCTCATAAGAAAATATGGGATCTGCTTTAATAACGTTAGTAATTTTGTAAAATTTTATTATGAACATTTTCAAACAAACAAAAGTTTAAAAAATGGTATAAGAAACCCTCTGATATCCATCACTTAGCTTCAACAACTGTCATTAACCTGGATATTTTCCCCCATACTCCATGCACTTTTTTTCTTCTGTAGCGTTCAAGGTAAATACAAGCAGCACTCCATTTTACCCATAAATACTTAGCAGGGATCTTGGAAAAAAGACTTTTTACTAACAAAAAACTGAATAGTAACTTCTAATATCTATTAAACCCCAAACTAACATGTGTAGACTTCTTTATTTGTATGTAACTATTTGGCATTCTTCCAGAGCCCCTGAATAAATGTCTTAATCTGGTTTATAATTTACAGTTTAGGCCAGGCCAATAAATAAAGAGTATTTTCAGGCAGCACAGGGTTTTTCTTCAGTAAAATGCTCCCTTCTGCTTTTTCAGCTAAAACAGAATCTAAATAGGCATTAAAGACAGGTGTGTTTTTTATCTTCATGTAGTTGGGGGATTTCCTTCAATCCGTATCACTTCTTGGATGCCCTCTGGTTGGAGTTTTGAATACCTTTTGTTCACTGCAGGGGTTGGCAAGCTTTTTTCTGCTAATGGCCAGACTGAGGATATTTAAAGTCTTGCATGCCATATGGTCCCTGCCACAGCTCTGGTGTTACCACATCGAAGCAGCCACCGGCCAAAGCAGCCACTGATGGTTCATAAACAAATGATCATGACTGCGTTCCAATAAAACATTTATAAAAAAAAAACAAAACAGGTAGAGAGCCAGATTTGGAGCGCTGATATGTTTGGCCATTTTAAATTATCCTGGCCTCTTTGCTGTAGCCTCTGGTGACTTGCTCACGAATAGCGGGTATAGCATTATCTAGACCTGGAGAAGGGAATGGCAACCCACTCCAGTATTCTTGCCTGGAAAATCCCATGGACAGATGAGCCTGGTAGCTGGCAGTCCATGGGGTCTCGAAGAGTCAGACACAACTGAGGGACTAAACAACGGTGGCCTAGACCGTCTACATCAAATCCTGGCTCTTCACTTATTAGACGTGTAACACCAAGAACGTTACACACCCTTTCTGTACTGTTTCCTCATCGGTAAACTGAAGTAAGTAACTCTTAGGTATTATGTGAAATAAGGATTAAGTTACTAAATACATGCAAAGTGCTTAGAATAATACCAGCAATTACTGCTATTATTATGATGCTAGGGAGTGTCAGCCCTTTGGTCCTCAAGGACTCAGGCTTCATTTAACTCTTACTGGCCAGGTCATTTATCTAAAAACTAGCCATTGGTTTAAACCCAGTCTCCACAGTGGGGTCGCCATCTTTAGGTCATATGACTTGCCACTGGATCTCAACTGGCCTCAAGGCTCAGAAAAACCAAGGAAGCCTCCATCTGCATGATGATGGTCACTCTCATCCACTTGGGCTTGCAGTGATCCTACCCAGGTAATTCCAAGAAGCCTGTTTACAGTATCCTTGAGAAGTCCATCTGAGCCCTTCCTTATCAAAGGCCTCTCCCACATCCCCAGTAGATGCCTGGATATCTGAAGAAAGAATCCACATCTCTCTCTCTCTGTCTCAGTATTTCCTTCTCACAGTATCCTAAAACTCAAGTAAAGACAATATTTTTTAGTACACCCACTAGACAATATCCTTAGTGTTAGCCTTGTTACCTTAAGTAGATGGGGCATTTTGCCTACACCATAGAAATACTTTGTCGTTTTAGTATCTTAAAAGGAAAGAGAAAGCAATTCCAACAGTGCAGTTGGACAGACACTGATCACAGATCCTAGCTGACAAAGCTTATTATCCTTTTGCATACCCTAACGATGAGTATCAAAAGCTAAATACAAACTTGGGACTTTCTTTTTATATTCCTTCTTAGTGGATTTTAACTTCATTTTATAAATGTCACCAAGGCTAGGAAAAGGTGAGAATTCAAAAAGGAACCTAGCAAAATTATAAATATTAAACATGCTACATATAAGGATGAACTCATATTCAATAGACTTTAAACGCCATATATTAACATGGCGATGATCCACTCAACTTTAAAAAAAGAAGCATCAAATCACTAATGCTTCACTTTTAGATAGTTAAGAAACAGATTTAGGAAATAGATTCCAGAGTTTTTCTTAGTGTTGGTATGCATATTGGCTCAACACTACGATCTTCTTGAAGGAAATAAAAACAAAAATACACACAATAAATAAGTGCAACAGCATATATATTAATATATATAATGCAATAATAGCATATATGTGCTATAATATATGTTATAACCATGTGTATTTATGTAATCCAATCCAATACATATGTACACGTATGCACATATATATTAAAAAGCATTTTCATCTGCATTATTTCAGCAAGCTGAAAAGTCAGAAATGTTTGGGGACTTTTTCATGGGTAACTGTAGTCAGGATAAGGGAAAATACTCTTGGACATCCTGAATTCTCCTTTCCACTAAACAGAAAGGATTGTTAACATGACTCTCATTATGTTAAAAATGTTACCCTCCTCTCTACTGGTTGATGTTCATATTCTAAACAATATTGACGTTCATCTTCTGCCTGATGCTGATGAACCCTTCCTCAACTTTCACTCTTCATGTTCTGTTACATTTATCCTCCAATAATAGCTCACAGCATCTACTTCCCTCCACCATACTCACCCCACCTATGAATGTCTCTCATCTAGACAATTTCCATAGTATCTGACTTGGTGTACCTGCACCCACTGAGTGAGCCGTCTAATCCTATCTCCACAAAGAAGGTAGAATGGTCTTTTCCAAGCAGATTATACCACCTCACCCACTCTCAACTCTGCGTAATAAACTCAAATGGCTTCTTGTTGATCTGAGGATAAACTCTACAGTGCACAAAATGCTAGGCAACATACATGTTCATCACTGCTTCTCCAGACTCTTCCTTCCTTTCCCAACTCCAGCCACAGCGACTCTCCATTATCCCTTCTCCTTCCTAAACACAAGACTGACTTGCAAGTCATTCCCTTCACTTGAAATGCCTCTTGCTACCTTTCATCAAGGTAAGGATGCTCATCCATTAGAAACAAGGTTAATGATAATTTCCTCAAAATAACTTGGTGCACTTCCATGATTAGGTAAAAGCCACCCTTATATGCATCAATTATTCACGGTCTCTTCTTCATAGCACTTACTATAGTGATAATTTTATGTTTATCTATGTAATAACTGGAGTTAATTACTTAAGCTCCCTAAAGCCAGGTGGGTATTTTTTCCCCTCTAATTTTTTGCACTTTGGGGTTCTGAGAGCTTAGGCTTGCACCTGCCACATATCTGTTGAATTGATGTAGAGAGAAAAATAAATACTAAGATATTCGACTGACTGATAGAAGATGCTAAAAAATATTGATAGTAGGAATCTAACAAGAAATTTCTCCAAACTAAGAGGCTAAAATAACATAATGAATCTTCTTGAATAAAATAACTGTATATGGTAACTGGAGAGAGCTGAAAGGCTTCTGAGGAAAGAGAGTCTTTCTTTATTTCTCCTCTGACATATTTTTAGAGTGTCCATTTCAGGAACTAGGTTGGAGACGCCATGGCCTAGGATGTGAAAGACAGCGTAACAGTAACGTTCCTTAAGATTCTGTTAGCAAAATGTGTTTGACTTTTCTCCACTTTACCTGAGATCCCCGTTTTCTCATCTATTAAAAATGTATCCTTGATAACAAAAACAGACTTCATCAAGGTCACACAGAGATTTTGACACTAAATTCATTCCACTACAATACAACTGCCACTCTTAAATGAAGTTTATAGCTGGCGAACAACCAATTATATTACAGCATTATCAATCTCTGTTCTCTTTCATAGAATCTCACGTACATGTTTAAATGAAACTAGTTGCATTTGTTTTTGTTTTTCCTCCCTTCCCATCCCATCCCTCTGGGTCATCCCAGTGCACCAGCCTCAAGCATCCTGTATCCTGCATCGAACCTAGACTGGTGATTTGTTTCTTATATGATATTATACATGTTTAAATGCCATTCTCCCAAATCATCCCACCCTCTCCCTCTCCCACAGAGTCCAAAAGTCTGTTCTATACATCTGTGTCTCTTTTGCTGTCTCGCATACAGGGTTATCATTACCATCATTCTAAATTCCATATATAGCATTAGTATACTGTATTGGTGTTTTTCTTTCTGGCTTACTTCACTCTGTATAATAGACTCCAGTTTCATCCACCTCATTAGAACTGATTCAAATGTATTCTTTTTAATGGCTGAGTAATACTCCATTGTGTATATGTACCACTGCTTTCTTATCCATTCATATGCTGATGGGCATCTAGGTTGCTTCCATGTCCTGACTATTATAAACAGTGCTGTGATGAACATTGGGGTACACGTGTCTGTTTCAATTCTGGTTTCCTCGGTGTGTATGCCCAGCAGTGGGATTGCTGGGTCATAAGGCAGTTCTATTTCCAGTTTTTTAAGGAATCTCCACACTGTTCTCCATAGTGGCCGAACTAGTTTGCATTCCCACCAACAGTGTAAGAGGGTTCCCTTATTGCTTGTAGACTTTTGGATAGCAGCCATTCTGACTGGCGTGAAGTGGTACCTCATTGTGATTTTGATTTGCATTTCTCTGATAATGAGTGATGTTGAGCATCTTTTCATGTGTTTGTTAGCCATCTGTATGTCTTTTTTGGAGAAATGTCTATTTGTGTTAGGAATTCAACTGCTGATAGTCAATATTGCACTAGTCCAACTCTAATAAGTTTGGAAAGGATTAGTCATATTCTTAGTGAAACAAAATAGGCCAAGGTCATGTTTTAAAAGTAAGAGTTAAATTAGTCATTAATGGGTTGAACATGGCAACATTTTTTTTTATATTAGTCATGGGATAGCACATGATTCATGCTTCCCTGGTGGCTCAAGTGGTAAAGAACCTGCCCACCAATGCGGATGTAAGAGACGTGGGTTTGATTCCTGCATCTGGAAGATCCCCTGGAGAAGAAAATGGCAAGCCACTCCAGTATACTTGCCTGGAGAATTCCAGGGACAGATTAGCCAGGTGGGCTACAGTCCACGGGGTCACGAAGACTCAGACACGACTCAGCAACTAAACAACAACAGTGGCACATGAATCATATGTTTACATTTTATCGTTTAGATTTCACTTCAGAGTTTCTTATTTGTGCATGTTACTTTAATTCATCAGGGATTTATCCCTCCACCTTTCACTGTTTTGTAAAAACCCATGGCTAAGGATTACCCTGTTCAAGAATTGTTAAAAAAGAAAACAGAGTAAAAAACCAGAAGTGAACAAATAGCAAAACTCTTGATTGGTTTATAGCTACCATTCTCAAATATTTCCATTCAAGTGAAAATTCAAACATTAAAAGTGGAAAATAAATATAAGTCAACAGGGAAAACCACAGAAGGATCCAAGGAAATGTGTAGGCTTCAGTTTGAGCAAAATTCATTTGGTAAAACAGGAACCTGGGACAGACCAGGCATATTGATTCAGATTTTAAATTTTAAGTAAAACATGTAGAACCTCTGAAAACAGATGCCCATCTTGGCCCAAAGGGAAGCAAAAGGAGTATGTCCCTGTGTGTGCGTCTGTGTGTATGTGTCCGCATGTTTATATTAAAAAGTCTTGGAAAATAGCTAAAGATGAGTCTTTGAGCAGTGCTCGTCCTAGGGTAGCCTCCAATATGACCGCTTATATCCAAGATGCTGCAATCATTGGGAAACTTACCAGAATTAATATTTTTCAGCAATAATTAAGTTTCAGGTGGTCATAATTCATTGTCTCTGAGCAGACTTTTCATTTCAATACAAATTTACAGGGAAAATAGATAATATAGGCCATATTAGAATGCTATCCATGATTAAATATGGGGAAAAAATGAAAATTTTACCATTGGAATGCAATAGAAAAACAATCTGAAAACTTGTTGTGGTGTTGAAGTTTAATGTAAGTTTAACAGTAAAAATGATAATTAGACAAAGTAATTATAATGTGGTTGTTTTAATGTGACTGTTAGCCATTTATCAGAGCAGTTAAAATAGGCTACATCTGAATACCTTTCTCCTAAAACACTGAGTGCAGTTCTGAGAAGAAAATAATGCATAGAATAGAAATGCAATAAGAGGAGGAATAGAAGGATTAAAATATCAGGGGGTTAGGACAAAGAGCAACTCTCCAGTCTTCCAGAGGATGCTGTGACAGCAAAAATGCAGGGGTCCCAGTTGGCACAAGCGAGAAAAGGTGAGTTTGCAGTCAAGGAGAATAAAATCAGAGTGATAATTCAGGCAAATTCGTTTTGAGTGATCATTTATTCAACAGATGCTATATATTTATTTTAAAATGTCAAAATAGAGTCAAAACTAGAAAGGCATAAATAGAACCTTCAAAGAAAACAAGGCCACTGGGAACTGGGTGATACTTGTTGTTCTAGTAATGCTTGCAGGCGGACGCCAAGTGGAGCAGTGGTTATTAAAGTCATTATTTCTTTTGCAATTACTGAATGAACTTCCCATTTTGTAAAGATATATGTATACATTAACTGAGGAATCATTCTTTTGAGAACTGTGATTTTAAACATATATTGAGGCAAAGATGTCTTATTTAATGCTTTCACATATATGAAAAGGACAGAAAATACATAAAGGCATTTATTATGTGAAATCTCACAGCAAAAAATTAAAAGCCTGGAGGAAATTAGTATTATTTTCATGTGCAACAAACTCCCACGGATACAGCCAGTGTTATTGCAATTCCAATAAATTAATCTTTTATCCCAACTCAAGAAAGCAAATTTGAATGCAAGGGAGAATCATGTTATTATAAGGATAACCTTGACTCTATTCTACTATCATTTTTTTTTCCCTCAATAAATCTTTCACAGAGATCGGAATTTACATTCTTGTTTGTGTATAATGAGTATTGCACCTGTGGTGTGATTAGCTTGCTTTTTTCCTAAACAGATCATAAGATAACTAGTTAACCGCCAGCCTTCTGGTGTCTCTTCTATATTAAAAAGGAAGAAAGAGGTTTTTGTTGGGGAGAAGGAATGGTGAGGACTAGGGAGAGCAATGCTACTTACCCCGTTTTGCACCCACTCCATCCTGCTGTTAGTCCCTAGTGCTGATGGGGTGAAGGATAGAGTCTGAAAATGAGATAGCCAATCCAGGTTGATAGACCCAGAGTGGGAGAAAGAGACACTGCCCCACTTTCCCCAGCACCTCAAGTCACAGAGAAGCTGAAAAATGAAACTACCAGCATGAAATTGAGAGGGTCCACTGCTCCTAAAAAGACTTCCTAAGGGAAGAAGTAACAGCTCTTGGATGCAGGATGCTTGGGGCTGGTGCATGGAGAGGACCCAGAGAGATGGTATGGGGTGGGAGGTGGGAGGGGATTCATGTTTGGGAACGCATGTACACTCATGGTGAATTCATGTCAATGTTTGGCAAAACCAATACAGTATTGTAAGGTAAATAAATAAATAAATAAAATAAAAATAAAGAAACATGTACATGTGAATCACAGTCTGGGGTAAGAAGAGGTGTCCAGGGAACAGTCACAACCATTCTAGCCTGTTAATGCTAATGTCACCAAATATAGACTTTCAGGCTAGCAAGGGGGTTTGGGTCACTGGAAAGTGACAAGTTACCTGTGACCTTCCTGACAACTGTGTTTCACAACACTTTGTGTGAGGACACAAGCATGTCTAGTGTGTCATCCCTCAAAGTGAACCTGAAATATCTCAATGCTGAAGGGTCCAGGTATGACTGCAAATCACAGCATCACTGCCCCTGTGGCAGTGACATTCTACTGGCACTGAGCTCCAGAGAATAAAGAATTCCTTTTGTACAGTTTTAGCCACTGTACTTGGAATACTGCCTGGCATGTTGTAGGCACTCAATAAATGTGCTGACTGAATGAACGCATCCTGCTCAGCGTGGCACCTGGGCCTGTACAGCTGCTTCCTCCTCCCTTCCTAACTCCTTCTGCATGAGCATCAGCGGAAGCACTCCCAGCCTAGAGCAGTCCAGCAACAACAATGTCTCTTTCATACACACATCTGAGCCCTTTCCCCTAACTAAGAGAAGACTACCAGGTAAGTTACCTAACCTCTTAGACCCTCAGTTTCTTCAGAAATAAAATAGGAATGATTACAGAAACTCAAGAGAGTTGAGCATATTCAATGAATTAATAAAAGCAAAATGGGAAGTGTATAACAGTTTTTCAATATTCAGTAAAGATACAAATAATCTATTTGAGTGGAATTGGGCTTCTCAAATAAGATAGTATGGCTATTTCTCAAGTTTCTAAGGAATCATGAGGCAATGAATGGGAATCTGCTGGGATGCCCCTTATAGAAAATCCCACGTATGTACTTTTGTGTTCCCAGAAACAAACCAGAGTGAAACCTTGGGTATTGACCTTGAACTGGGAAAATAAGCCAAGTCAACCCTACTGGCCTGGAGTTTAGCCCTGAACACCATGACCAATACTCACACCTTACACAATGACCATTGGGTCAACATGAGGGCTGGGGAAAAGTCTCAGGAAACCAGAAGACACAGGTCCTTCCCCAGGTTGTTCATAATGGACCACCCAATGGCCCACTGTTCCTCCATTTCTGGCCTCTTCTCCACCTGCTTCAGTTTTTATCTGTGCCTATAAAATGAAAGTGAAGTTGCTCAGTTGTGTCCGACTCTTTGCGACCCCGTGGACTGTAGCCTACCAGGCTTCTCTGTCCATGGGATTCTCCAGGCAAGAATACCGAAGTGGGTTACCATTTCCTTCTCCAGGGGATCTTCGCGACCCAGGGATCGAACCTGGGTCTCCCGCATTGGAGGCAGACGCTTTAACCTCTGAGCCACCAGGGAAGGCCCTGTGAACCCAGAATTCAGTCTGAATTTCAGTCTACCAAAATCCATCTTAATACAAAAGAATATCATGAATAATAAAAGAAGGTATTTTAGAAATTTCAGAGAGGCATGCTCCCCTCATCTCTAAGATGTTGCCCACAGCATTCTGCCTTTCCCCACTTTCAGAAGTTCTTCTCTCGTTTGCGTCTCACTTTCTAAGCTCTGTTAGCCAATGCTTTCCACTCCTTCTTCTCAGATTTTGCCAAATTCTCCTGCTGTTAACTGTCAATACTTCTCCTCTGCTCTTTTGGTGCCAGAACTTTGAGCTCCCGAGGTTCAGGATTCCCCTAAAGTGGGTCTTTCAAAGTATTTCTCAGTAAGACAGTTTGTTACTATAAGAAATATTCTTATGAGGGGATGAAAGAATTAAGTTGTTGACTTGTGACATAGTTAGGAATATCAGATATATACATTAAAATATATTTAGATATAAATACTTATATATATTTATATCTAAAATGATTTATATATAATTTCACTTGAATTGTTCCTCTGTTCTTTGTGAATAATGATAAAACCTGTGGGCAAAACGCCCCCACCTTAAACACACACACGTCATCACTACCACTGCCAACATCACCATCTCCATCATCATTAGAGATTGTTAAATGTAGCTAACCGCCTATAACTGCTGCCCTTTCATTATCTTCCTTTGAAACTTACCCCAAACTGAGGTCTTTCAGGATCAGTTCCTTTATAAAATCATTTTGAAACCAAATGTTTATGAGTTTCCAGCACAATTGTTTTAGACCCTTTCCCTCCCATCCTTCTCCCTCACACTGGTAATATGAAGGCTATAAAGATATAAAACCTGAAAATGGTGAGCTTAGCTCTTTGTGTATAGAATAAACACTTAACAGACACACTCCATGGATAGCCATCCTATTTTGAGAATCAGGAGAGCCTACCACCAAGGAAACAGTACTTGATCTCTGTCCCACCCTCAGGAACCTCAAGGACAGACAGTTCCTAATAATTCTTCTCATTGGAGTAGCACGGTTCCTTCTGTGAAAATAAACCTAGGAATTTGGGAAATAGGAAGCCCTATCCTGAAGGTAAGGGGCTTCCCAAGTGGCACAGTGGTAAAGAATCTGCTGCCAATACGGGAGATATAAGAGATGGGGCTTCGATCCCTGGGTCGGGAAGATCCCCTGAAGGAGAGTGCAGGGCAGCCCACTCCAGTATTCTTGCCTGGAGAACCCCATGGACAAAGAAGCTTGGCAGGCTACAGTTCATAGGGTCATACAGAGTCGGACATGACTGACGCGACTCACGACAAGCATGAGCATACATCCGGAAGGCGGAGCAGTTTAGACCTGTGCATGGAAAGCTACGTGGAAAGATGAGTGATTCGGCAGGAAGTCACTGGGATGCCAGGACTGGGAGGCAGACACGCTAGCTTCTTTGGGCAGAAAGCATGGTAATCAGAAAAGAGTGGCAATTTGGCTTCAGCTATTGAAGTTTCCCTCCCTTTGTTCTGGCCGCCATCCTTGGCATGTGTCCTGGGGCAGGTACTGTACTTTCACACGGCAAGAAACTATTGGTAAGATCTCTACTCTGGCCAAATAGTATCTATCATTTCCTTCTTGGGATAATGCTGCATAATGAACTGTAAAATCTACCAGTTTATTAATTAGACCACTATATATGGGGAACTGGTTACAAGAAAATAAAATAAGGACATTTTAAAAGTCAGATGAGGAGGCGAGTTCCCTTTTCTTATCATGAAGTTGGTGGGTGGGTAGTGCAATCTTTAGAACACAGGCCATATGAAGAAGAAAGGAGGTTTATCCAGGAATAAAAGTATCCACATTTACGAATTCCTCTTTGTTGGTTAAAGTCAGAAGATCCACTTTGTCTTGTAACAACTAGCTAAATCAAGTATCCACCCCCAGACCCAGGTGTTCTTTCCCTAACTTTGTGACCATGAGCTGCTGTGCTCCTCCAGGGGCAGCGTCCACTGACTCAGTGTGGAGCATTACAGAAAGGGGATGTCTCTCCTGCTGAGGGCTAAGCTTTGCTGTTCAAGGCGAGTGGGAGGGAACAACTTTGAAGTCCTTTTCAGAACAAAGGGGTGGTGTCGACCAACCCAAAACAAGATAGAAACAATAGTTTAGACACAGTCTATTTCTGAAATGTCGTCTCCTGGGGGGATTCTTTAGATAGAGCTAAAATATTAAAGCCAAATGGGTTTTAAACATAACGCGCTTTCCTGTGTAACTGCAGGCACCAATGAAGAAAGAAAAATGCATACATTATAGAACTGGGGAACAGTGCATTCCTAGGATTTAAATGGAAAGGAGATCTGATATCAAAGTGAGGTTCACAAGAAACACAAGGGTCTCGCTTACAGAGCATATGCCTCTTTGAGAAGGTCAATATCTCCTAAGATGAAATGGCAAGAGAATAATAGTTTTAAGCAAAGAACTGAAAAGAAAAAAAATGAAAACTGTCCACTCATGAACCCTGAATTTTCAATGTCATGCATTTTAGAGGTGTTAAAATTAAATTGGTATGTAGAAAACAGATGGAAAAAAACTAAGGAAAGAAAGGACCTATAAATAAATTGAGATATTACAGAAATGTATTAGGGAAACCATAGAAGGAACAGAAACTTTTTCTATAGAAAAGTTGACCTATTCAAAGAAAGATTAAGTGGAAAATAGGCTAATCTGAATGTAGTCTGATAAGCACCATTACTTGTTAATAAAATATCTACTTTGCAAGGCGAATAAACAGTCCAGTCTCAATGTGGGATGACTCCAGGGTCTTCCTTGCTCACTCTTGTGTCTGTGTGAAACACCTTCAAGGTTTTCTATACCAGAGCATAACCTGCTATGAATTTAAATCTATGACATCCCATGTTTCTGGTTGATTAAACGAAGTTGTTTATGGGGCCTGTGGTGTGAATTCAACTTGAGAACAATTAAACTATCCATCTCTGGAGCAAGGAGCTCACTGGCATAGACATCTGACCATTCATCACTTGCCATGCATCTTTCCACTGTCATCTCTGCAGCTCCTTGATACGCAGATATTGGCTCCAGTTCTGAAGAGGGTTCATTTGTCACTATCATTAAGTGGCATACTGTGGGTTCCAGTTCATTCAAGGTTCTGAGCATGTATTTTGTGTTAGAACAATTCATAATGAAAGTCCATGTTAGGAATGCTGCAATGGTCCTTTCTCCCTTTCTCCCTCCCTCTCTCTTTCTTTCTCTTGTTTTTCTTCCTAAGCAAGCCATATACAAACTATAAGCTACTGTAAAGCCTACTCATAACCCTAGTATCACTTATGCAATCATCCAGGGACCTTTTCCTCAGCAACACTATGAGACTTGGCATGCTCTGAGTTGTCAAAAAGGCAAAAATGAGTTTTACAACTGAGAGAGGCATACAAATGATCTCCTAGGACATGGATTCCCACAGCTCAGTCAGGCCCTGGCATCATGGCACATTCCAGATCCACGGCAATAGGAACAACACATTTCTTGGCATGAGAGATTCATAAGCATCAATATATTTAGCACAATGATAATAGATATTATTGTATCTTCATTATTGAAAAACTGCCGCTGGGTGTAAGTTTACCTAGAATCCAAACAATGTTGCATATTGACTGAGCTAGATAGAGATTTCTTTCTCCCACATCTTTGTTCCTGACTATCTGCGGAACTATATTTGGCAAAAATGAATCAAGGTTGCATGTAGAAAACTTAGGTTGCTGAGTTAAAACAGCTATTTTCCAATGAAAGCTTGACTTTGTGTACTGCCAGAAAGCATCACATGTGAATATGGCTATATATATATTTTTTTCAAAAAATAATGCAGCCTAAATTCAGGCTGTTCAATCACATTTGTGCAAAGAAATATGAGAGGCCATGGATACAGTCCTGAATAGCAGGTGGAACAAATGTATCAGAGGCCAACACAGTCATCATCTAAGCACATATAGAACCTGATCTTCATCCCTGGAGTCCTATATTCTTCCTCTCTGTTTCCTAAGCAGTATTTCCCATACCTGGTGATAAGACTCACTGGACTGAGACCAGGAGAACTCAGTGTGATGGAGTATGTGTTATGCACCATGAGCCATACTGGAGATGTTGGATCCTCACAGAACAAGGCATACTTGTGAACATATGAATAACAAAGAGACTGAGATGAAGGAGGGGCAAGACAACAGCTCGAAGTAACACACTACTAAACACATGAGTCAGCCTCTGAGCCCCGAAACCAAGCTCTCTCTGCTCTACAAGTGGTTCCACACATGTGGAAGCAGCAGGGACATACGTTGCAAACTCAGTCACCTGAGTGCTACCTTTGGAATCGGAAACTTTGAAAAGTGTTGATGGAAAAGCTCCCAGGGACCTGGCACAGATGCTCCATAGGCTGTCACTCAAGGGCCACCATGTCCCGCCTTGCTCTCTCTGCAAGAAATATTTTTGTGCAAAGAAATACAAGGGGCCATGGATACAGTCCTGAATGGCACATGGACCAAATTTACCAGAGGCCAACACAGAAATCACCTAAGCACACAGAGAACCTGATCTTCAGCCTTGGAGTCCCATATTCTTCTCTCCTGTTTCCCAAGGAGTATTTCCCAAACTTAGGGATAAGACTCACCAGACTGAAACCAGATCTCCTCCTAATGGCAAAGGCAAGCGTCTCTGCCACTGATGTGTATTCACTGGTTTAAGCATCACAACGTTATGAAACTCTGCTTGTGTTTTCTCTATGGGGATAAATGAGGAAACCAAGGCTAGAATCATTAAGTGACTTCTATGAGGTCACATTGTATGAGCCTCTCTGGTGGCTCAGACAGTAAAGAATCTGCCTGCAATGAGGGAGGCCCGAGTTCGATCCCTGGGTTGGGAAGATCCTCTGGAGAAGTCAATGGCAACCCACCTTAATAT
This sequence comes from Redunca redunca, assembly GCA_006410935.1. Classification (NCBI taxonomy): domain Eukaryota; kingdom Metazoa; phylum Chordata; class Mammalia; order Artiodactyla; family Bovidae; genus Redunca; species Redunca redunca. The sequence continues at coordinate 89,905 of SJYQ01004445.1, forward strand.
TCATGCCTGGAGAATTTCACGGACAGAGGAGCCTGGCGGGCTACAGTCCATGGGGTCACGAAGAGTCGGCATGACTGAGTGACTTCACTTTCATTTTTATGAGGTCGCACAGCTCTGTCTTTGCACTGAGCTGTCTTTGTAACCTCTGTTACAAAGGTTTTGAGTTCTGTTGCCCCCAATCCTACACAGTGTCCCAGCCTCTTCCCCAGCTTCTAGGCCATGGTCCAGTACCTCTTGTCAGATCAGCAGTGGTGTTAGATTATAAATAAAGTGTACAATAAATGTAATACGCTTGAATCATTCTAAAATCATCCCCTCCCCATCCCCCAGGTTGGTGGAAAAGGTGCCAAAAAGGTTGGAAACCACTGCTCTAGGGGACTCATCACTATTGAGTCTATGCCAATGACAAGGAAGTGACTTTTCCAAACATGAATCCTCAACTTTCACCAGCTCCCAATCACTTATACCAGCAGGGGAACTGGTAGATTACAGGCCAGCTACATGATCCAGGGCTTTTGAAAAAATTAGTTGTAATTCACAAAATTAAAATTTCTTACCCAAAATCAGTCATCTGCCTAGTATGTATCCATTTCTTGGCTGGGGCGGGGCGGGGGGCGGGTGCGGTTGGAACAACACTGGTAACTTTCCTTAGACCAGGCGTGCTTTCTTCAGCGCATCACAGTCCTCGTGTCCTGCCCTTATCTCTTACATTTCTACTGGATCCCAGTGGGGAGTTGAGTTTGAGAACCACAGCTATACATGCCTAGGCTCGGCATATAGTACTTGGGCTAAGGAAAATAAATGCCCACCCTGCTTGCTACCACAAGACTTTACAAAAAATACAGAATGAAGCCAACCAACTAACATGACTTCGGCAACAGCCACTTCAAACCTATCTCTAAATGTTTCCAACAGATGAAATAATGCTAGATTAAAAACAAGCATAAGAGCAAGAGAAACCTAGTATTCAGTGCTCACGCGATCAGAGCTTGGTTCTCACATCTGCCCATAGTAAAGAAAGCAGAGTGCCCCATCCCTAAGTCTCGGCAAGAGACAGAGTCTGTTTTATATTTAGTGTTTTGGATTGGATCCTAGTTCCCCAACCAGAGATCAAATCCAGGGCCACAGTAGTAAAAGCACCAAGTCCTAACCACAGGACCACTAGAGAACTCATAGAAGATGGAGTTTAGAATCAGTTTCAGGACTCAGTTCCAGCATTCTCCCGCGTGTCCCAACTTCCCTTCCTACAAACTGCATGTGCAGTTAAGTGCACAGCGGCAACCAGTGTCCCTGTAATCACCCACCCCCACATCTTGCCACCCTCTCCAACCACTGCAGCTCAACTGGGCACCAGAATTCTTCGTTCATTATTGCTGCCTGGCCCTTGCATCATTCCTAGATCTCCAAATTTTCTCTGAATACTTCCACTCTTCACCTCAACAGGGAATTCCGATGCCCCAGCAAGTTCCTCTAAATCTCCTTCCTAGGAATGAAGTCTATTTTCCTTCCTTCACACCCTTCAGCAACCACGAGCCATCTAGATCATTAACTAGATGTCTACTTCCCATCCTCCATCCCAGACAGAGCCTACCTGGGGAGCCTACACTATGAGAATGCAAGTAGTTAACGAGAAATAAGCCAGGTGATCTCTCTCCAGTGAAAATGCTGATGGAAATCCAATCTGGAACATAAAAGTGAGGTGGGAGTGAGAAAGGACTCTCCCCCATTTCTAGGTCTGTTCCCCCAAGGTATCTCAGGGCACCGTGTGTGCACAATACATGAGGCACTAATGGTCTGAAGGCCAGTGAGCTACAGCATTTATACACAGATGGCAACCCACTCCAGTATTCTGGCCTGAAATATGTCATGGACAGAGGAGCCTACAGTCCGTGGGGTCGCAAGTGTCAATCACAACGGAGTACAGCACCTTCTACCACCCTTATGGGGACCCACATATTCAGACAGGCTTCTCCTTTCTCTCTCCAGAACTTGGTAAGAATACTAGGATGTCACAAGTTCTCCAGTTCATAAAAGCACCAATTTAAACTCATAATTATTTCCATAGTTTACTATTTTAGAAAGTTTCCATAAGAGAAGTCTTATACAGAAAGAGAAAATAGAATAACAGTAAGAGCTACTTAATCAATCTACAATTCTGAGACAATGCTAGTTATTTTTTGTGCTTCTGCTTCCGGGTCCAAGGGTGTCTCCCTGGCAGGCAGGCCTGCGTCTGCTCTGGGTGGCCATGCCAGCACAGGATGGATGGTCATTGGAGGGCTGTAAACACAACAACCTCCTTCCACTTAATTGCCCGTGTCTCACACAAAAGAGCATTTAGAGTATTCCTTGCTAATACAAAGATAAATAACTGCCTTACAGGGAGCCTTATTGGGAGCAGGGGTTATGCAAGAAGACTGAGTATAGAAGCTATGTTATTACTGTGTAATCTGCAGGTTCAGTTCAGTTCAGTTCAGTCACTCAGTCATGTCCAAGTCTGTGACCCCATGAACTGCAGCACACCAGGCCTCCCTGTCCATCACCAACTCCCGGAGTCCACCCAAACCCATGTCCATTGAGTCAGTGATGCCATTCAACCATCTCATACTCTGCCATCCCCTTCTCCTCCTGCCCTCAATCTTACCCAGCATCAGGGTCTTTTCAAATGAGTCAGCTCTTCACATCAGGTGGCCAAAATATCAGAGTTTCAGCTTCAACATCAGTCCTTCCAATCCACAGGTAGACCATGCTAAAAGAAGGCTCTGCAGAATTTCCTAAGTGAAACCTCCAAAATGCCCACACCCACAGGTAAAGGCACAAGGGCTATGGTCAGTTGACTGTAAAACGTTGGGTAGTGTTTTGGTCATCTTCCAAAGCATCTCTTCAAACTTTGCACAGACCAAGAAAAAAAAGTCATCATTTGGTATTTGACAATGAATGTTACTGGGTGCGATGAAGATAACACTGGGGACAAAGACTTCCATGAGGAGATTTTCCTAGATTGCCTCATATTATCAAGGACAATACCCAGAAGAAACTGTCATGAGCCATGCTGAGCCAAAGGGGCCACAACTGTTTAAATGATCTATATTTCTTGCACTGATTAATATACTTCTATGAAGTTCAGTGTTAATATACACAGCAGCACATTCATTCATACACACTTAGAAAATAAATCTGCTTTTCTAAACTTTTCCCTTTGAATGGGTGGAAGGGAAGTTCTGACATGCTACCCCTCTCCCTTCTCCTTCCCCTTCCCTTCTGGTGATTTAGTCGCTAAACTGTGTCCAACTCTTTTGTGACCCCATGGACTGCAGCCCGCCAGGCTCCTCTATCCATGGGATTTCCCAGGCAAGAACACTGAAGTGGGTTGCCATTTCCTTCTCCAGGGGATCTTCCCAACCCAGGGACTGAACTCACATCTCCTGAATTGCAGGCAGTCTCCAGCTTTACACGCAGATTCTTTACCACTGAGCCCCCAGGGAAGCCCTTACTTTAATTAGGTTCTCACCTCAACTGTTAATCACCATTTGCCCCCAGCCCCCACTCCAATCCCCAGCTCCTGAGAGAACCCCTGTTATATCAGCCTGGACACTTCTCTCATTCAAATAAAAGTATTTCAATCTCATTGACCTCTCAGTTACTTTCAGAAGTAGATTCAATAGCAAAGTATTTGTTCACTATACTTTGAGAAGCCTTCCAGGGAAAGGCCATTACGTATTGCAGTAAGCTGAGAATAGAAGTGATTTTACTGTCTCTCAGGATAACTAATTTCGATTGATCTAGTTAAGCGGCAAACAAGTTGCCAAGGTTAATTATAATTCATCAATCACACAAACAAACAGAGTTTACTGATGGAGACAGCCCCACACATTTGTTTGAGGTATGCAACAATGTCAGGAGAGATCAGTTTTAATAATCTTTCCCTCCATGTTCATTGTCAGGAAAATGTGATTTAAAGAAAATCATTTATGCATTCCCAAATGTATCAATGGAGAACAACCTTACTATTTTTCATTCTTTATAAAGAAAATCAACACAGCCAACAGAAATCAGCTGACAACTATAAAAGGTTTTCAGTCTGTTGTGTGAAGCCAAAACATTATTTAGATAAATGCTTTTATTGTCTGTGTGAATTTTGCAAAAAGTATGGGATGGGTTTCTTTATGGTTTCTTTCTAGGTAAACTTTAACAAAAGGACTGCAAGCAACTCATCAGTAGCTTCAGTTAGATGGTTATTTGCAGTAGGTGCTGACAGTGATGAAAAACGTGGAGGCTTGGAATCAAAATGAGTCACCTTCTAAGGCCAGGGGATATTTCCCTTAGCACAGTTTGAGTCAGATGACCAGCATGTGCACTGCTACCGAAAGGCTTTTTTTTGCTAATAACCTCTCCAAAAATTTTAAAAAAATGTTCCTTTATTCTGAAACGACTATGAGAACTTCTCTAAAAGGCATTGTAAAGTAATTAACCTCCAATTAAAATAAATAAATTTATATATATATATATATATATATAAAAGAATTATTCCCTGGGAAATCCCATGGACAGAGGATACTGGCAGGCTGTAGTTAATGGGGTCACAAAAAATAAAATAAATAAAAGGCATTGAGCTAGGTTCCATCAGACTAGCAATAAACAAGCTAGGTATGGTCTGTCTCCACACAACTGACAGTCTCATGAGGAAGACAACCCTTTAAATAAATGACTATAATAAAGTATGTTGTGAATCATCGTAGAAGCAGTAGAGGGCAGTATATGCGGGACTAAAGCAGACACTTAACTAGGAGGCAAGCAAGATGCCCTGCTGGAAGTACTTTTACATATAAAGATAATTCATATGTTGTCAAGGCAAAGAGGAGAGAGGATAACTCTAATCAGAGATGGAAGGGCTTCTTACATTATCTGGCCATGAGACACCCTCAGCTAAATTGTCAATCCATGTGTGGAATACAGAGCAATGAAAACAATCAGGGACATGGGTCTCGGTCAGAAAAAAAAAAAACCCAGTCTCAAAATCAAGAATTCATGCTAGTTACTTAAGAACCAGCTTCTTATTTTACACAGGACCAGTGTTAGTTCTTAAATCAATTTGTTAAACAAACCACCATAATACCACTTGCTCATTCCGCTTATATTAATTCAGCTTGCATGAGAGAAAGCTATTTGTTGTTAGTGGAACCAAGGGTTCTGCCAGAGGACATTTTCAGTGGAAGAGAGGAAAGAAGGAAGAAGTGGGGAAGAATCATCGTTTGGCCCCCGGGCACCCGTAAAACTCCCAGAGAGCCCATCTTTATCTAAAGTCGTAACCATCCCTTCATCACCACTCATTACAAAAGCAGAAAAGAATGCCTCAGCAAGATGTGTACGTCTTCAAAATATTCATGAGTGCACCTGCACTTTCCGCAGTCTTAGGATATGTGATTCTGTATTCCCATTCAGTAAAAATAAAGAAACCAAGAATTAAATGTGTGTATACATTATATGAGAGAGAGTCACTTGGAACTGTTCAGTGCCTTGGAGATGCAGAGATTTAGAACCTTAGTGCAAATCTTCTTTTCAAAATATGCTCAAGTCTAGGTTTATCCCCAAACTTTCATAAATCTCCATCCTCTTCCATTTTTCTGCCTTCATATATGTGTGCTGTTCTAACTTCAACCCCTCCTTCTTTGTCTTCAAAGGCATGCAGTGATGCTTGAAGTTTACTGAAGACTTAAAGTAATACGGCAAGAAATCACATTTCAAAACATCACATCTATCATCTTATTGACTCCCCCAAACCTCTCCAAAGGCTGACAGAGGTAGACCAACTTGCTTTCCTCTCTGCTTCCCTTTAAAAAAAACAAAAAACAGAATGTCACTTCCCAGAATTCTGGTGAAGAAAATATTATTATTGTTATCACACACTGTGGCTAGAAACCACATAAAGCATAAAAACTGTGTATTTGAAAACTAAACTTTGAAGATCTTTAGACAGAGATACTGAGAGGTCCCTGTAACGAACACCAATTCCATGATATAATCATACCATCATGGAGTAACAGAACACAATTTCTTTTGACAGCGGCTCAGCTTGAGAAATACATTGAGGGTGATGGGTAGGGCATAGGGACATACACAGAGACAGACAAGGGTGGTCATTCCAGTGACTACGATTTCTCCCTAGTGAGAAGAAAATGATTAATAGTATTATTATTTATCTCTAACAGAGAGATTCTTAATAATCATTGGCAACTAATACATATACCAGCTATATATATATATATACATATGTATGCGTGTATATCTATATCTATATCTATATCTATATCTATGTATATATATATACAGCCAGGAAGATCCCCTGGAGAAGGGATAGGCTACCCACACCAATATTCTTGGACTTCCTTGATGGCTCAGATGGTAAAGAATCCACCTGCAATGTGAGAGACCTGGGTTCAACCCCTGGGTTGGGAAGATTCCTTAGAAGAGGGCATGGCAACCCATTCCAATAATCTTGCCTGGAGAATCCCCATGGACAGAGATGCCTGGCAGGCTATATTCCATGGGGTCGCAAAGCACAGGACACGACTGAGTGACTAACACATATATACACAATAATGTGTGAATTATCTGTAAGTAAAATAAGCATGATTCAAACAGTGATGTAGCTTTTTCTCAGTTTTTCAAATTACATGGCCTATTCTGGAAAAGAATTATCTGAACTGGGTGGCCTTAACCTCTATTTTCAATTATGTCAAGGGTGGTGTTTCAGTGAGAAATATAAATAGAACTCTTTTCTAAGCTAATGCCTCCCTATTTAAGAATCTGCACTTTTCCCATTTATTTTATGGTTCAAAAATGAATTACTAATTACTTCAAGGTTCTTTCTGAATTGAAGGTTTCAAAAGGACATGAAAATAACTCATGTTCCTTTAATAA
>SJYQ01004445.1:100234-115241 GCA_006410935.1 Redunca redunca
CTCCTTGCTGTCCAAGGGACTCTCAAGAGTCTTCTCCAACACCACAGTTCAAAAGCATCAATTCTGCGCTCAGCTTTCTTTATTGTCCAACTCTTACATCCATACATGACCACTGGAAAAACCATAGCCTTGACTAGACCTGGACCTTTGTTGGCAAAGTAATGTCTCTGCCGTTTAATGTGCTGTCTAGCTGGGTCATAGCTTTTCTTCCAAGGAGCAAGCATCTTTTAATTTCATGGCTGCAGTCGCCATCTGCAGTGATTTTGGAGCCCCCCAAAATAAAGTCTCTCACTGTTTCCATTGTTTCCCCATCTATTTGTCATGAAGTAATGGGACTGGATGCCATGATCTTAGTTTTCTGAATGTTGAGTTTTAAGCCAACTTCTTCACTCTTCTTCTCTTTCACTTTCATCAAGAGGCTCTTCAGTTCCTCTTCACTTTCTGTCATAAGGGTGGTGTCATCTGCATATCTGAGGTTACTGATATTTCTCCCGGCAGTCTTGATTCCAGCTTGTGCTTCTTCCAGCCCAGCGTTTCTCATGATGTACTCTGCATGTAAGTTAAATAAGCAGGGTGACAACATACAGCCTTGACGTATTCCTTTCCCAATTTGGAAACAGTCTGTTGTTCCATGGCCAGTTCTAACTGTTGTTTCTTGACCTGCATACAGATTTCTCAGGAGTGAGGTCAGGTGTTCTGTTATTCCCATCTGTTGAAGAATTTTCCAGTTTGTTGTAATTTACACAAAGGCTTTGGCATAGTCAATAAAGCAGAAGTAAATGTTTTTCTGGCACTCTCTTGCCTTTTTGATGATCCAGTGGATGTTGGCAATTTGATCTCTGGTTCCTCTGCCTCTTCTAAATCCAGCTTGAACATCTGGAAGTTCATGGTTCATGTACTGTTGAAGCCTGGCTTGGAGAATTTTGAGCATTACTCTGCTAGTATGTGAGATGAGTGCAATTGTGCAGTAGTTTGAGCATTCTTTGGCATTACCTTTCTTTGGGATTGGAATGAAAACTGACCTTTTCTAGTCCTATGGCCACTGCTGAGTTTTCCAAATTTGCTGACATATTGAGTGCAACACTTTAATAGCATCATCCTTTAGGATTTGAAATGGCTCAGCTGGAAATCCATCACTTCCACGAGCTTTGTTCATAGTGATGCTTCCTAAGGCCCACTTGACTTCACATTCCAGGATGTCTGGCCCTAGGTGAGCAATCACACCATTGCAGCTTTCTGGGTCATGAAGATCATTTTGTTAGTTCATCTGTGTATTATATCTTCTGTTTCTGTTAGGTCCATACCATTTCTGTTCTTCATTGTGCCCATCTTTGCATGAAATATTCCCTTGGTTATCTCTAATTTTCTTGAAGAGATCTCTAGTCTTTCCCATTCTATACTTTTCCTCTATTTTTTTGCATTGATCACTGAGGAAGGCTTTCTTATCTCTCCTTGCTATTCTTTGGAAGTCTACATTCAAATGGATGTATCTTTTCTTTTCTCCTTTGCTTTTAGCTTCTCTTCTTCTCTCAGCTATTTGTAAGGCCTCTTCAGACAACCATTTTGCCTTTTTGCATTTTTTTTTTCTTGGGCATGGTCTTGATCACTGCCTTCTGTACAATGTCATGAATCTCTATCCATATTCTTCAGGTACTCTGTCTATCAGATCTAATCCCTTGAATCTTTGTCACTTCTACTGTATAATCATAAGGGATTTGATTTAGGTCATACCTGAATGGTCTAGTGATTTTCCCTACTTTCTTCAATTTAAGTCTGAATTTTCCAATACAGAGTTCATGATCTGAGCCACAGTCAACTCCAGGTCTTCTCTTTGCTGACTCTATAGAGTTTCTCCATCTTTGACTACAAAGAATATAATCAATCTGATTTGGTATTGACCATCTGGTGATGTCTATGTATAAATTCATCTCCTGTGTTGTTGGAAGAAGGTATTTGCTATGACCAGTGTGTTCTCTTGGCAAAACTCTGTTAACCTTTACTCTGCTTCATTCTGTACTCAAAGGCCAAATTTGCCTGTTACTCTAGTTATCTCTTGACTTCCTATTTCTGCATTCCAGTCCCCTATAATGAAAAGGACATCTTTGGGGGTGTTAGTTTCAGAAGATCTCGTAGGTCTTCAGAGAACCATTCAACTTGAGCTTCTTCAGCATTACTGGTTGGGGCATAGACTTGGATTACTGTGATATTGAATAATTTGCCTTGGAAACAAACAGATCATTCTGTCATTTGTGAGACTGCACCCAAGTACTTCATTTCAGACTCTTTTGTTGACTATGAGGGCTACTCCATTTCTTCTGAGGGTTTCTTGCCCACGGTAGTAGATATAATGGTCATCTGAGTTAAATTCACCCATTACAGTCCATTTTAGTTCACTGACTCCTAAAATGTTGATGTTCACTCTTGCCATCTCCTGTTTGATCCCTTCCAATTTACCTTGATTCATTGGCCTAACATTCCAGGTTCCTATGCAATCTTGTTTATAGCATCAGACTTTGCTTTCATCACCAGTCTCATCCACAACTGGATGTTATTCTAGCTTTTGCTCCACCTCGTCATTCTTTCTGGAGTCATTTCTCCACTCTTCTCCAGTAGCATATTGGGCACCTACCAACCTGGGAAGTTCATCTTTTGGTGTCATATCTTTTTGCTGTTTCATGCTGCTCATGGGGTTCTCAAGGCAAGAATGATGAAGTGGTTTGCCATTCCCTTCTCCAGTGGACCATGTTTTGTCAGAACTCTCCACCATGACCCGTCCATCTTGGGTGGCCCTACACGACATGACTCATAGCTTCCTTGAGTTAGACAAGGCTGTGGTCCATGTGATCAGTTTGACTAGTTTTCTGTTATTGTGGTTTTCATTCTGTCTGCCCTCTGAGGAATAAGGATAAGAGGCTTATGGAAGTTTCCTGATGGGAGAGACTGACTGAGGGGGAAACTGGGTCTTGTTCTGATGGGCGGGGCCATGCTCAGTAAATCTTTAATCCAATTTTCTGTTGATGGGCAGGGCTGTGTTCCCTCCCTGTTGCTTGACCTGAGGCAAAACTGTGGTGGAGGTGATGAAGATAATGGAGACCTCCTTCCAAAGGTCCCATGCACGCACTGCTGCACTCAGTGCCCCCGACCCTGCAGCAGGCCGCTGCTGACCCACACCTCCACCAGAGACTCCTGCACACTCGTAGGCAAGTCTGGGTCAGTCTCTTGTGGGGTCCTGCTCCTTTCTCCTGGGTGCTGGTGCACACAAGGTTTTGTTTATGCCCTCCAAGAATCTGTTTTGTATCCTGTGTACCTTCTGGAAGCTCTATGGTGGGGTTAATGGCAACCTCCTCCAAGAGGGCTTATGTCACACCAGGTCTGCTGCACCCAGAGCCCCTCCCCATGTGTCAGGCCACTGCTGACCCTTATCTCCCCAGGAGACACTGAAACACTCAAAGGCAAGTCTGACTCAGTCTCTGTGGGGTTTTCCGGTGTGCACAACATTTTGCTTGAGCCCTCTGAGTGTCTCTGGCGAGTATGGGATTTGATTATAAACACAATTTCACCCTTCTTACCATCTTGCTGAGGCTTCTTCTTTGCCCTTGGATATGGGGTATTTTTTTTTGGTGGGATCCAACATTTTCCTGTTGATGGTTGTTCAGCAGCAAGTTTTAATTTTGGAGTTCTCGCAGGAGATGAGTGCACATTCTTCAACCCCACTGTAGTCTAAGATAAAATGTTTTAAATTTCCTATTTCTATGAACATGTGAACTCTGGAAAGATTTCAGTAAGAAAGAAACTCATAACTTTCAATAGAAGATTCAGCATTCATGTAAGCTACCCTGAATAGTGTTGATAAGTTAAGAAGCAGATGGACAAGTGTGGTTTTTAAACCACAGAAATAAATTTGACAAGAGTTATGTCTGGGATGTTGGATTAAAGTTTCAGAGAAACTTATTGTTTGACTTATTTGATTTTTTAAACCATATAAGTTAGCTGCATTTTTATTTAAATAAAATACTATGCTTGAAATAGAGCATATCAGTGTATTGTGACTGTGATTGTGAAGTCGCTCAGTCATGTCCGACTCTTTGCGACCCAGGGACTGTGGCCCTCCAAGCTCCTCCGTCCATGGGATTCTCCAGGCAAGAATACTGGAGTGGGATGCCATTTCTTTCTCCAGGGGATCTTCCCGATCCAGGGATCAAACCCAGGTCTCCCACATTGCAGGCAGACGCTTTAACCTCTGCACCACCAGGGAAGCCCATATCAGTGTATATTTGCTTTCAAATAATAAGAGAGCTGAAAGGGACACTGAAAAATCATCTGGTCTATCCAGCCTCCGTTAACTGCCAGGTGGCTTTTCAGATATTTCTTGAATCTTAATAATGGAGACAAATGAAAATGTTCAGACCCATTGAAATAAGACATGAGCTAGATAAAACGGAGGCTTCCATTGGAGCCAGTTAAAAGCTTTAAAAGAGAATGAGACACCAATCTTCCAGAAGCATCATGACACTCTAGATGGAGCCAGAGAAAATATTCCATGGAGGGAACTAGACTGGAGTGGAAGAAAGCTGACTGAAGTTCAGAGACAGGCAGTAGAGGCTAGTCTCAGTATAAAGCATGGAGTCTGGAAATGGACAGACTTAGCCTTCTAAGAGCTGCATTCCTTTCCAGTTGGGTAGCTTGCACAAGAGGTTTATTTTTCTTTCTTTTCTGATCAAAAAATATAAATAGAAATTGTAGCTGAGGATTGATGAGCAGATCAGATAAGCCTACGAAATGCTAACCATTATGACTTAACACTAACAGTGAAGTAAGCACACCCAAATAATTTAAAATTTTAGTTTTTAACATTTTTACTACTTACCAGGTTACATTTTGAGGCTTCCCAGGTGGCTCAGTAGTAAAGAATCCACCTGCCAAGTAGGAGATTTGGTTTGATCCCTGAGTCAGGAAGATTCCCCTGGAGAAGGAATGGGCAGCCCACTCCAGTATTCTTGCCTGGGAAATCCCATGGACAGAGGAGCCTGGAGGGCTACAGTCTATGGAGAAGCAAAGAGTCTCGGACACTACTTAGCTACTAAACAACAAGGTTAGATTTAGGTTTAGTTCTTTAAAGAATGCTAAGTACTTTATATTAGCATATTCTGTTAGAAAGTATTTTAAATAACAGATATGAATATCTCTATTTTTATATTAGTTTCTTTTTGTAAACTGTATTTTCTCACCATATTCATATTCTTGTATGTAGTGAAAGAATCAAAATCAGACATATAAAATTAATTTTCATTTATTTTTATTCCTAGATAAACTACGCAAAAATTTTAAGAAGAAAGGCATCAATAAAAATAGGATTCATTCTAATTCTGACAACTAATTTTTTCCCTTGATATAGAATTAAGACTTAGATAAAAGTTTGTGGATTTTTCTATAGTACATTTAATCTTCCAGCAAGCCTTGAAATTTTGAAAAAGGCTTCTATGATTTGGGAAAGAGACTTTTCTCAACACTTCATCTCTTTTTGCTATACTACTCAACGTCTAATAATGCACATATTATTAGAGACAATTGGTCAATGCTCTCTATGACTCTGGAAGTCTATTTTATATTCATTGACAATATTTTGGAAATTAAATATTTCTAGAAATTTTAAACTTAATATGGAATTTCTGAAAACTTAATTATTTTCTCCTGAATTTTTTCTGAAATAATGGTCATCACACAATCATAAATGGATATTTGGTTTATGAAGAATTTGTAACAATCTTACCATTTTATTTTTCTGAATAAAACTTACAAGTTCTTTTTATCTCAATCATAAGCATTTGGGGTGAATAATATTGGTGGAGAGTGAACAAAACCAGTGCTTCAGGATTTGTTTGCCTCATTTTATCATTGTTTTCTTCTTTGCAGGGGTGATGGAATGAGCAGAAGACACCTGTTCTTTCAAAGAACTTTTTTCTTTCTCGGCCATGGACTTTATGAGCTGAGTTCCTTCTCCTTTCAGATTACCACTTATTTAAAGGCTTTTCATAGTCACCATTATTCTTTCAAAGTTCACCCAGTGAATTTACACGAAAAATAGTACCTTTGTAAAATAAACCATATATTATAAACATATTAAGGAAAATGTGTTAAATGGGTTTATAAATGCTAAATGTGTGCTAGGGATTTCAAAAGCTCATTCAAGATATTCTTTGAAATATTTTCTTCAATTGGCTGCACTTTCAAAGGACCACTCAGTTTCTGTGGTTTACAATTAATAAAACTGAATTTCATTCATTTTAAATTTTAAAAATGTGTTTTTAAAACCTTGAGGCACATAAAAAACAATTTAACTATTAAAAACAAGTAATTTAACTAGGTTTTGTGAAGGACAGCAGGTGTGAAAAAAACATTATTCTTATACGTATCTGGAACTATTTGTGCAGAAAGTGAAAGTTTAAGTGTTAGTCACTCAGTCGTGTCCGACTCTTTGCGACCCCGTGGACTGTAGCCCTCCAGGCCCCTCTGTTCATGGGATTCTTTGGGCACGAATAGTGGAGTGGATTGCCATTCCCTTCTCCAGGGGATTTTCCCGACTCAGGAATCAAACACCAGTCTCCTGCATTGTAGGTGGATTCTTTACCATCTGAGCCACCAGGGAAGCCCTTATAATTGACATCAATGTCTACTCAGCAAAAGAATTTTTCTGGTTTGGGGTAAATGTGCTAGAATATGACTAAGTATCCAGGCAGACAGCAATTAATGTGTGTGGATAGACATCAAGAGGTCAGCCTAAAGGCATACCACTTAAGAACACTTAAGAGTAACATATAATCACAGAAAAATACACAGATGCAATAAATGTAATGAAAGATGGAACACTGCTCAAGGGTTAGAAACATCTATTTGAAATGAAATTTCAAACAGAATTTCAAATGGAATTTCAGAATTTGTGAGACAAATTCAAAGACAACTCCAACTTAAAAATGTGGGAGCAAAGGGCAAAGAAGCAGCTGTGAAACTATTAGAATCTTCACCCAGATAGTCTAACACACCGGGTATCAGACCTATAATGCATCAGTTCAGCTTTATTAGGAAATTCTACTGATACCTGGCAAGTTGCTGAAAAAGTGCACAAAGTTATGAGAGTTAAAAGTCTGCTGCAAACAACCAACCATTATTGTGTCTTATTAAAATGTTTGGATGGTTTTGGTTTCTGCATGTTCAATTGTGCCTGACTCTATTCTAGGGGCTGTAGCCTGCCAAGCTCCTCAGTCTGTGAGATAATCCCAGCAAGCATACCAGAGTGGATTGCCATTTCCTCCACCAGGGGATCTTTCTGACCCAGTGATCAAACCCGCATCTCCAGGGGCTCCAGCATTGGCAGGCAGATTCTTTACCACTGGAGACACCTGGGAAGCCCTTACCAGTTTTGTTAAAAGCAGAATGGACACTAGTAGACACGAAGGATCCCTTTGTGAATTCTTCATTCTGTATAGTAGATTGCTATTTATATGCAACAATTTTATTGTTTATGTGTCATATCATATTTATTAATATAACTATATACTTTATGTGTAAATTCAAATATATGTATTTACATTTGTAAACACATATCTTTATTAGTCACTTAGTCATGTCTGACTCTTTGCGACCCCATGGACTGTAGCCCACCAGGCCCCTCTGTCCGTGGGATTTTCCAGGCAAGAATACTGGAGTGGGTAGCCATTCCCTTCTCCAGGAGATCTTCCTGACCCAGAAATTGAACCCAGGTCTCCTGCATTGCAGGCAGATTCTTTACCATCTAAGCCACCAGGAAAGCCCATAAAGAAATACAATATTCATATCAGTGGTATATAAATATACTTTACATGTCCTGTGAAACATGCTCTCATATGAAATAAGTATACCTGTTTTCACAAAAAGAAAGCTCAGCAGGGTTGGGCCTGGTTAGTACTCCAATCAGAGAATCTTCAACTAGATGATAAATACAGAGGATTACATTGCTCTCCTTAAGTTCTCAAATTGACTCAGAACGTTAAACAGGAGAACAGTTCTAAGGTCACAGTAGGCCTTCTCAAGTAAAACAAAGGTAACCCCAAAACAACAGATGTAACTTACCAAAAATCGTATGCTAATTTTATCTCAGGTTCATGAAACAGAAATACAAAAGTGGGCACAGTATAACTTTGAGGAAGAGAAAGAAAAAAATAATTTGGCAGATCACTATCATGTTAAAAATGGTTGTCAGGATAGGGGAAATCTGTGAAAAGTTATCATAAAAGCCAACTCAAAGGAATTTGAATTTAGGAGCAAAACACTAGAAGCAATTAAATCCTGCATCTTGTCTTCTAAACAAACAAAAAATCTGAATCTAGAAAACAGATAAATCACAAATGATTGCCTACTTTATCATCATATTTAACCATCAAATTCCTTACATGGAAGCTCTATAAGCATTCAATGCTCACATACAACTTCAAATAAAATCTTTGTCTCATACAATTTTTATAAACTCCAGTGGCTTCCCACTGTATCAAACAGAATCCAAACTCCTTACCCCAGAAACAACATTCTCCAAGATCTCCCGGCCAGCATCTCCAGTATGTTTTCCCCGCTCCCAAGCATGGGGTACCCACTGCTAGAAACTTGTTTCTATCCTCATGTGAGTTGAGTCACTTGCTCTTCTCTCTGCCTGGAGAACAGGGAAACTATTTTTTGCCTGGCACATTCTTTATCACCATTCACGCATTGGTAGAAATGTGACCACAGCTTTCCACATAGTCCAAAGATGGTCACTCACAACTCACCTTGATCACCTTTGCTTTATTATCGTATTTCCCTCATAGAAAACACGAACATCTAAAATTACAGCATGGTTGTTTGTTTGCTGGCTCACTATCCATTGTCTTACTTCCACTTCCAGAAGAAAATCTCCACTAGAAAAGTTGGTTTATCTCTTGTGTACACCGTCATGGCTCTAGTGCCTAAAACAGACCTTGGCCCAGAACAAAATGCAAATATTTATTGAATGAATAAATTACTGTGTTTCTGAACTACATGCATTTCAAGGTATTTAATAAGATTGTCAGGAAAGGAATAAGATAGATTCAGATACCCAAAGTATAAATATGTTAATCTAAGAGAATAAATAGCTTTAGAAAAGTACAAAGATCTAAATAATAGCCACACTCTTTCACTTTTAAATTCGATGCACTAAACACAACAGAAGCACCAAGTAATGATGCTGTGATGTGTTCACAGCATCAGCTCATGCTAGTTGGTGGGGAAGAATAATAAATCAGCAGTATTACCTACAGGACTCCAATCAATTAGACTTAATTAGTTAGTAGTTGTGGTGTTATATATAACATTTGGCCAAGGGGTCATTTCATCATCTCATATGTTTGTAAGTAACAGTGAAGACAGAGATTAGGGATAAGAAGCAAAGGAATCTTAACAGCTTTAAAGGGATTGTCTTCTTTGCTATTCCATACAGTATTTATGAGAACAGCTGCTATTTATTGGGCCAAATACTGTCCTAAATCTTCTATATACACATTCCCCTTTAATTTTTACAGCAGCCCCGAGAGGTAACCGTGTGAACTCTGTCTTTAAGACAATAAGCCAAAGCTCATAGAGGTTAATTAACTGCACCTACAGTTAGTAGGTGGTCGAACTGGGAGGTAAGCATCACTTGTCTGGTTTGCACAAATTAAACCAAGAGTTCTCCATGTTGAAGGGACTCCATGAATATGTATCCTTAAGAACCCTGTGCTCCTGATCCTGTGGGAGAATTCCCTCCTCATCCTTTCATCTGGCACCTGATGCCTCAATTTCTAAGAACTCACTCCAAGCCTGCACCTACCAGTATAAACTAGATTATTTACCCTGATACAGATACTACATTCTTAAATCTAAGTAGTGAAGACTTGTCTTTATTCCTGCTTTGACTTTCTACCTGTTAACATCATTCTCCAAGATAAGGTTCGGCTTTAGTCTTGGAATGAAGAAGGGGAAAATGGGCAATATAATTATAATAATATTAAAATTGATAAATTGAGGTATATCTATTTATTTTGAATTTTCCAAGATGCATCAAACACCTACAGTGCCAAAATATACTACACGGCAACAGAGACAATACTCAATATAGATGCTTCCTCATGCACTCACCCTGGGCCCATGGCAGAAACTGCTCATGAATCATGACATTGTTTTCTTCTGAACCCACAGAGCTCTTGGCTTCAGGATCCTTATAACCTCCCCAAGAAGCTGCCATCAGTGATTCAGCACTGTCGTGAGGAATGAAACCAATCTGCCAAATCTTTGGGTGGAAGAAATGAACATTAACCAGGATTTGAAGAAAGAATTAGATTCCAAATTACAAAACTGGCATATAAATTGTTAGGCAGCCAGCGTAATGTTGAGGCCTTGGTTCTGTTTGTTTGTTTTTTTTTAAATTTTAGTTTTTAAGTCTGACTTATTCCCTCACATAAGCATCTCACTCCATTAACCTATAGCTATACGTGTTTCTGGAAATTCAGAGGCATGCTTTCCTGGTAAGGAGGGTCATAAAACATCCAGACCAGTGACAAGATAATCAGTAACTGCCATCCAACTTATCAAGGAAAAAACACCAGGTAGACCAGTAACTCTTAAACATACATTTAGTCCTTAAACAATAGACTGAGGTGATGAGAAAGAGTTGCAGGCTGGTGGCTCAATGTCTAAGAAAACCCAAGGACTAGGGAATCAAAAAAACCCATAAAAATGACACGCTGAACACCGTGGTATTTAAACTTGATTGTTCAAAACTTACATATATTGGGGCCCCAAACCAACCAAAATGAACAGATCATTCAGATCAGTTCAGTTCAGTCGCTCTACTGCCGCTGCTGCTGCTAAGTTGCTTCAGTCGTGTCCAACTCTGTGCGACCTCATAGACGGCAGCCCACCAGGCTCCGCTGTCCCTGGGATTCTCCAAGCAAGAATGCTGAAGTGGGTTGCCATTTCCTTCTCCAATGCATGAAAGTGAAAGTAAAGTCCTGTCCGACTCCTAGCGACCCCATGAACTTCAGCCTACCAGGCTCCTCCATCCATAGTATTTTCGAGGCAAGAGTACTGGAGTGGGTTGCCATTGTCTTCTTCGGTTAAGATGCTCAGTCAGTTCAGTCGCTCAGTCATGTCCGACTCTTTGAGACCCCATGAATCGCAGCACACCAGGCCTCTCTGTCCATCACCAACTTCCAGAGTTTACTCAAACTCATGTCCACCGAGTCAGTGATGCCATCCAGCCATCTCATCCTGGGTCGTCCCCTTCTCCTCCTGCCCCCAATCCCTCCCAGCATCAGAGTCTTTTCCAATGAGTCAACTCTTCGCATGAGGTGGCCAAAGTACTAGAGTTTCAGCTTGAGCATCATTCCTTCCAATGAACACCCAGGAATGATCTCCTTTAGAATGGACTGGTTGGATCTCCTTGCAGTCCAAGGGACTCTCAAGAGTCTTCTCCAACACCACAGTTCAAAAGCATCAATTCTTCGGTGCTCAGCTTTCTTCACAGTCCAACTCTCAAATCCATACACAACCACTGGAAAAACTATAGCCTTGACTAGACAGACCTTTGTTGACAAAGTAATGTCTCTGTTTTTGAATATGCTATCTAGGTTGGTCATAACTTTCCTTCCAATGAGTAAGAATCTTTTAATTTTATGGCTGCGATCACCATCTGCAGTGATTTTGGAGCCCCCAGAAACAAAGTCTGACACTGTTTCCACTGTTTCCCCATCTATTTCCCATGAAGTGATGGGACCAGATGCCATGATCTTCATTTTCTGAATGTTGAGCTTTAGGCCAACTTTTTCCCTGTCTTCTTTCACTTTCATCAAGAGGCTTGTTAGTTCCTCTTCACTTTCTGCAATAAGGCTGGTGTCATCTGCATATCTGAGGTTATTGATATTTCTCCCAGAAATCTTGATTCCAGCTTGTGCTTCTTCCAGCCCAGCGTTTCTCATGATGTACTCTGCATATAAGTTAGATATGCTCAGTGGTATCCAAATCTTTGCAACCCCATGGACCCCAGCACGCCAGGCCTCCCTGTCCATCACTAACTCCCACAGTTTCCCCAGATTCATTTCCATTGAGTCGGTGATGCCATGCAATTATGTCATCCTCTGTCATCCCCTTCTCCTCCCACCTTCAATCTTTCCCAGCATCAAGATCTTTTCAAATGAGTCAGTTCTTTGCATCAGGTGGCCAAAATATTGGAGTTTCAGCTTCAACAGTACTTCCAATGAACACCCAGGACTGATATCCTTTAGGATGGACTGGTTGGATCTCCTTGCAATCCAAGGGACTCTCAAGAGTGTTCTTCAACGCCACAGTTCAAAAGCATAAATTCTTTAGTGCTCAGCTTTCTTTACAGTCCAACTCTCACATCCATACATGACTATTGGAAAAACCATAGCCTTGACTAGATGGACCTTTATTGGCAAAGTAATGTCTCTGCTTTTGAATATGCTATCTAGGTTGGTCATAACTTTTCTTCCAAGGAGTAAGCATCTTTTAATTTCATGGCTGAAGTCACCATCTGCAGAGATTTTGGAACCCAAAAGAATAAAGTCAGCCACTGTTTTCACTGTTTACCCATCTATTTGCAATGAAGTGATGGGACTGGGGAAGAAGGAACTGGCAACCCACTCTGGTACTCTGGCCTAGAGAATTCTGTGGACAGAGGAGCCTGGTGGGCTGCTGTCCATGGGGTTGCACAGAGTCAGACACGACTGAAGTGACTTAGCAGCAGCAGCAGATGGGACTGGATGCCATGATCTTAGTTTCCTGAATGTTGAGCTTTAAGACAACATTTTCACTCTCCTCTTTCACTTTCATGAAGAGGTTCTTTAGTTCTTTTTCACTTTCTGCCATAAGGGTGGTGTCATTTGCATATCTGAGGTTATTGACATTTCTCCCAGCAATCTTGATTCCAGCTTGTGCTTCATCCAGCCCAGCGTTTCTCATGATGTACTCTGCATATAAATTAAATAAGCAGGGGGACAATATACAGCCTTGATGTACTCCTTTTCCTATTTGGAACCAGTCTGTTGTTCCATGTCCACTTCTAACTGTTGCTTCCTGACCTGCATACAGATTTCTCAAGAGGCAGGTCAGGTGGTCTGGTATTCCCATCTCTTTCAGAATTTTCCACAATTTATTGTGATCCACACAGTCAAAGGCTTTGGCATAGTCAATAAAGCAGAAATAGATGTGTTTCTGGAACTCTCTTGCTTCTTTTATGATCCAGCGGATGTTGGCAATTTGATCTCTGGTTCCTCTGCCTTTTCTAAAACCAGCTTGAACATCTGGAAGTTCACAGTTCACATATTGCTGAAGCCTGGTTTGGAGAATTTTGAGCATTACTTTATCAGTGTGTGAGATGAGTGCAACTGTGTGGGAGTTTGAGCATTCTTTGGCTTTACTGATAAAGATATGAAAATGAAAGTCACTCAGTTGAGTCCTGATCTTTGCAATCCCATGGACAACACAGTTCATGGAATTCCCCAGGCCAGAATACTGGAGTGGGTAGCCTTTCCCTTCTTCAGGGGATCTTCCAAACCCAGGGATCGAACCCAGGACTCCCACAATGCAGGCAGATTCTTTACCTACTGCGCTATAAGGAAAGCCTTGATATAAACCCTGGTAAAGATATAAACTGTTATTATTCTTGCCTTTATTGGCACTTTACTCCCTCTCTGTGTCTAGGCTGAGAGCTTTGTATCTCTATCCTCTAAAATAAAACTCTGCCTGAGTGACCGCATGTTTGTGTAGTTCATTTTTCGACTCTGCAAACACAAACTCAGTTTCCCATTTCAGCACCATACACAAGATCTAAATGTAAAGCCAAACGTGGTAAAACTCTTAGAGGAAAGCATAGGCCCAACGTTCTTTGATATAATCGCTGCAAGATCCTTTTTGACACACCTCCTAGAGTAATGAAAATAAGAACAAAATTAAACAAATGGGACCTAATTAAACTTAAAAGCTTTTTCACAGCACCGGAAACCATAAATAAGATGAAATGACAACCATCAGATTGGAAGTAACTGACAAATTATTAATCTCCAAATTATACAAGCAGCTCCTTCAGCTCAATATCAAACAAACAACACAACCCAAAAATAAGAGGAAAACCTAAAAAGACCTTTCTCCAAAGAAGACATACTGATGGCCATGAAAATATGAGAAGATGCTCGATATCACTCATCATTAGAGAAGTGCAAATCAAAACAAGGACACAATGAGGTGTTACCTCCCCCGTCAGAATGGCCACTATCAAAAAATCTACAAACAATTTACGCCAGAGCAGTTGTGGAGAAAAGGAAACCCTCTTGCTCTGTTGATGGAATTGTAAATTGATACAGTCACTATGGAGAACAATATGGAGGTTCCTTAAAAAGCTAGAATGGAACTACCATGTGACCCAGAAATCCCACTATTGGGCATATACCCTGAGTAAACCATAATGCAAAAAGACACATGTACTCCAATGTTCACCGCAACGCTATTTACAATAGCCAGGACATGGAAGCAATCTAAATATCCAGTAAGAGATAAATGGATAAAGATGATATGGTACATATACACAGTGGAATATCAGCCATAAAAAGCATCAAAACTGAGACATTTATAGTGATGCAGCTGGACACAGAGTCTGTCACAGGGAGAAAAAGTAAGTCAGAAAGAGAAGATAAATATTGTATATTAACACATATATATGGAATCTAGAGAAATGGTAAAGTTGAGCCTATTTTCAGGGCAAGAAGAGGGATGCAGATGCAGAGAGTGGACATGTGGGCACAGTGAGGGGATGGGAGGAGAGGGTGTGATATACTGGGGGGAACAGCTCTGACATATATGCCCTACCGTGTGTATAAAGGAAAGCCAGTGGAAGCTAAAGTACAGCACAGGGAGCTCAGATCGGTGCTCTGTGATAACCCAGAGGGGTGGGATGGGGTGTGGGAGGGAG